>JBBDGP010001327.1:2610000-3075000 GCA_037952835.1 Lithobates septentrionalis | reverse complement strand
CTGCCAAAATAGACAATTGTACCCCACTTCCAAGCAATGTTTCATATTCCTATTTCTGCCATCAAATATCTGTGTGCTAAGTATACCTATTTTTTTTTACATAGGGGATAAAAGACTAGGAGGACACCCCTCATCCAAAGAGACCACAGACCCTCACCTCTAGAAGAAGGGGAAATCCACCCAAGCCAAACAGAGCAGGAGGAGGAAGACGTGGTGGAAATTGGCACCACAACAGGTGAGTGTCTGCGACCACAGGCTCGGGTAAGAGATGGATGCCGGCATATTTATAATACATGGTGTGTTTTTGTTTCTATCTTTTTAGGTGATCGTGATGTTGTGGATCCAGGGCATTTCACCTTGGAAAGTGCACAGATCCTGATCGGGGAGATCATGGGGTGTAATAGGGACTTGGAAAACATCCTGAAAAACATCAATGATGTTCAACAAAAAGTGAAGAACATCATTGATGTTTTGGGGAGAGTTTAAAACCCCTCCAAATCCCTTGGGTTTTTTGTGTGCTAAAAATTTTTAACATTTTTTGACATATTTGCGAAAAGCCAAATTTTGAAGATGCACACAGTGTGTCAACATGTGCTATCTGCCATCACGGGAGATCAATGGACATGTTTTGGGAGTGCAACCACTTCCTCAATAATAAAGTAGCTGTGAGGAAGGGGTTGCGCCCCAAAAACACGTCCCTTGATCCCCCATGATGGCAGCTAGCACATGTTGACATTCGGCAATTTGTGTGCATCTTCAAAATTTGGCTTTTCCTGGGGTGACTTCACCCCATCTGAACGCAATATCAAACACAGTTTGTAAATACTCATGTCTGATATTGCCTTCAAGTTCTACCAAATGTGAACTTTGTACGTTCAAGATTTGTGTCTTTCTTGTTGGTTTTAAACATGCCTGTTTTATCTTAAATGGACATTTCTACTTTTTCTAATGTGACTCCAAAAATTGTTATACAACAAACATGTTGGTTTGTTTTAAAAACCTTTTCTAAATGCACATGTGATTGTGCTGGTATTAAAAAGATTGTTAATCAAGAATGTGTGGATTACTGTCTCAACGCTCCAACACTTTTGTTGTGCTCTGGTGTTTTCTGTGACAATGGGGGTTATTTCCTAAGGTAAAATCCACTTTGCACTACAAATGCAGTTTCAAGTGCACTTGTAGTGCAAAGTGTCTTTGCCTTTAGTAAATAACACCCAACAGTGCTTTGTAATGTTACACAATCACGCCGTTTTCAGGACACACCACATTTCTGTCAGGCTCAGCTAAAAGAAACACAAGCAGTAAATGTCACTAAAGATTTTAGTAGTTATATTTTTTTTATTATTTGAAAAAGGTTTCAGACATTGTCTGGCATATTGATAGCCCCCCTACCCGCAAAGTATTCAAGGTATCTTAGCCGGACATCAAGGGCACTTAGGGGGGGCAAGCCAGAACGGCGACTTTCAAGCGCCGTCAGGGTTGGTTCATTTGGAATTCCGGCCTTAGGCCCAACTGAGCCAGCATAGTTGGCAGAATGTTGCCGTAAAAAGTTGTGTAGAACACAGCACGCCAGGATGATATGATTCAGTTTGTACTCCGCCATGTGTATGGGTGTAAGAAATAGGCGGAACCGGCTGGCCATGATTCCAAACGTGTTCTCCACCACTCTTCTGGCTCTGGCTAGCCGGTAATTAAAAACCCTCTGGTCCGGGGTGAGGGTCCTCATCGGGAATGGCTGCATAAGATGGTCCCCCAGCGCAAACGCTTCATCCGCAACGAAGATGAATGGGAGTCCTTCCGCATTGTCTTCTGGAGGTGGCAAGTCCAAGCTGCCATTCTGGAGACACCTGTAGAACTCCGTCTGGGTGATGACTCCACCATCGGACATCCGGCCATTCTTCCCCACGTCCACATACAGGAACTCGTAAGTAGCCAACACCACTGCCAACATCACAATACTATTGAACCCCTTATAGTTGTAATAGTATGACCCCTAATTGGGTGGTGGGACGATGTGGACGCGTTTCCCATCAATTGCCCCTCTGCAGTTAGGAAAGTCCCATCGCTGGGCAAAGTGGGAGGCCACAGTCTGCCATTCCTATGGGTTGGAAGGAAACTGTGGAGTCAAACAAGAACAAAAAATTAGTCATTTTGCACATAAACAGGGAAAGCAAATTAGACACAAACATTCTTGGCCAACATCAAGATAACATTTATTAGAGGGAGTTTTTAAAGACCAAAGTATAAGGTACACCTATCAGATCCCCCCTCCCCCTCATGGGCCATTTCTAACATTTTAGGGGGGGATGTTTTGGACAGGTAACCCTCTCCACTTCATTAAGAGATGAATGCCTAAATAATGGGTATTACTTTGGCCAGCCTCTCTTTAGTTACACTATTGGCAGTCCACTGGACAGGTAAGAAGTGTCATAATAAAAAGATATAACAAGAAAAAAGGAAGGCAGCCCTGGGACTTTAAATGAGGTGGGAGAGATTGGGACACTTCCACAATGGGTGCAATAAAAAGTTTTATTGATCACAGAATGCTATGTAGAACATATAGGAACAGCAATAAGTGTGCGTTACCCGGCATAGTGGCCTAGTTCCAAGCATGCGTAAAAAACTACAATTCATCACACTTCATATATACATCCATAAAAAACTATACATAAGTGCACATACATGATATACATTGGTAAAATGCATAATACATAATATAATACACATGCGTGAAATGGAGCAGTATATAACCAGCTTCAGGTACCCAACAATATGGGCATACACGTAGCATCGATGGTACCCTACGCGTTTCGCGAGTCTTTTCTCGCTCATCAGGGGCCGCTGCATAATTCATGTGTCTATAATAAAAATTGAAAATAATAAAAATATATGAGTGACTGAATAAATCTGGGTAAGGGTGAGTTGGCAAGGGAGGTCAATAAAACAACGACCTCGGGGAGCGTGGCCTGACGCGGACCATGATGGATGCCTAAAGCCTGAGCTCCGCGCCGCCGACGGGATCTAACGCTACTCTCCGCCACCATCCGACCCCCATTCCGATCCCACGGAGGGGGGAAGGTAGCAGGACCATCCCGGGCATGTCTAGGAGGCGGAATAAGCCGCCAGCACCTCGCCGCCTCACAGATTATTATTCCCCTGCAGCTATGAACGAGGCCCAAGATGGCGCCGGCGCCGGGAGCTTCACCTCAGAAGCGTCCCGCGCTGCACAAACTGTGACACAGCTGACAGCTTCTCCTCACAAGGATCTCCTCTCCCAACCCCTGGATCGCTCATACAGGGAGGACATGGACACTCTCCCATCACCAGATGCCTCCTCCTCACAACAAGGAACAGACAGAGGTAAGAGACTGGCCTCCTCCCCAGCCATCTCCCCCAATAAGGAGCCACAGTATAAACGACATCAGTGGGCTGACAGAGAGCTTGACACTACACACACCCCAGCTCTAGCAACCATCCCTGTCTCTGATAGCCCTGTGACAGAATCAATGATGAAAGCTATGCTCCTTACCCTGCAGAGAGACCTCCACAGAGAACTGCAACTCTCTGTCTCTCAGATACATGGCAGAGTAGATCACCTAGCAGAAAGAACAACTGTGCTTGAGGATAACATGCAGGATCATGTCAGGGCCCACAATGAATTACTGGACGCACACGAACACCATGCGTCTGAAATACACCACATGAAGCTGAAATTAGCAGATTTGGAAGATCGTTCCAGAAGGAACAACATTAAATTCAGGGGTATCCCCGAATCTGTTAAGCCGAATGAAATTACGCCCTACCTGCGAGAGATGTTCTCCAGCCTACTACCTCGTCTAAACGCACGAGACATCACGATTGATAGAGCACACAGAATCGCCAAACCAGCACACCTCCCCCCTGACACCCCCAGGGACATACTAGCGAGAGTGCATTACTTTCAAATTAAAGAGCAGATTCTACAAATCGCCAAAACCACTAAACCGCTGCCAGCACCCTATACTAATGTCCTCATGTTTAGTGACCTATCCAAGGCCACGATGGAAATGAGAAGAGCATTCACCCCTGTAACCTCTGTGCTACAGGAGAAGAAAATTACCTACAAATGGGGTTTCCCTACCAAGCTACTAGTCACATACCAGCAACAGATAATTCCCATCCTTACTCCCAAAGATGGATATAAAAAATTGACCAACTGGGGATTTCTACCCGTGTCTGCCAACCAAAAAGATAACAGGGGCTCCTATTCATGTCCTCCGTCTGCAAGAAATGGGATACACGATCCCGGCGAGGTCTGTAACAACAAACAGGCCCCTGGTCCTCCGCACCACCACTAAGATCCCTGATGGGCGCAGTTGTTGAAACACATCCACTCCCTAAGGTTATAGTGTGCTAAGCACACTGTTCTAATTGTTCTATTTACTTTTTGTTCCTAAAGAGATATATATTGCTTTTCTCTCTTTATTCTTTTTCTTTTCCTTTTGGTTCTCCTAACAGTTTAAGCATTCATACCGAACGTATACTCTATTTAACATCTGACCTACTTCCACATTATAACATATTTGACAGTCCTGAGAGACTGTAACGAGTGTCTCCTATAGGATTTTTGTATATAACAGACGTACTCTGTATAGATACCTACTCTATTGTTTGATTCATATTTAGTCAGGGCGAACAGAAGAGGTGTGGAATCTCGCTCCTTTCATTCCTAACCCGGGTCATTCCCCACTATCATGGCCCTCAAAATCACCTCCTTAAATGTAAAAGGTTTGAATTCCCCATTCAAACGCAACCTCCTCTGGAAAGAGGCACTGTCTCAGCACGCTGACGTGTTTTGCGTACAAGAAACGCATTTCGCTAAAGATAACTCCCCAAAATGCTCGCATAAGCGATACCCACACTGCTTCTTTGCCAGTGCCCCCACCAAAAAAAGGGGAGTAATGATTGCGGTCAGTTCCTCTGTCTCCTTTCAATTACACCACTGTGAAGCTGATGAAGACGGCAGATACCTGATTCTCTCAGCCACGATTGCAAACCAACGCCTCACCCTAGTAAACCTATACGCCCCTAATACTGGCCAAAAGAAATTTTTCAACACATTGATCTCCAAACTGGCACCGTATAGATGCAATCCAGTTATACTATGTGGAGACTTTAACGAAATCATTGACACAACCCTAGACACATCCAATCCCACTAAACGTAGGCCCTCTGCCTTGTCCTCCCTCCTACATAAAGAAGATCTGTATGACCCGTGGAGATGCACCCATGACATAGAGCGAGATTACACCTTCTTCTCCAGCCCCCAGCAGTCTTACTCTCGGATCGACATGTTCCTCACGGATAAATTTCTCCTCCAATCAATCGCTGAAGCACGCATAGGTACAATCACATGGTCGGACCACGCACCCATATCCATCACATTATTTAATTGCAAAAAGACTACTAGTCATACTATTTGGAGGCTAAACACATCCCTCCTCACCAACCCATCCTTTGAGAATGAGCTTCGATCCGAGATTGAGACATACTTTGACATCAATGTACAATCTACTGCTGACCAATCCATGGTTTGGCATGCGCATAAAGCTTTCTCACGGGGCCTCCTCATTAAATACGGAGCACAAACTAAACGACAACAAACGGCCACCACGGAAACAATACTAAAACAGATCAGAGCCTTAGAATTCGCCAATAAACAAACTCCATCTACCAAATTATCCCTAGAACTCAAAAACCTAAGATACGACCTTAGCGAACATCTCCACAAAAGATTCGACTATTACGTAAAACGTCTTAAGCTACAATATTACTCCTCAGCCAACAGGTCAGGTGCGTTCCTGGCCAAACAACTCCAAAAACACCGGGCCAATAATAAGATACAATACTTATCCGACCCCCACGGTAAAAAAGTTCATAATCCTCTAGATATAGCAAATGAATTCAGTACCTTTTACGCCAAACTTTACAACCTCAATGACATACATCACGAAACCAAGCCAAAATTAGCAGACATAGACGAGTTTCTCTCCTCAATCCACCTCCCCTCAATCTCCACTGAGCAGCTAGACTCCATCTCCATGCCTTTTTCCCCTGAGGAAATTCGCACAGCCATCAAACGATTACCCCTACACAAGGCCCCAGGGCCCGATGGATTCCCGAACGAGTATTACAAACACTTCTCGGACGTGATCACCCCACACTTATGCACTACCTTTAACCAATACACTCATGCCGGCAAAATCCCCACAGAAGCCCTGGAGGCCCTCATTGTCACCATACCCAAACCAGGCAAATCTCCTGATAACCCAGCCAATTACCGCCCGATCTCACTCCTAAATACTGATACCAAGCTATATGCAAAAATATTAGCCCAACGTTTGTCCAAAATAATCCCCCTCATCATCCACCCAGACCAGGTCGGATTCGTGCCTGGTAGGCAGGCCTCCGACGGTACCAGACGCCTTATTGACTTGATCCAATGGGTGGAACACAGTCAGACGCCTTCTCTCTTCCTCTCCCTGGATGCAGAGAAGGCGTTTGACAGGGTGCACTGGAAATACATGGAAAAGGTCATGCTCAAGTTCGGACTGACAGGGAATATCCTCCAGGCTATACTCAACCTTTACTCCTCCCCCAGCGCCCGAGTTTGGACCTCAGGCATAATATCAGACCCCTTTCGCATCACTAATGGCACTAGACAGGGGTGCCCACTTTCCCCCCTGATTTTTGCCATGGTGATGGAACCACTTGCACAAGCCATTAGATCCACACCAGCAATTTCGGGCATCACTGTGGGGAAGGTTGAACATAAAATCGGTCTCTACGCAGATGACGTTATCATTACCCTCACAAATCCCAGATCTTCCCTTCCCAATATCCAAAAAACATTGGAAAAATTTAGTTCAATCTCTCTATATAAAATAAACCACAGCAAATCCACCATGCTGAACCTAGGGATAGACCCTCAAACTTCACATCACATCTCGACAACCTCTCCTTTCACTTGGGCTAAAAATTCCTCGCTCCCATACCTGGGTATCCAACTAACCTTCCCCAGTAAATCTATGCTCCAACTAAACTTCGCTGCCTTACAGGAAAAGCTTCTGCGCATCTCCAAAAATATGTGTAACTATACTGTCTCTTGGGCGGGTAGAATAGCTCAAGTCAAAATGTTTTTACTGCCACATATTTTGTATATGTTTCGCACAATCCCGATACCTATGATACCCCAGCAACTGGCACAGATACAAAGTATACTTAATACACATATTTGGCAACACAAACATCCCAGACTCAAAAAAGAAATCCTCTTGTCTCCTGTACAAAATGGAGGAATGGAGCCCCCAACGTCCACGCATACTACAAGGCAGTCATACTAGATCAACTACGGGAATGGTGGACACCCACCTCGACCAAGACCTGGACACAAATTGAAACCATGGCCCTCAACGCGAATCCACAACACATACTAATGGCTGCACTACTCGGCTTACAACCACATCAACACTTCCTACTTACGGTAACCGCAGCCATCCGAGTGTGGTCAGCCACGGCAAAAAAATCCATGGGCACTCCCAAAGCTATCCTTTCCAAAATACACCTCCAAGCACTAGAGTTGATCTCTCCTAATTTATCCCTTCGGATATGGATACAAAAAGGTCTTACCAACTTGGGGCAACTCATCTCCACATCTGGACCCCACCCTTTCCCGCATCTACAACAAACTTTTGATCTACCTGCTAATACATCCTTTTTGTATATGAGGATCCGCTCTATCATCGGTAAACTTGATCTCACAGCACATGAATCCCAAATAGCTGACATCCTGAACTTTTACAATACCCCGAACCCAGCAATTAAAGGCATTGCATGGATTTGCAAGGTGCTAACAAGGCTCTCTGACGATCACACCTCTTCATCCATCACATTCTGGTCCACATTCACAAGCTCGCCACCGAAGCCCCCATTGTGGCACAAAGCCCTGACCATCCCTCTTAAAGCTTCAAAATGCATATCTCACTGGGAATCAACGCAAAAACTGTTCCACAAGTGGTACTACACCCCAGCCAGATTGGCAAATATTTACCCGGCTACCTCCTCTCAATGCTGGAGAAACTGCTCAGGCAAAGGCACCCTAAGACACATTTGGTGGGACTGTCCTAACATCCGCCCATACTGGAAAGAGGTCTCCGACCTCCTCTCACAGCTCTGCAAAATCCCCTTGCCGCTATCCCCACTGGACCTCCTCCTGGGTCTCAACATCCCCAACTGGCCCAAAAATATCAGAGTCCTGGCGACACACATACTCATTGCAGCCCGTTTAGCTCTAACGAAAAAATGGAAAGCCTCACAAGCCCCCTCTGGATCGGAACTCATCGTTCTACTAAACAACCAATTTCTAATGGAATTCTCCTTTGCTAAGGCCAACATGTATACCGCAACATTTCATCTCAACTGGGAACCCTGGATCACTGACCCGAGGAGTATAACATTACCCTGATTGCCTTCTTCGTCTACGTCGCAAAATATCTAAGATTCTGCATCTTTGACCCCGCGGTCTGCCACAACCTCGCATATCTAACATGCACAGAAAGTAGGAACCCCCTTCCCATGCACCGCTCCGCCTGGGGACAATTCTCTCAGTTACTACTTAGGGTAGGACATGCACTCATGTCCTACACTCATAACAAGTAGGCTCGCAAGTTACCTTTGCTCTACAGTTATTATTTTTTTTTTTTTTTTTTGTTTTGTCCTGTTCTTTTCTTCTTTTTCTTTTTAAGCCTTACATATCTAGAGTGTTAGTAGCTCTACAAGTTACCTGGCTTTCTCAGGTAGATGGTTGGTGGCGCCACCTCTAGTCTCATGGCACAGTAAGTACCCAGATGGGGTGCCGGGGAATGGAGTTGGTGCCTCCTCTCATCGAACTTCAACTTTAATCACTATGTACTCACTATATGCATTTGTTACAAAACAACACTGGTTATTGCACTATGTACTACACCATGTAACTTTGCTATTACATCAACCGTCTGTACTGATAACCTGTGAAAATTTCAATAAACATATTGTTAAAAAAAAAAAAACAACGACCTCATACTTACCACTGGGCTGGAGCGGGTCACCACAACACTGGGTGTCACAAATGGCGGTACGGGGGCTGAGGGGACGTGCCAACCAGAAACCGCAGCAGGAGAACTCAGAACGTACAGCACAAACTGCAGGAGGCATATGGTTGGTGGTCAGAGTGTATCCATAACCATGTCTAGAAAAAAAAATATATATAAGGATGCATGAGTCTCAGCAGACATACTGAAACCAGACTAAGCATCAAAAATATATATTAAACTCTAACCCTGAGAAATAACCAGGGAGGGTTGTGTTGAAAATAAATTATGTATATATATGAAGTAAAATGAGTATCTAGTATGGAATATGGTGGGTGATATAAAAATCGTCATGATGACAGATAATTAAGGGCAGGGCTGTGGGGAAGTGCAAACACTTATGGATGTATGATGGAAATGAAACCCAAAATGTATATGGGTAAATGTGTAAACAGGCAATACTAGGTGAGTGATATAATGTGTAGTGAGATGGTAACACATACACATCAAGTATTAAGTAAGAAGAACCACTGAATGAAAGATATTACCTGAGTAAGAGTGATGAGTCCCCGGCATGTAATTGCACTACACAGACCTCTGACCATAACCGCAGACCAACAGAACACAAATGCAAGCTGCAGCTGCGCAGAGCGTCATGATATACCCACAGCGGCCAGGGTTGGCGGTTTCTATGTGTGCCTATCGCCATCCGTACATAACGCTGGGGGCGGAGCATCTGTGGCCGCTGTGGGTATATCTTGACGCTCGGCGCAGCTGCAGCTTGCATTTGTGTTCTGTTGGTCTGCGGTTATGGTCAGAGGTCTGTGTAGTGCAATTACATGCCGGGGACTCATCACTCTTACTCAGGTAATATCTTTCACTCAGTGGTTCTTCTCACTTAATACTTGTTGTGTATGTGTTACCATCTCACTACACATTATATCACTTACCTAGTATTGTCTGTTTACACATTTACCTATATACATTTTGGGTTTAATTTCCATCATACATCTATAAGTGTTTGCACTTCCCCACAGCCCTGCCCTTAATTATCTGTCATCATGACGATTTTTATATCACCCACCATATTCCATACTAGATACTCATTTTACTTTATATATATACATAATTTATTTTCAACACAACCCTCCCTGGTTATTTCTCAGGGTTAGAGTTTAATATATATTTTTGATGCTTAGTCTGGTTTCAGTATGTCTGCTGAGACTCATGCATCCTTATATATATATTTTTTTCTAGACATGGTTATGGATACACTCTGACCACCAACCATATGCCTCCTGCAGTTTGTGCTGTACGTCCTGAGTTCTCCTGCTGCGGTTTCTGGTTGCCACGTCCCCTCAGCCCCCGTAACGGCATTGTCTAATGCCGCCATTTGTGACACCCAGTGTTTTGGTGACCCGCTCCAGCCCAGTGGTAAGTATGAGGTCGTTGTTTTATTGACCTCCCTTGCCAACTCACCCTTACCCCGATTTATTCAGTCACTCATATATTTTTATTATTTTCAATTTTTATTATAGACACATGAATTATGCATCGGCCCCTGATGAGCGAGAAAAGACTCGCGAAACGCGTAGGGTACCATTGATGCTACGTGTATGCCCATATTGTTGGGTACCTGAAGCTGGTTATATACTGCTTCATTTCACGCATGTGTATTATATTATGTATTATGCATTTTACCTATTTATATCATGTATGTGCACTTATGTATAGTTTTTTATGGATGTATATATGAAGTGTGATGAATTGTAGTTTTTTACGTATGCTTGGAACTAGGCCACTATGCTGGGTAACGCACACTTATTGCTGTTCCCATATGTTCTACATAGCATTCTGTGATCAATAAAACTTTTTATTGCACCCATTGTGGAAGTGTCCCAATCTCTCCCACCTCATTTAAAGTCCCAGGGCTGCCTTCCTTTTTTTTTGTTGCATTTAGGGATGGAGGTGTTAGAGTGGTTTCTCCAGACCATTATCCCCTTTTTTTAATACAAAGATATAATTACACATTGTACACATTTGAGCACATTTGGAAATTCTACTATTACCTATCAAGATAATAATAGTATACAAAAACTTTAAACAGTACCATTTGAAAGTATACAGGAAGGCCCTTGCACTACAAGCTTGGAGGAATTCATCCATAAAACTGACCACTAAAGAGATGGGTATAGTGTGTATGGGTTTGGCAAAGTCACCAGATAGATGATTGAGGATAGATAGAGAATTGGTATCAGCTGACTTAGCAGTTGGGGGGAGGGAGGGTTCCAAATGATTTGGAGACCCCCAAAAAAAGCCTCTGGCACTCTGCCTGAATTTAAAGCACAAATCACATTTTAAAACATTTTAGGGGGTGTTTGGGGTAAAGCACTACTATGGAGCTGATAAAATACATTGTTGAGTGAATACATGAGGTGAATATAGGACCAGGAGACCATTCTGGGGAGGTAAGTGAAGGCAAATATGTATGAAGGAGAAAAAAATAATTACATAAAAATCCAGCATGCATGAGGACAAAGGGTACATTTACAGCATATTATTCCAATCATGGTAATTTGGGAATGAGGAAAGAAATATTATCAAACATTAAATACAATAAAATGTGATATTAAAGGATAAATCTTGGATGATGGCAGAATAGGTCTCCGGGATAATGATTCCCAGAGCCTGGGGGGAGATGCCTGTTGAGAACTTCAAGTCCTGCAGGCTTCTCCCCGTCACCAAGTAGCGCAGGGTGGCGACTAGCCTCTGCTCCGGAGTGATGGCTTGCCTCATGCAGGTATCCTGCCTGCTGATGTAGGGGGTCAGCAAAGCCGACAAACGGTGAAATACAGGGTCCGTCATCCGGAGAAAGTTCCTGAAATCATCAGGATTATTCTCACGGATCTCACGGAGCAAAGGAATATGACAGAACTGGTCACGCTGAAGCAACCAATTCTTGGTCCATGAACTCCTCCCCACCCTGTTCATGGACTGGACTTGTGTCAAGGTCAGGACCCCAACACTAAGCCCCCGCACAGCACGAAATCTACGAGGAGTACGTATACGCAACATGGCTAGAAAACGGTCGGCTGCTCAGAACGAAGTAACAGAACGCACTGAAGAACAGCAAGGCCTGTGAAGAGCGACCTGAAAAACAGTAACGAACGAACAAGAACACAATGACAAGAGTCACGCGTAACTCGCTGCACGCACCGAAGAGCAGATACAAACCCACAAGCACAAACTTAACAGCAGGAAACGTTCTGAAAACCACGAGTCTGAAAAAGCGCGAATCGTCTCTCACCAAACTTTTACTAACACGAGATTGGCAAAAGGAGCCCAAGGGGGCCGCGCTTGGTTCTGAACTGGCCTTTTCTAGTCTCGTCGTACGTGGTGTACGTCACCGCGTTCTTGGCGATCGGAAATTCTGACAACTTTGTGCGACCGTTTGAGCCAACATCCGTTGAAAAAAATCCATGGATTTTGTTGTCGGAATGTCCGATCAATGTCTGATCGTGTGTACGGGGCATTAGTGCATAGGGTTCAATATTGAGTTGGCCCAACCTTTGCAGCTTTAACAGCTTCAACTCTTCTGGGAAGGCTGTCCAAAAGGTTTAGGAGTGTGTCTATGGGAATGTTTGACCATTCTTCCAGAAGCGCATTCGTGAGGTCAGGCACTGATGTGGACAAGAAGACCAGTCTGCGCTGTAATTCATCCCAAAGGTGTTCTATCGCGTTATGCAGGACAGTCAAGTTCCTCCACCCCAAACTCGCTCATCCATGTCTTTATGGATTTTGCTTTGTACACTGGTCCAAATCATTTGGTGGAGGGAAGATTATGGTGTGGGGTTGTTTTTCAGGAGCTAGGCTTGGCCCCTTAGTTCCAGTGAAGGGAACTCTTAAGGCGTCAGCATACCAAGACATTTTGAACAATTTCATGATCCCAACTTTGTGAGAACAGTTTGGGTACGGCCCCTTCCTGTTCCAACATGACTGTGCCCACGTGTTCCGGATTGCCCGGGATTGTCCCTTATTTTAGATTTTTGTCCCGTGTCCCGGGCACCTTCATTCCGGGACAATACAGTGTCCCGGAATGAAAAAAAAACCACACCGCCGGCATCAGTCCGACTCGCCACCCTTATAATCATTATAACTGTGAGTAACACATGACACACATCATATGCCTAACTGGTTGCTAGGCTAGGGCCGCCCGCCCCGCGTCTAGCAACCAGTGGCGTCAGCTGACACCGTCTGTCACATGGACAGTCAGCGCAGTGGGCATCCTATGGGCTACGGCTGAGCAGCGCGCCTCCGAGAGACAGAGAGAGCAGCCGCCAGCCTGGCCCATGCAGCCACACTGACTTACTAGCCTGTGCCCTGCCCAGTCAGCTCAGCTGTGCCCAGTCAGTGCAGTACTCCAGCAGCCTCCAGCCAGTGCAGCAGCACATTGCCAGCAGCACAGCCCGACTCCGAGCTGCCCGACTTCAACTTCTCTCCTGAGCCTCGTCCGGGTCCTCTCTCCCTCCCGCCCACGGGGTCCATGAGTTCGCCGCCCGCCAGACAAACTTCCAGGTTAGTGTAACTTACACTTCTTTGTTAAAGTGAGCAATGGGCAATGCATGCTCCCCCTCCGTTCTGCTGCTGTCCCCCACCCCCCTCAGATCTGCTGCTGTCCCCCACCCCCCTCAGATCTGCTGCTGTCCCCCACCCCCCTCAGATCTGCTGCTGTCCCCCACCCCCTCAGATCTGCTGCTGTCCCCCACCCCCCCCAGATCTGCTGCTGTCCCCCAACCCCCTCAGATTGCTGCTGTCCCCCACCCCCCTCAGATCTGCTGCTGTCCTCCACCCCCCTCAGATCTGCTGCTGTCCTCCACCCCCCTCAGATCTGCTGCTGTCCCCCTCCATCTTTCCTCCGTGTCCCCCTCCGTTCTGCTGCTTTCCCCCTCCGTTCTTCCTCCGTGTCCCCCTCCGTTCTGCTGTCCCCCTCCGTTCTTCCTCCGTGACCCCCTCTGTTCTGCTGCTGTCTCCCTCCGTTCTCCTTCCGTGTCCCCCTCCGTTCTGCTGTCCCCCTCCGTTCTTCCTCCGTGCCCCCCTCCGTTCTGCTGTCCCCCTCCGTTCTGCTGTCCCCCTCCGTTCTTCCTCCGTGTCCCCCTCCATTCTGCTGCTGTCCCCCTCCGTTCGTCCTACGTGTCCCTCTCCGTTCTGCTGTCCCCCTCCGTTCTTCCTCCGTGTCCCCCTCTATTCTGTTGCTGTCCCCCACCGTTCTTCCCCGGTGTCCCCCTCCGTCCTGCTGTTCCCCTCCGTTCTTCCCCCATGTCCCCCTTCGTTCTGCTGCTGTCCCCCTCCATTCTGCTGCTGTCCCCCTCCGTTCTTCCTCTGTGTCCCCCTCCATTCTGCTGCTGTCCCCCTCTGTCCTGCTGTCCCCCTCAATTCTGCTGCTGTCCCCCTCCGTTCGTTTTCCCCAAAAATTAGCAACAAAAGTATCAAAAACCATCTTTTTTGGGTGGACGTGGGGGAGGGGTGTCCCTGAATGGCAGTTAGGAAATGTGGTCACCCTACTGTGCACCAGTGCACAAATACTTTACTTTTGACAATATAGTGTACATTTAAATACATTTTTTTCTTTTTTTTTAAGTGATCACATAACCTCTGTTCTCAGCTGCATATGAGGCTTAGAGAAGTGAGGATGGAGACTGAAGGGGAGGGAGGAGAGGATGAAACAGCAGAAAAACAGCAGTACACTGATCTTCTTAGTGAACAGCTGTGCAGAGGGGCGTGTCAGCAGAACTCTGACCATTGAATTACAGGCGGGCTATGCTCCAAAGTAGAATGCAAAGACGAAAACTCTTCACTCTGGGACAGATGTGCTTCCATACCTAGCACGGTCAGGTTGAAATAGGGAAGCGGGGGGACTGGTAGGATAAACAGGTATTTCACACAAAGGAAGGAGCACAAAGAGAACAAGGTACATTTTTATGGAAGTACATGGTAACACAGACACATATCAGAAATATGAAATGCTGTGTAACATACACTTTAAAGTGGCCAAAAACAAAAATGGGCAAACAGGCAGGAATTTTAATGCATAAGAGACATGCTTTGTTTCTTCTGCATTAAAATGACTTATCTGCCTGTCCTCCCTTGTACAGTGTGCAGATGCAGCAAATTTGACAATGCTGAATCTAACTGCACTTCCGTGCATATGTGAGAGTGACATCATCCCCACCCAGCCAATGAAAGCGATTGAGACCTGGAAGCCAGCCGCCCAAAAAAGTCAGCATACTTGTGAGTATACTTTCACTTTAAAGATGCCGTAGGAGAGAGCTGGAGATAACATTGCAACATTCTGTTCCAAAGTAGGTAACCTACAGCTTGTTGAATAGATTACATCTTTTTGCCTTAAGCTATCACACTACCCTCTAGTTCTTGAAATTAACCCAAACACTCCCAGCAACCATCCCTGAATGTACTGAACACATGAGCAGATATTTGCTGAGTAAAGACTTCACCAGACCTGCTTCTTTTTCTCCAATAATTACTTTCAGATAGTAAAAATACATTTGGGTTGATTTACTAAAACTGGAGAGTGCAAAATCTGGTGCAGCTGTGAATAGTAGCCAATCAGCTTCTAAATTAAGCTTGTTCATTTAAGCACTGACAATTGAAGCTGATTGTTTTTTATGCAGAGCTGCACCAAATTTTGCACTCTCTCGTTTTTAGTAAATTAACCCCATTGTGTTGTGCCTTGTAGTTTTAAACTGCTTCTATTAAAGTTCAGACTTTCATAAAACATATGCAGCCTTCTGAATATATCATAACAGTAACCCGAACCAACAATGTATGAATTGTATTATGCATATAACAATTGTAAATAGCGAGGGGAATTTATCAAAATTGAGGCAGACAGAATCTGTCTCTGAACAGACAGTTTCGAAAATGTTTCCTGGTAGGTAACACCAAACTTTTGCAGCTCTTCAATTTCCTGCCTGAAAGAATCCACAGCAGTTGCTTTATTGGCCTCTATGTTTGGGCCAGATTATTCTGTCAAAATTAAGGGTAAGGCTAAGTGGCAGCGGCTATAGCAGTGGAAAAGCTCACATAGAAATCAGCAGGATAAATACACAAGCTCTAGATAAGCAAGCCTGGGTTTTGTAACAGGTTGGGATCAAGCAACAAAGTAGTCGGTAAATAAGCCAAAGGTGGATAACAAGTAGTTGCAGGTTGGGATCAAGCAGAAGTGTAGTTGAGGAACAAGCCAAAGGTCAGTAACAAACAGTAATGAACATGCAAGCAACACTAGGAGTATAAGGAGCAAGATATTGGCTGGAGAAGAGCACAATAATCTGGCAAACTGGAAGTTCAAAAGCATGATTTGAATAGGAAGTTCATGGGAGAAGCAAGGCGTTCAAGGTTCACCAGAAGCAAGATAGAGAGTTTGTCCAAGGGAAAGGAGCTGTCTAACATCTCAGATGGCTTAGCAAGAAGGGCTACTGCCAGACACAGCAGAGGTCCTAGATCCAGATCCTGACAGCTATATTAATTGTTTGTGGCCAAATTCCAAAGCAGCATGGCAGTATTTTGCCTGGGTTGTTGCATACACTTTTGGTTGCTTGAGGGAGTCTGGTGGTTCTAGGAAGTCAACAGATTAGACCATTCAGGAGGAGAGGGTAGAGATAACTGCACTGTCACCATCCAACTGGACACCGGGCGGCACCATCCACTCAAGCAGTGTGCCCTGTTCTGCATCCTTCCTAGCTGCCAGCAAATGTACACAGTGCGCTGTAAAGTAGATGTAAGATTATTGCTCATGTACTAGGCATCTATGGTCACATGAACCCTGCTGTTGACCCCATGGTCAAGCAGCATAGAGACAATAGCTTACATATGCTAATTGAGAGCAGGAATGGTCTTCTGGGCCAAAAAGGGTGGCAGGGTACCTTCCGCTGTGGTTCAGCAGAGGCCACAAAATCAAAGTGGGAAGGTGGCAGACTGAGACACTGGGCATGGGGTATTGGGTGACAGTTTTTTTCTTATTTCTGACCAGCTTATTATTAATGTTAATGAATCAGGTTACTGTCATTGAATAAAAATATAAAAACCTAGCTAGTGAAATGTACCCACATGGCTTCTTTAATCTTGATAAAAGCCCTAAACTGTAATTGATTGAAATCTATTAAATTTAGGCTTTTGTGCAATCATTTAACCAAGGAAGGATTGGTTACTTTGTGTTACTACAATGTACCCAATAGTAAAACATTGAATATTACAAATACAGACTGTTATATCCTTTACTGTTACCTAAAACCTTAAAGTTAAGGAAATGTATACCATTTCTTTCATTATTTCAAGTTTTTCTAATCTTTCTTTCGAAGTCTTTCTATAAAATTGCTTCCGACACAGAAAATACAGCTTGTCCTGTTAGTTTTGACATTTGCACAGACAGGTAATGAACACACTCAAACCACATTTATGAATCCATTGAGACCTATTATATACTTTTCCATTATCTGAGTCAGTAAAAATAGGGCTCAATGACCAATTTTTGTTAACTAATATGAATTCCCAGTACTATAACCTTCCCTGTGATAGGGAAGGCACTGTAGGCACTACAGGTTAGTTAACTGTTACTTAGCAAGTTTGCTCTAATTTGTCCTTCCTAAACAATCGAACAATTTAAATCACAGCTATCAGCTAAATACAGAAATACACGAGCTGACATTCTTAATCTACTTTTGAAAATGTTAATTGACTGGCTGTTAGGTTCACCCACTAGCTTTGATTTTTTTGAGTTGCTGACCTAAAACAAATATGCAGATCAGGAAAGTTAAAGTGGAGTTCCACCCATCAGCCTCCTCCCTCTGGTGCCACATTTGACACCTTTCGGGGGGGGGGGAGCAGGTACTCTACCTGTTTTTGACAGGTATCTGCTCTCATTTCCAGGTGATCTCGCCGCCGCAAGATCACTCGAAAGTTTGCCCACCTTCCTCGTTTCCCCGCTGCAGGGCCATTCAGAAAGTGCAGCGTGCTTTGCATGCATGTGCAGAACCGGCTGTGAAGCCGAAAAGGTTCCCTTACTACGAATGGCAGCGGCAGCACCCAAGAGCTGATGGAAACATCAGCTGGGGTGCCGACATCGCTGGATTCTAGGACAGGTAAGTATCCTAATATTAAAAGCCGGCAGCAACAGTATGTGTAGCTGCTTACTTTTAATTTTTAGCTGGGGGGAGGGGCGGAACTCCATTTTAAAGTAGGGTCAGATTTCCTTAACTATATATTGCATGTATGTATTGGGTCAGTGATTTTAAGGATTAAAGACTGTCAGTATGAGACCCAGGCAGCTAGCCTCTTACAAAGCAAAATTTAGGAATGGCAGCTTCGATGACAGGGTTAATTTTTAGTGTCCACTTTTAATCCACTTTTGCAATCAAATTTAAGAAATCCCCACTATATGAAGAATTCTATCTACACATCTGTGATTTAATAGTTAAAATGCACCACAGTTTATGATTTAAAAAATGTGTAGCAATAACTCTCGGTGGAGCTGCTGGTTTAAGCGGGCTTGTTACCTTCACTCTCCTTCCCTCTGTTTCACCGGCACCGGGTCTAGGGTTCCGTTGAGTTTACCTCTGGACGACACACGCACCAACACTTGAGTACATTTTCAATGCTTTATTAAACCATCAATGAAAGGAAGTAGCAGGAAAGAGGTAGAAGGAAAACTGCAGAGGAAAACTCAAATACCTTTTTAGTAGGATTATTGACAAATATCCTTTGGGGTTGGATATTTCAGTAGAATGCACTCCCTTGGTGGGACACACTCCTTGCACGCCTGGATAGGCCTCTCTCCCTTGCCTAGCAGCCAGTACGTAGCACGAACAAAAGTCTCTGCCACAGACTTGTTTGGGATGAACCCGTATGATCCTCTGCCACAGGATGTATTGGTTTTTTCTGCGATGAATGTCAGTCACAGTGCTTGAACCTTTAAGCCAAACCCGGCAACACTATGCTGTATAATTACTTTAGGATACGTCCTCCAACGGAGTCATCAGGCCCCTCTCCAGACCAGCACGTTGCATGATCCTTCCATGACGGGTCCTCCCCTGGGATCTCCTCGGTTGTCCAGCTTCTTCACTCTGGATAGACAGCTCAGGACCATTCCTCGGCCGCTGTGGTAGGCCCCAGACAAGCTTCTGGGCCCACCCCTGCGCCGCAGCGATGTGGGCCTCCGGAACGGAGGACCACGAGATAGCTCTCTAATGCATACCTGTCGGCCAGGAGGGCCAGCAGGTGGCTGTGAAAACGAACCCCAAAATATGGTGTCTGTCCCATAAATACCCTCGCCCAGAATGCAACTCAGAGGACCACCTCCTCCGAGTTGTCTGCGGGACAGAAGAGCATCCATACTCTTAGACACGCTGCCTTTCCAACATTAGCCAGCGATAACAGCGACACCCACGGCTCAGCATGGAAACACATGCAACCTCAGCCAAGCTGGAACAGAGGCAAATCTAACCTTTCTAACGAACAAGTTACTAAATTTACCTATCAAATGGTAGATCGCAAATCTACCAGCGCTACAAATGTATCATTGTTTATATGATTTTTTGGGTCCTGGCAGGTGATGGAAGGGTTATAGAACAGATTGGGGATGTTGAATGTTTGTTTAGTTAATATGAAATCCATGAATTAACCAGAAGCATTTTTCAGTACGTATGAAATGTAGAATTCTTATGTTTCCACAATCATTATTAAAAAGGTTCCTCAATCTCTTTAAAAAAAAAAGTCAGCAGCTACAAATACTGTAGCTGCTGACTTTTAATAAAAAGCTACTTACCTGTTCAGGGATCCAGCGCTTTTCTCACCCAGCCAGTTCTTTGATGACTTTCGGATCCCAGGCACCTGACCCACATTTTCCTGGGACCTGTGATGCTTCCTAGGAGGTTGTAGGCAGGGAGGTGTTGTGAACTAGATGATCCCAGTGGAAATGGGAGTTGGTACCTGTCAAAACTAGTTACCCGCTCCCTAAAAAAACGAAAGTAAGAGATAAGGGGTGGGGGGAGGAGATATAGTGGAAATTCCCTTTTAAGGTGATTAATTAATTTACTATAATTATTTAATCACTTCATGTATAATTTATAATATATAAATAGTTGTATTCTTTTAAATAATTTATGATTTTAACAAAATATATAATCATTTTTAATATTCTACTATGGTAATATTGATTGGTAATTACCATTTTCTACTATCTTCTAATGTACACTCGCCCAGTTTATAGAGAGGGTACATACATTTTCTTACCATATGATCAGATGTTTGAATAATACTATGCATTTAGTGCAATTGTTAAATTTGTAACAGAAAGCTTTTTGCAGAGAAACATACTCCATCATCCTGATGTTCTTGCCCCCTGTCAAAATTCAGTTACTTAGTATCAGCATTTGTCTCCAGGGAATAGGTTTAAGAAAGAAGAGGTTCTCCAAGAACTGTTTCACTTGGGAGATACGGTGCATTTAAAAGTAGAGGGTGAGCAGGTTGGCTTCACACTGCTCATATAGTAAGGACACCGGCAGACCAACACACACTAGCAGGTCCTTGATCCTGTAGCCCTGATTGCCGTACACCTCACCACAGGCTATGGAGAAGCAGGATGACCCTCTACCAACTAGGGTCTCTGGTCTCACTTCCATATGGCACTTTTATTGCTGTTCAAGTGAGTGGATACTTTTCCTTAATAAAGGTGTTTAGACTGACTTCTCACTGTTGCAGTGCACTGTTTGCTCTATTCCCCCTGAAGAGGGGTATGGATCAGAAAACTGACGTTTGTCTCACCATAGTTGTCAAGTAGCATTTTAGGAGATGAATGTGATTTGGGACATGATATCCTTTATCAGATTTTGAGTGTTTCTGATGGTTTGTTAATATATTCTGAGGTATTATGCTTTGACTTTTTTATCTATTTTCTCGTTTGCAAGATCCTGTTTAGCAGTGATGAGCTGCAGTACCTGTGCATTATATGTTTTCTATTGGCATTGCTTTTTGTAGTTTGATGCGCTTGGATGAATATTTTATGTATTCTGTTTTGATACATGTACAGCTTACCCAATATCCAGACACAAAATAAAATACTGGAACTACAGCTGTTTTTTCATAGATAGGGTTTTGTTGTAAATTTAAGACTCAAAATATTGCTATATCTCTGCTAACTTACCTACAGGTAAGTAAACATGATATTGCATCCCCCTAGACCTAACTGGACATCTATGCCTTGCATTGCGGGGGGCAGCCCTACTGCAAGGAAACATGTTTTCTGTCCCCATAGTTCAGGGAACTTTTTAACAGTGTAGGCGTCTGATATCTACTGTAGGTGTGTCAGGCAGGGCTTAGAAACATAGAAAAGTGACAGCAAAAAAAAAAAAAAGACTAATTGGCCCATCAAGTCTGTCCCAATTTTCTTATTTATTTATACATTTTTTTTTTATTTAGCTTTTTTTGTGTAGGTTTATGTTTGTCTCAAGCATCTTTGAATCCACCTACTGTTGACTGATTCACTACCTCTGCTGGAAGTCTATTCCAAGCATCAACTACTCTTTCAAGTAAAATAATACTTTCTAATATTAGTTTTGAACTTTCTTCCTGCTAGTTTGAATTCATGTACCCATATTCTTGATTTTCACATTGAAAATACTGCCTTCCTGAACCTTATTCCCCCTCTTGATGTATTTAAATGTTTCAATCATATCACCTCTTTCCCTTCTTTCTTCCAGACTGTACATATTAAGTTCCTGAAGTCTCTCCCGATACGTTTTATTCCTCAGACTTTTCACCATTTTTGTTACCCATCTCTGGACTCGTTCTATCCTATCAATATCTTTAGTAATCAAGGTCTCCAGAACTGGACCCAGTATTCTAAATGAGGTCTCACTAAAGATCTATATAGAGGAATCAGGACCTCCTTCCTCCATCTGATGACCCCTCTAGTGATGTATCCTAGAATTCTATTTGCTTTTCCCACTGCCGGGTCACAGTGTTTGCTCATTTTGAAATAATCTGAAATCATTACCCCCACATCTTTTTGTTTCTAGTGCTGGCCAAGACCTCACCCCTAACATTGTATCAGGTGATTCTTTTTTCCTAGGTGCTTTATTTTATATTTAGAAACATTGAACTGCTGTTTCCACTGCTTTGACCAATCTTCCAGCAATGCCAAATCATGTTACAGAAACCTCCAGGAATATCAACCCTAATACCCAGATAGCAAGTTTGAAAATTACTTGCTAAGCTATTGCAAGACTTGCCAGGCTTCACATGTTTGTTGCACAATTGCAAACATTCTGCAAGTCTGCTGCAAATTCTGGTTCAGCTATGTTGTGTAATAGTCATCCCACCACAGGGGTCACTGTGGCTGAATTTTCATGCTGTAGACTTGCAGAGCTCTTGCTGTAGGCTCACCACTGCAACTTTGCTCTTGCTAGAGACTTGCAACGTAAATTTGCTACAAATTGGAAAAGTGACAACTAGAAATTATGCTTAAGGTCCTCTGCAAGTGTACAACTTGCGAGTGAAAATGTGCTGCAAGTTAACAAGACTTACAATTCAACAGTGCCATGAAGTTGTGGCAAGTTATCCTTGCTATCTTGGTATACACCTTTGTGTCAGCAACAAAAAAGACATACCTTGCCCAAGAAACCTTTAGTTATGTCACTTACAGATTAAATAGAACAGGACCTAGTACAGAGCCTTGTGGTACACCACTACTGAATTGTCTCTGTTTCAAATGAATCCCAATACTACCACAATCTGGTATCTCTCATTATGCCAACTGCAAATCCCCTGATCCACTGAAGGGTTAAATCCTAGTTTGTACAACTTTTTATTAGATCATTATGTGGAACTTTATTAAATGCCTTGCTAAATCAAGATCGGATATGTCCACAGCTCCACCCTGGTAAAAAAACATTAGTCATATAATCAAAAAATTTAATCAGATTGGTTTGACATGATCTGCCCTCTGCTTTAGGTCCAGCAAGTTGTGTGTTTTTAACTGCTTGCCGACCAGCCGCCGCAGTTTTACTGCGGCAGAATGGCATGGCTCGGCGAAATGACGTTACCTTATGTGTGGTTTAGAAAATCTCCCATTTAAGCATAATATGTCCTTTTGAAATCTAAAACTTTTGTATTTTTTTTTTTCAGTACTTGTTTTTATGTCAAAACAAAGACATTGGTGATCACTAGAACCCACATTTTTTCCACCTCAACATCAGACAATCGATCCCCATTTGTAAGTACTAGGTCTAGAATATGATGACCTTGGGTTGTGCTTTTTACTAATTTTCAGATAAACTCTATTCATTGCTTCAATTACATACCAGAATTCCAGTTAATGTCAGGCATGTTGAAGTCACCCATAAAAAAAATTAAAAAAAACCTTTACCTTTATTGTTATTTGAGTTATCTTGTCAATCCAGAAGTTATCATAATCTTCAGACTATCCTGGGCAGTCCCGTGACAAGGTCATCCAGAGCCCAGGTCAAGGATGCCAAACTGTGTTCCCCACTTGTTATAGGGTTAGGGTCAGGGCACCCCCCATCCCTGCAACAAAATATTGTTCCCAGGGCAGCCGCCCCTCCTGCCCACCCCTTGTCCCGGCCCTGGTAGTGCGGGTCTGTATGCAACACCAATTCTAAGGGAAGAGCCCTCTCTGCTTTGAAGGCAGACCCAGAGGGATTGAATATTTAATTTGTTTTTCTTGTATAGTATATAGCCTGGTATAGTTATTTCCCAGTCATTTAAATTCTTGAACCATGTCTCTGTAATTGCAACAAATTGTCCCTAGACATAAGAGCTGTCAGCACCAGAAACCTTAAAGTGATTGTAAAGGTTATTTTTTTTCCTAAAATAACAAACATAAAAGGTGCATTTTCACCTTTAAACACTAGTCCTGACTATTATCTTATTATCTCATTATAATTAATTACTTTTCATCGGCCGATTCTGTTGCTTTCACGCCCAAATATATCTCTATGCATAGGAAACAGAGTACATGAATAATTCACAAAGCAAAATTGCTTCGTACACTGTTAAGTTTATTATCCCGGGCATGGTGTAAATAATAATGAAAGGTAGGTGTTGCAGACCATCGTTCACCAATAAGGGGTACATATTCAAATGACACATTTCCTTTTTAACATACAATCAACTGATCACAGTCATTAACATTATTATTATGTCACCTAGACAGATATAAATGTATATCATCTCATGACACATACGTCACTTCCTATGTCTAGTTTTGTTTTCAACACAAGACCCATCTTACACAACAATATATTTTTACTTTAATCAGCAAAATGATAACTCTTAAAGGAACAGTCGTGTATTGGATTGAAAAACACAAGGGGGCTTTTTCATGACCCTTTCAAAACATGGTATACTTACCTGCTCTGTGCAAGGGTTTTCCACAGGTTTTTCCACAGAATTACAGCGGCAGGGTCTTTTTTTAAGCACCTGATTAGAGCCATAGGCTCTAATAGGTGCCAGAAAAGGTGACCTGTGAGCGCCATGCTGGGCGCTCGCAGTCACTCAGCTGTGTTAGAAAAGTGAATGAATATTCACTTTCCTAACACTAAACCGCCTCTCCGCCAATCAGGTGCTCGAATCTGTTACCCGTCACCTGATTGGCTGAAATGACAAGCGCTATGATTGGATGCCTATCAGGCGTCTAATCATATCAGAGGACAGGAAGAGAGGACGGGAGAAGACATTAAGGAGCTGTCCCACCGCCACCGAGACAGGGTAAGTACAGACGGTGGACGGGGGGCACACTGACAGCATTTGATATGGTACAGTGGCTGCATTTGATGGGGCACAGTGAGGCTGCATTTGATGGGGCACAGTGAGACTGCATTTGATGGGGCACAGTGAGGCTGCATTTGATCGGGCACAGTGAGGCTGCATTTGATGGGGCACAGTGAGGCTGCATTTGATGGGGCACAGTGAGGCTGCATTTGATGGGGCACATTGCGGCTGCATTTGATGGGGCACAGTGGAAGCATTTGATGGCACAGTGGGAGCGTTTGATATGGCAGAGTGGCTGTGTTTGATGGGCACAGTGGCTGCGTTTGGGCACAGTGGCTGCGTTTGATGGCACAGTGGCGGGAATTGATTGCACAGTGGCGTGGCTGTGTTTGATGGTACAGTGGCGGTAATTGATGGGCATAGTGGCTGCATTTGATGGCACAGTGGCGGCAATTGATAGACACAGTGGCTGCATTTGATGGCACAGTGGCTGCAATTGATGGTACAGTGTGGCTGCAATTGATGGGGTTTTTTTTCAGAATTTTTCAGTTTGTTTGCGCCCCCCCAAAATTTTGAGCAGCAGCCGCCATTGCTATCAGTTCACTTATCAGTTCAAATGCATGTCCAAAAAACTCCTGAATTCCATACTAAGAAGCTCACTGCCCTCGTGTGAGGAATGCAGACCATCTCATTTGTATAGCTGAGTATCAAACCACCTGCTAACATCACGACTAACATAACCAAAACCTTCAGCTTTGCACCAATCCTTTAACCAAATGTTGCACTCTGATAGCTAATACCTAGTACTTAACACTTAGTCAGAAATGTACAATACTCAACTAGTCCAGTACCTAGTAAACAATCACCAATAGCAACACAGCCACAACACTAAAGTTAAAAAAAGTAAACAATTTATGAAAATCAATTAGAAACCACATTGGTACATACCCAATACTAAGTGAGACTTAAGAGATAAGGATCATGGCTGTGATCTGGCCCTGGCTTACTGAAGATCTGTATATACTTGTGATTATCGGATAGTACTGCTTGCACTTACATTGATCAGCCATAACTTTATGACCACTGACAGGTTAAAATGGTTGTAAAGCCTTAAGGTTTTCACCTAAATGCATTCTATGCATTAAAGTGAAAAACCTTCTGTGCTGCAGCTCTCCCACGGACCCCCCCTTTTTCTTACCTGGGCCCAATCCAATCCAGCAATGTGCATGGGGCGCAGTGGCTCAAACCGCTGTCACACTCCTCATTGGACAGATTGACAGCCATTGGCTCCTGCTACTGTCAGTCAAAAGCTTTGACACAGGAGCGGAGAAGCGGGGACGGGTCCCACTGTCTGTGTCAAAGGACGCAGCAGCGGGACTCGGGAGCGAGCCCGCCTGGTGCCCCCATGGAAAGCGGCTTTCCATGTGGGCACCTGATGAAGAGGAGGGGTCTGGAATGCTGGAGGGGGAAGGAGAAGAGGATGTTTCTTCTCTGCTGTGCAAAGCCATTGCATAAGGCAGGTAAGTATAGGTATGTTGAAGGAAACATGTTGTCTATAAAGTTGATGCTTTGAAAGCAGTAAAAATGCACATTGCAGTTTGTTGTGTATGGGGCATCGTAGCTGCAGGCCGGTCAGGGTGCCTATGCTGACCCATGTTCACAGGCAAAAGCACCTAAAATTTACACATTAGCATCAGAACTAGACAACAGAGCAGTCGAAGAAGGTGGCCTGGTCTGATGAATCACATTTTCTTCTACCTCATTTGGATGGCTGGGGACATGTGCATCACATACCTGAAGAAAAGATGGCACCCGGATACAGTATGGGAAGGCATGCCAATAGAGCCAGTGTGATGCTTTGAGAAATGTTATGCTGGGGAAACCCTGATCCTGCCATTCATGTGGATGTTACTTTGACATGTACCACCTACCATGGAAATGGTATTTCCTGATGGCAGTGGCCTCTTTCAGCAGAATAATGTGTCCCTCCACACTGCAAAAATGGTTCAAGAATAATTTGAGGAATACAACAATGAGTTCAACTCGAACATCGGGCCCATCCCTACTGATTTGTCAGTGTGTTACCCATCTACGTATATGGAGTTCAACACTATACTGTAGAGGACAGCCAGTTTAATTCCATGAGAAGAGATTATGAATGCATTATGACTTCCCTACAAAAAAAAGTGTTTTTTTCTGATATAGTGCGTTCCAGTCCAGTAGGTGGTGAGAATGCACCTAGAGTAATGAATGATAAACATTTTGTTATTATTCAAGATTGCACAGAGAGGTATGGATTATTGTTTCATGTTTTATTGTAAGTACACATTTTATTTTTTACACTCTTTTATTATGTGTGCTGCCTTTTATTTATTTGTTGTCATATATATTTTTTGTTAAAGTGTGCATTACATATTGAAGGATTTTAATTTGTACACAAAATATATATGTAGCCATGGTGTTGCAGCTAGTAACAAACAACCCGCCAAATCACCCCACTGCCAGACTTCATACATCACTTACAGAGACAATGAACAGTCTTTTGCGAGCTTTGTTTTTGTTGTTTTATTGGGGGGTACAACGTGGATAGGGATAGGAATATGGGATGCCCATAGGCTAAGTCTTTGCCATCATATTTAAGGATTTGAGTACACTTTGAATAAAGTTAGAGCCAAAAGATATAATGTGCATATAGGATTTAGTATTCCTCCTTTATCTCCATACAGACTGTTGCTCCTCCTGCAGCTCAACCCCCGCAGACTATTCCATCTAAGAGTTCTCTTATTATCTGACCATGTGGTGGCAGAGACATCACTAATGACTGTGTAAAGGCAATGTTCTTAGATCTCTTTCACCTCCTGCCCATAACTTGTTTCCTCCTGTACACTTGGTTCCTTCTGCACAAACTTAGTTATTGTATTGAAATATGACACATCCTCTTCTATTGAATAGTAGGGGCCTACTCTGAATAAGCCTCCCTCCTATGGCTCTTGTTGCTCGCTGCCACTAGGCCTGAGGCCTGCAGAACCTCTCCCCGGAGGCCCAGTGGGTTAAAAGCATGTCTTCTAGAAAATATGGACTACTGTTCCCAGCCAGCCCAACTTGCAAATCATGTTGCCGCAGGCAGCATCGACTTGACACAGATCCCCACAGTCTCTTTTCAGATCCAGGACTCCCCATCATCCACCATGTGTATTGATGAAGACTCCACTAGTGACTGTGTACTAGCAGAGTTCCCTTCACAGACTCCTTGGCACTTCCAGCCCCACTGTGGTAACACTCACCGACCTTTCAACAGCCCTTAGTCCTTGATGAGGAACTTTGACTGGACCATGCGTACCGCCAGTTTCACCTGCCCTTCTGCTCCAGGAGTTCCCTGCCATCTGACCGTGTGGTGGCAGAGACATTGCCGAAGACTGTGTGGAGGCAATGTTCCCTCACAGCTCCCTCACAGCTCTCCCCGGGCCTCTCCTGCGATCGGCACACCTCCCCCACAAATGGGGATGGCCTGACTAACATGCCATTCCTCACTTCACCCAGCCGACTCTGACCCCCAGTGGAAACCACCCCAGCTTATGAGGCCCGCCCCGTTTCAATACCGAATGTGGATTGGTCAGGGCTCACACACAAGCTGCCTGCCACTCCAGTTCCAGGCCCAGCCCCTTTTCTAGAACATTCTCCTCAGAAACAGGGGAGGCGCCTCAGAACTGATGTGCAGGTGGTCACACCCACTGCTACTCTGACCACTCCCAGCCCCCAGATCAAAACAGACAGGCCTAGCGTGCAGCATAAGCCTGCCTAAATTTACCTGTGCTGGATAACCTAGTAAAAATAAACCTTACTAGCACCTACCTATTGGTAGAGGGTGCTACATTTACATAGAAGTGCAATGATACTATATAATTGTGAGGGACCTTCCTTTAATATGTCTTTTTTTGCCTGACTTGGTTGCTTTAATATGCACATTAACACTAAACAAAGATCACTGGTTGCTTTAATATGCACATTAACACTAAACAAAGATCACTGCAGCAATAGTTTAACAATGTGTAATGCCCCGTACACACGGTCGGACATTGATCGGACATTCCGACAACAAAATCCTAGGATTTTTTCAGACGGATGTTGGCTCAAACTTGTTTTGCGTACACACGGTCGCACAAAGTTGTCGGAATTTCCGATCGCCAACCACGCGGTCACGTACACCACGTACGACGAGACTAGAAAAGGCCAGTTCAGAACCAAGCGCGGCACCCTTTGGGCTCCTTTTGCTAATCTCGTGTTAGTAAAAGTTTGGTGAGAGACGATTCGCACTTTTTCAGACTCGTGGCTTTCAGATCGTTTTCTGCGGTTCAGTTTGTGCTTGTGGCTTTGTATCTGCTTCTCAGTGCGTCTAAGCAAGTTCGGCGTGACTTAGTCATTGTGTTCTTGTTCGTTCGTTACTGTTTTTCAGGTCGCTCTTCACAGGCCTTGCTGTTCTTCGTTCTGAGCAGCCGACCGTTTTCTAGCCATGTTGCGTATACGTACTCCTCGTAGAGTTCGTGCTGTGCGGGGGCTTGGTGTTGGGGTCCTGACCTTGACACAAGTCCAGTCCATGAACAGGGTGGGGAGGAGTTCATGGACCAAGAATTGGTTGCTTCAGCGTGACCAGTTCTCTCATATGCCTTTGCTCCGTGAGATCCATGAGAATAATCCTGATGATTTCAGGAACTTTCTCAGGATGATGGACCCCGTATTTCACCGTTTGTTGGCTTCGCTGACCCCCTATATCAGCAGGCAGGATACCTGCATGAGGCAAGCCATCACTCTGGAGCAGAGGCTCGTCGCTACCCTGCGGTACTTGGCGACAGGGAGAAGCCTGCAGGACTTGAAGTTCTCGACAGGCATCTTCCCCCAGGCTCTGGGGATCATTATCCCAGAGACCTGTTCTGCCATCATCCAGGTCCTGCAGAAGGAGTATATGAAGGTAAGATTTTTATCCTTTAATATCACATTTTATTGTATTGAATGTTTGCTAATATATTGTATTTCTTTCCTCGTTCCCTAATTACCATGATTGTAATATGCTGTGAATGTCCCCTTTATTCTCATGCATGCTGGATTTTTATGTAATTATTTTTTTAGTCCTTCATACATATTTGCCTTCACTAACCTCCCCAGCATGGTCTCTCCTAGCCCTATATTCACCTCATGTAGTCACTTAACAGTGTATTTTATCAGCTCCATAGTAGTGCTTTACCCCAAACACCCCCTAAAATGTTTAGAAACGTAATTTGTGCTTTAAATTAAGGCAAAGTGCCAGAGGCATTTTTTTGTAGTGTCCCCAAATCATTTTTATTAACCCTCCCCCCAACTGCTAAGTCAGCTGATACCAATTATCTATCTATCCTCAATCATCTATATGCTGACTTGGCCAAACCCATACATACTATGCCCATCCCTTTAGCGGTGAGATTTATGGATGAATTCCCCAAAGCATGTAGTAGGGCCTGCCTGTATACTTGCAAATGGTACTGTTTAAAGTTTTTGTATCCTATTATTATCTTGATAGGTAAGAGCAGAATGTCCAAATGTGCTCAAATGTGTACAATGTGTATTTATATCTTTGTATTATGACACTTCTTACCTGTCCAGTGGGCTGCCAATAGTGTAACTAAGGAGGGGCTGTTCAAAGTAATACCCTGTATTTAGGCATTCATCTCTCAATGAAATGAAGAGGGTTACCTGTCCAAGATCCCCCCCCCCTATAATGTTAGAAATGGCCCATGAGAGGTGGGGGGGAATATGATAGGTGTACCTTATACTTTGGTGTTGTAAAATTCCCCTTAATAAATGTTTTATCTGGATGTTGGCCAAGAATGTTTGTGTCTAATCTGCTTTCCATGTTTATGTGCCAAAATACAATTTTTTTTTGGTTTTCCTCAACAGTTTCCTTCCACGCCACAGGAATGGCAGACTGTGGCCTCCCACTTTGCCCAGCGGTGGGACTTTCCTAACTGCGGAGGTGCAATTGATGGGAAACACGTCCACATTGTCCCACCACCCGATTCGGGGTCGTACTATTATAATTACAAGGGGTTCAATAGTATTGTGATGTTGGCGGTGGTGTCGGCTAATTACGACTTCTTGTATGTGGACGTGGGGAAGAATGGCCGGATGTCCGATGGTGGAGTCATCACCCAGACAGAGTTTTACAGGCGTCTCCAGAATGGCAGCTTGGACTTGCCACCTCCAGAAGAGAATGTGGAAGGACTCCCATTTGTCTTCATTGTGGATGAAGCCTTTGCGCTGGGAGACCATCTTATGCGGCCATTCCCGATGAGGACCCTCACCCCGGAACAGAGGGTTTTTAATTACCGGCTGGCCAGAGCCAGAAGAGTGGTGGAGAACACGTTTGGAATCATGGCCAGCCGGTTTCGCCTATTTCTGACACCCATCCATATGGCGGAGTATAAACTTAATCATATAATCCTGGCGTGCTGTGTTCTACATAACTTTTTATGCCAACATTCTGCCAACTATGCTGGCTCAGTTGGGCCTGAGGCTGGAATTATACATGAAACAACCCTGACGGCGCTTGAAAGTGGCCGTCCTGGCTTGCCCTCCCTGAGTGCCCGTGATGTCCGGTTACGATACCTGGAGTTCTTTGTGGGTAAGGGGGCCATCAATATGCCAGACCATTTGTGAAGCCTTGATCAAATAAAATACAAAAAAAAAAAATCTTTGGTGACATTTACTGCTTGTATTTGTTTTAGCTGACCCTCACAGAAATGTGGGGAGTCCTGCAAATGGCGTGATTGTGTAACCTTATACAAAGCACTGTTGGGTGTTATTTACTAAAGGCAAAGACACTTTGCACTACAAGTGCACTTGAAACTGCACTTGTAGTGCAAAGAGGATTTGCCCTTAGGAAATAACCCCCATTTTCCCTGAAAGCTGCAATTACATCACCACAAAAGTGTTGTAGCGTTGAGACAATAATTCCACACATTCTTGATTAACAATCATTTTAATACCTGCATAATCACATGTGCATTTAGAAAAGTTTTTTCAAACAACCCAACATGTTTGTTGTATAACAATCTTTGGGGTGGCATTTTCAAAAATAGAAATGTCAATTTAAGATAAAACAGGCATGTGTAAAACAAACAAGAAAAACACAAATCTTGAACTTACAAAGTTCACATTAGGTAGAACTTGAAGGCAAAATCAGACATGAGTATTTAGGAACTGTGTTTGATATTGCGTTCAGATGGGGTGAAGTCACCCCAGGAAAAGCCAAGTTTGGAAGATGCACACCAATTTACGAATGTCAACATGTGCGACCTGCCATCACGGGGGGGTCAAGGGATCTGTTTTGGGGGAGAAACCCCTTCCTCTCAGCTACTTTATTATTGAGGAAGGGGTTGCACCCCCAAAACGCGTCCATTGAACTCCCGTGATGGCAGATAGCAGACACACTGTGTGCATCCTCCAAATTTAGCTTTTCGAAAAATCGCTAAAACATTTAGAACATTGTAGCACCCAAAAAAATAAAGGGATCTGGAGGGGTTTTAAACTCTCCCCAAAACATCAATGATGTTTTTATTTTTTTGAATAACATCATTGATGTTTTTCTTGAGGTTTTCCAATTGTAAATTACACCCCATGATCTCCCCGATCAGGATCTGGGCACTTTCTGATGTGAAAGGATCAGGATCCACAACATCACGATCACCTAAAAAGAGAGAAAACAAACAAAAACAGGTATCAAAAATATGCCGGCATCCATCTCTTACCTGAGCCTGTGGTCGCAGACACTCACCTGTTGTGGTGACAATTTCCACCAAGTCTTCCTCCTCCTGCTCTTCCTGGGTTGGAGGTATTTCCCCTTCTTCCAGAGGTGGGGGGTCTCTAGTCTCCTCGGATGAGGGGTGTCCTCCGAGTCTTTTCTCCCCTATGTAAAACAAAATGGTATACTTAGCACACAGATTTGATGGCAGAACTATAAATAGGAAACATTGCTGGAAGTGGGGTACAATTGTCTATTTTGGGAGAGTTCCAAAATGTAGCATTTTCAGTGTCCTTTGTCAAGCTGCAATACTTTACCTGTTCGGTACAAGCTTCACAGATGAAGACCCCCCCTATAGTATACACTGGAGCACCTGTGTGGCCCCCCCAAAAAAATGGTGTTCTTGTGTCCCACACTAGTGCTCCAGTGTCCAGATGTGAAAACAGCTGCTCAGTGTCCTCTCCTTACACAGAATCTAGTTTGCATTTCATTCTAGTAACAAAGCCATCTACACAACCAAATTAGTTTCATACAAGTAGGGCGTAAAAAATGTGGCCAAATGCATATGGCCAAAACAACGGTGTTTTATATGCCAAAAGAAAAATGTTTGCTATGAACGAATAATGTGGCCATGAACATGAAAGTTGCCATTTTAAAATGTACACTTTTAAAAAAAGCACATGGAGCAGCACGAATGTAATAAACATAAAGAATAGGAACACAGCACAACTACTTACTTTTTTGCAGCACTCTCCGGATCTTTCTGTACTGCTCATGTTCTCGTAATTTGAGGTCCGACCACCGCTTCCTGAGCTGATCTTTGGATCGACGTACCCCGAAATTCCGGTGCAGACTTTTGACCACTTTCGCCATGATCTTGGCCTTTCTGACATTGGGGTTGGGGTAAGGTCCATACTTTCCATCATAGTCGGCCTTCTTAAGGATGTCCACCATCTCCAACATCTCCCCAAAGGACATATTTGAGGCCTTAAATCTCCTTCTGGATCGGGACGTGTCCGGATCCGGGCTTTCCTCCTCCTCCTTCTCGTTCCTATAATTAGCACGCACCTGCTGTCTATCCGCCATGTGCTCTCCCCCCACTGCGCAGAACAAAAAGGGGCGGGGAATAGACTAGAAAGAACGTCAGGGGCGGGCGGAGTTACACGCATGCGCAGTGTATATAAAGCGTAACACGCGTGCGTATTACATACAATCTGTGAGCGGAGGAAGGAGCATTGGCGGCACCGATCTTAATAACGAAGGTAAGAGACAAACTTGGGCCTATACTGCTTCTAGATTGAGGCCTATATTGTAACAAGATTAGGAGAGTTTTGGCTGACATTAGGGTTTGTCTTGTGTTGTGTCTTGCAGTTAAAATGGATATCTTGAATGATACAGACTTCATGGCAATATTCATTGACATGTTCAGGGAGCTGCCTTGTCTGTGGGAGATCAACCACCCACATTATAGGAACCAAACAAAAAGGAAGGCAGCGCTGGATCAATTGTTGGAAATTGTGAAGCAGGTGATCCCCACGGCAGACATCACATATTTGAAGATCCTAATTGGTGGCCTGAGGAGCACATATATAAGGGAGCGCAAGAAAGTCCAGGATTCACAGAGATCCGGAGCAGCAGATGACATCTATGTCCCCAGGATGTGGTACTATGACAGGCTGCATTTTCTGGCAGGTCAGACTGAACCCATGTCATCACTCTCCAGTCTTCCTTCCACGCTTCCTTCCCCTCCAGCTGAGGCTTCTGACGCCCAACCTGGGCCTTCCAGGCAGCAACATGTGGAGGAGCCCAGCTTGAGCCAGGTATAGCATTCCTCTAAATATTTCAGGTTGTCCAATCAATGATGTTAACTAGATGTTAGTTTGGAGTACTAATTTAGTAGTAGGATGCAAAACATTACAACCATGTCCCTTTTTCATACACAGGGAAGTCTCAGCCAGGAGGTGGCTGGGCCGAGCAGGCTGCCTGATATGCAGGTCCCTCCCCTACACCTGCAAAGAGAAAGTGGCAGGAGGAGGAGTACCCTAGAGGAGGCTGCCATAGGCCTCTTTTGGAAGGCTACAGAGGCCCTGGGAGCACCACACACCGTGGAGGAGGACTTTGCTGGCATAATTGCCTGTAAAATGCAGCAGATGGAGGAGGGCCAACAACTCCTTAATTTTGGAGGCTCTCAATAACGGGTTGAGGGCCCAAATAACATCTGATACCCACCTTTGTGACCTCACACATGGTCCTCCTCCTCCTCCAGGTCCTCCTCCTCCTTCTCCTCCAGGTCCTACTAGTCCTCCTCCTCCAGGTCCTACTCCTCCTTCTGCCACATCTCCAACAGCAGAGCCACAGCCAGGAAGGAAGCGTGGAAGGAAGACCAGAAAGTGATGGCCCTGGGTTCAGTCTGGTCGGCCAAAAGATGCAGCCTCTTGTAGTACCACAGCCTGGGGACACAGATGTCATCTGCTGCTTTCCGGATCTCTGGGACTTCTGGACCAGACTGCACTCCCTTACATATGGACTCCTCAGGCCACCAATTTTGATGTTCAAGAATTGATGTCTGCCCTGGGGGTCCAAGGCTTCGCTAATTTCTGCTGTTTCTCCAGCGTTGCCTCCCTCTTTGTTTGGCTCTGATCCCTTAATAAAGGATTTTTTGTTTCAATTATACTCTCCTATATGTGTTTTCCTTCAAAAATGACAGTTTGTTTGTGAGGATTCAGGTACATTTCAAAAAAACAATGTGAAATTAACAAGGGACACCAACACCAAACAATCTCCTTGAGATTAAATAATACAAGATAAAAATGGTGTTGTGGTAACTTGACACACAAAACACACACAAAAATATTCTGGAGTAAAACTAAAAATAAAATAAAACAAAGATCAGCCTTTGAAAAAATACAAACCTAAAATAAAAAAATAAATCTGCCTTTAAAAAAAAAAAAAACAACACAAAAATATTTTTGTCAGGTGTGACAAATCAAAATATATTAAGGGAATCCCGATAAATATTAAAGAAAGAAGTTTGTGAGATGTGTGTGTGAATATGAGCAGCAAAACTACTTAATTATTCTCACATTATAAAGAAGAAGAGAGTGCGCTGTATTAAACCATTTTTTACATTGCACCGTGATGAAAGTGCTGTATCCATGGCGAACGCTAAGTTTACCAGACCGAGCTGTTCCGTGTCGGAATTTCTTCTGAGCATGCGTGGCACTTTGTGCGTCGGAACAGGCCACACACAGTCGGAATTGACGCGATTGGATTTTGTTGTCGGAAAATTTTATAGCCTGCTCTCAAACTTTGTGTGTCGGAAAATCCGATGGAAAATGTCCCATGGAGCCCACACACGGTGGGAATTTCCGACAACACGCTCCGATCGGACATTTTCCATCGGAAAATCCGACCGTGGCATTAGGCTGGCCATACAAGGAGCGAACTTATTTCCTGCAACCAAGGGTTGCAGAAAAGAAATTCACTTAATTCCTTAACGACACAGACAGTGTTGGAGTGGGAATCACTCCTGCCGGGCCATTGTCTTCTCCCAGCTGGGGAACGGGGGAAGCCGTCCCTGCCAGAGAAGACAGTGATTAGTTCTAGCGGTTATAGCAGGTGCTAGCAATAATCGCAGGTAATACCCAGCATGCTGGTTGTGCCCAAATTAATCAATCAATCAATTTGGTACATTCAGTCTGCCTATACACAGTTTCGAATCTCGGTAAGAATTTGAACCGTGGCCTGCCTTAATGAATGAAACATTCAACCACTGTTTGCATTTTTACTTGAGCTGAACTTACGTGCAGATTTAAGGACTAGTCATTGATTGGCACATCAACGCTAAACAAAATACATTACAACAAAAGTGTTACAATATTATAATGGATGAATTAGACCTTCAATCACTGTTTGCAGGCTTCATTCATGCACCAGCTCCTGTCAGCAATTCCACTACAAATAGCAAGTCCTGGCTTTATCACAGCTATTGCAGCCAAGCCACACAAGATTACATTGGAAGTGGAAGTGTGCAGGAGATATAGAATTATCAGGCTCCTCTAATGCTCCAGCATGGGTCTAACCCAGAGATCATATTTGCATTATGATAAAGAGAGAAACATATGCTTTATTACCCTTATTTGGAAAATGTAACTTGGTTTCATTTCTATAGGGCATTGTTGGAGACTTATAGATATATTTATTTATGTACAGATATATTTATTGTGCACGTCAACTCTAAAGGTATACAATTGGCAAAAGCTATTACTAGCTTTGTTAACTAATATGTAATGGTTATATATATTTATGTAACTGACCTAGAGACAGGACAGGAAAAGATGTTACTTGTCATTGGTAAAACAGAACTGCCAAAAACAGACAGAATGTGCAAGATTGGTTGTGTTCCTGTTAATCCTGGGCTGAAGGTCATTCTGGCTCCCGAATGAATCAGAAAGAGCAAATGAAATAATATACCTTCAGAGCTAAATTCTTAGAAGCTTTATCTGTCCTGCTGTACTTATATTACAGACTTACTTTCCCATGCATAATTAATCCCAACAACTGCACATTCAGCGGAGAATAGTTTTGCTTTTTTGAAGACCAGACAATCCTAAAACATTTAACCCTTTAGTTTCAGTGCAACATTGGTCCTACACAATTATTCATACTACTGTTTGTTCTTCAAGTCATATGTTTCCTTAGGAGTATAGTCTCACAATGTTTTTTTACTGACCGCAATTTAATTTTTGTAAGCTGTCAGGCAAGGGGATGCTTTTCCACACGATGCGTCATGTTTGACAGGATCAGGATGTTCCTATTGGTTTCTATACAGAGATTATCTGGTGATCAGGAAACATCATGGTAATATTTCCTATTAAACAAAGAAAAAATTGTTATTAGATCACAAAAACATATCTTAGTTCCAACGGTCTGACGCCCTTGAGTTCCCTTACGTGGTGCCGCATTCTTCCCCCTGTTTCTTCTGGGTGCTGGTCTTTGTCTATTTTATTAGCCGGTATTGGAAGACTTCACTTCTGTGCATACACCTGCGTATTTGCAGCTTGATGTACATTCCGCAGAGGATTGTGAAAAGGCAAGTATGTGTACTTTATTGCATAAGAGGCATTGCAAGTCTATGCAATAAAAAGCTTGGCTGTTCACAATTTTTTTATTTTTTATTTTTAGTTCTGTTTTAACTTTCCAGCATTCTGAACGGAGATGTTTTTTTGCACATCAAAACACTGTCAGATTTAGGGATCAGTGAGTAAGACTGGATGAACTAGGCAAAGTGCGGTTTGCGGGAGGTTCAAACCCAGCCTTAAATCTGCAAACACCGAAAATAGTGCAAAACCCAACTGAACTCTATGGTAGCAGAATTATTCTCCTTTTACTGGCTTTTTTTCTAGCCTAGTTTGTAAGCTAATGCTAATAAAAAGGGCATGGGTATCTGGGAACTGCCATGGAGGACATGTACTAATGCAAACAAATTGGAGGAGAGGAGAGGAGGAGAATGAATCTTTTCATGTGAAAATACACAAATTCATTAAATAATATGTTATGGATCAGTATGATGTTATCCTTTAAAAGTGACATTTACAGAAAGAAAGGAAAAATTCCCACAAGGCACGTATCCAGGTATGCAGCTAGGAAAGGGAAAGCAGTAAGTGCATACTGTACCTATTTTTCTTGAACTGGACCAGACACCAGATACATTTCAATATTATGGGAGTACCATGAAAAGGGGAAATACGAAAACCTTCCCTCTTGCAAGGTACCTTGTCCCAATATTGGAGGATAAGGACCTCTTTCCCACATCCTGACAATAAGTGGACCCCCATATATCCTGTCCCCTCGAGGGGAATGGGTATAGGGGTGCCTTAGTACCCTTTATTAGTCATTCCCCAAAAAAGTAAAATGTAAATAAACACACTGACACCATTGCATTAATCAGAAAGAATTGTTTCCAGTTGATTTTACTTCATTTTTCATATTTTAGCCTTTATGTGTAATAAGCTTTAGGAGAAGACTTACCCATAGAGACCCATCATAAACCTACACCTTTAGGAACAGTAAAACAAAACTGAAAGTGATATTAAAGTCTTGTTTTTTTTTGTTTAAAAATAACAAAAACTTTATACTTACCTGCTCTGTGGCAGTAGTTTTGCACAAAGCAGGCCAGATCTTCCTCTTCTCAGGTTCCTTGCCAGCGTTCCTGGCCCCTCCCTCCTGATGAGTGCCCCCACATCAAGTAGCTTGCTATGGGTGCACCCGAGCTAAGTCGCTGCTCTGTGTGTCCATTCAGACAGGAAGCCATGGCTTGACCCCGCCCCCTCTCTCTCCTCATTGGCTAACTAACTTTGATAGCAGCGGGAGCCAATGGCACGCGCTGCTGAGTCACAGCCAATCAGGAGGGAGAGTCCTGGGCAGCCAAGGTTCACAGGCAACATCGCTGGATCAGGTAAGCATTGGGGGGGGGGGGCTGCTGCACACAGAAGGGTTTTTATCTTCATATATAGAATTCATGAAGATAAAAAAACCTTCTGCCTTTAGAACCATTTGAATGCTTTATTGTGTTTTTCAGATATTACCTGTAGTAGTAAAGTACTTGATATCCACCAGTGCACCGTTTTACTGTATATAGTATGTGGCTGACATGGTATCTCCTTTGTCATATTACTGGATTTTAATGTGAAAACTTGCTGTTGTGTAGCATTGTGTCATTATTTATGTACAGAGAAAAAAACTAAACCCCTCTGGAAATGGCTCATAAGGCAGAAGGTCCATCTAAAGCAAAACTGAATAATAATAAAAAAAAAAAAATAGTTAGTGGGCAGAGTCTCTTTTCCAAAAACTAATTTTCATTTTTAAAAGCAACATTTTTATTTTTATTTTATTATTTTATTAGCTGTTAATTGATGAATTGTCCAAACCTCCCTCACTTCACCCGAGTATAAATTCAGTTAAAATCTTAAGGACAGGCGAGGGGTAGGCATGACCATTTCCTGTGTTAAGTGTTTCGCACTTTTAACAGAGCACATCAATAAGGGTATGTACAAATATTAGTGTTCCACTCCAAACAATGCACTTTCATCATTTATCTCTTTCCCTCAGCCTGCGTCTCCCCTCTCTTCATCCTCCAATATGTTCTCACTAACTTTCCTTTTTGCATTAATGCCCTCTGTTCTCAAACTCTTACTTCTTTACCCATCCTCTACACCCATAGCTTATACATTTCACCCTCACTTCTGCCCTCTTAATATTACTGCAGTTATTGTGTCTTCCTCCTTCTGGGACCACATAATGTTACCACTTCCAAATCACAGGAGCATTTATACTCTCGATTAAATCCTGCTCCCACCTCGTCTCCCCCACCTTCCTACTAATCCTAATTTTTGGGGATATCGACCCAAACTCTGGATGTCCACCATCTAACTCTCACTCAAAGAACCATCAGCCTCCCTTCTCTGGCTGCAGCTGCAACCTTTATTCTCTTATTTCAATTTCCCTGCTTCCACGAGCCAACCCCACCCCCTACCCCACTTATGTGCCCTCTGGAATGTCCACTCAGCCTCTAGCAAACATGCCTCTCTAAATCACCTTTTTTTCTCCAAATCCTTCAACCTACTTGTTACTAAAACCTGGCTCCGGGAAAGCTGGCCTCCACTGGACTCACTCACACAGACCCTGTGGATCAAAAGGAGGTGGAGCTATATTTCTCCTTTCCCCACAGAGCACCTTCCATGTTCTTCTGACACCTCTTCATATGACAAATATGCAAAGAAATTTAAATGAGAAAGGGGCAAATACTTTTTCACAGCATTGAATATGCGATGAGTTGGTTCCTGACCTCTTATGCCTTGGGTTTTCCATTAGTGAGATCCCTCTGCTATCATTTTCAGTGTTCCTCCACCTGGGAATTTTGGGAAATCCTTCCCACCATTGTGTGTTTCAGTTCCTGCTCTTACATTCATCAGGATAATACAATCAATAACCCAGCAGGGATGGTGGGAGTCTTTCATAATGGGTGCATTAGGCGTGCAGATGCACGAACGCAGTGTAGAGATGGGCATAACAGATGTGCTGACCCAGGAATTGAGTGCAGGAGTCTTGAAGCCCCTCATAATGGGAACATCAGGTGTGCAGGCCCAGGAACTCAGTGCAGGGGCACTTGCCAGAGGGAAGGAACCAGGAGCGCCAGTGGGGGACCCAAGAAAAGGAGAAAAAAATAAAGCATTTACAATTACTTTAAAGTAGTTTGTGCATTATTATGCAAGGTCAACTTATTTGATTGCATTATTTAATTGAAACATTTAACTTTCACACATCCATGTGCAAAATTGTTGAATTTCCCCATAAAAATCCTGTGGGAAAAAAAGTGCTAAACAATCTACCTACTATGGAACCTCCTGCCACTCCCAGGGATGATCCACCTTGTACCTAGACCTAGCAATCACTGACACGCGAGTAACAGTTGAAGGAGCTTTACTAAAACAGGAATCAGCCCTGGAAAATAGCAGCGAACACATGACGGTCTATAGGCCTCTCACCGCATGCATGCCCTGGTGATGTTCTGCTAGGAACTGTATATTACTCGACAGCTGTTTCTATGGTCAGGATGAATGCAGATGGCGAGTAAGTTGCACTATCCCTGAAGGCCTCCACAAATTTGGCTAGCTTCTGGATGTGAAAAGATGAAAGGCAGCCCATGGAGCTCTGGGCCTCTCTCTCAAGCCTGTACCTCATTTGACTTCTGAGGACCTATGTTTCTGGGTCCGAGCTGGGTCTGAACTCTGCTTAACAGCAGTATGGTACTTTCCAGAGACTCAGTCCTCTCTTCTTGTGGCTCTGCCCTAAGTTGCTCTGCCACTGTAGCTTCCTTGAAGTCTCTCTCTTTTGTAAGCAGTCCTGGGAATAAACATCAACTCTATCCACAGCAGAGCAGCAGCCCAATGTTCTCTTCACTCTGCTCTCCTGCTGGCAGTCTGCTCTGTCCTTGGACTCCTGGTATGCTCCATCTAGCACAGCTCACACCCACACAGTCCTCTCATGTGTGTAGCTCAGCCGACCATCCTGCAGTTTTCCCCCCAGTCTGAGCTTTGTCCCTTGGGCTAACTATTGTACACTCTCTTTGGCTCACCACTATTCTGTCCATTTGGTGGGTGGGTCTTACCATCCAGCTACTAATCACCTTATTCCTTGGCTCCTAAGGCCAGCTCTGTTTCATTGGCCACCAAGAGCAGTCAGCCGAAGTCCTCTGTCCCAGATGGCACAGGTGGACATAAGTTCCAGGCTCTGGCTGTGGCCACTTGACACCCCCCTATGCTCCCCTCCTCCTGTGTTGTCCATCTCTAGCAGGGAGGAACACACAAACTCTGGCCAGGGTGCAAATGCTCTGCTGTGAAGCTTAAAAGGCCACAAAACAGGGCTACATTACTTTATGTCCAGTTACTAGCTGTGGCGCCTAAGTGAGGGTGATCTCATGAACTTTTCAGCAATTTATTGGGAATGATGACGAGGATCCCAAATTTCAAGAGAAGATGCTCTGGCACATGGTCTTTTCCTGGAATTTGGGATGCTCAGTATTCCAAGGATTGTGATGTCACCCTCTCATGTGTGAAAGCTGGGTGTAAGATAACTTCTTTACAGGTTTTTTAAGGGGGAAATTAGGCAATTTGACATGGGTGGGTCAGGGTGATCCACCTTTAAATATGACCTTTCATTTTAGTGCAAGGTCTACGTTAATCTCTCATAGTTAAATAAATGTGGCATACAATAAGTAACACACAGCTTCATTCTTGGATACAGAAACAGAAGGGCGTTGGAAACGGAATAGTGAAATATCGGATAGTTTTTGATGTATGTGATACGACTTTCAAAATATCTAATAAGAATTACTTTAACATGAAACTATTTACAACCCACTCCAGTCAAAACTTTTTTGACATTTTTTGAAATATTTATTAGTATTTGTATTTCAAGGGAAATAATAACAACTCTCATAAGAGCAACAGTTTGCAGCCAAAACCTCCCACAAGAATGGGGGAAATTAGGAAATTTGACATGGGCAGGAAGGGCGGTCCACTTTTAAATAAGATTTTACATTTTAGTGCAAGGTCTGCTTTAATCTGTCATAGTTATTAAATAAATGTGGCATACATTAGGCAACAGACAGCTTAATATCTGTATACAGAAAGAGAGGGGTGTTGGAAAGGGAATAGTGAAATATTAGATACTTTTTGTGGTATGTAAAAAGACTTTGAAAATATATCATTAGAATTACTTTAACAAGTAAGAATTTACAACCCACTCCAGCCAAAACTTTTTTAGGTTTTTAGAAATATTTATTAGCATTTGTATTTCAAGGGAAATAATAACACCTCTCCTAATACCAAAAGTTTGCAGCCAAAACCTCCCACAACAATGGGGTGAACCCTGATAATGGAAAAAGGGTGTAACCAGAGGCGGCTCTCTAATTAGGCGAAATAGGCGGTGGCCTCAGGCCTCGCAGTCATAGGGGCCTCGCACAGCTGGATTGTTTACCTAATTAGAGAGCCGCCTCTTCCAGCAGCAGAGGTATCAGCCATCACACAGTCCCGAGTCCCCTCGCTCTGCTACAGAGCGAGGGGACTCGCTCTTTCTTTCTTTCTTTCTTTCTTTCTTTCTTTCTTTCTTTCTTTCTTTCCATCTTTCTCTTTCTTTCCTTCCATCTTTCTTTCTCTTTCTTGCTTTCCTTCCATCTTTCTTTCTCTTTCTTGCTTTCCTTCCATCTTTCTATTTCTTTCCTTCTTTCTTTCTTTCTTTCTTTCCTTCCATATTTCTTCCTCTTTCTTTCCTTCCATCCATCTTTCTTTCTTTCTTTCTTTCTTTCTTTCTTTCTTTCTTTCTTTCTTTCTTTCTTTCTTTCTTTCCATCTTTCTCTTTCTTTCCTTCCATCTTTCTTTCTCTTTCTTGCTTTCCTTCCATCTTTCTTTCTTTCTTTCTTTCTTTCTTTCTTTCTTTCTTTCTTTCTTTCTTTCTTTCTTTCTTTCTTTCTTTCTTTCTTTCTTTCTTTCTTTCCATATTTCTTCCTCTTTCTTTCCTTCCATCCATCTTTCTTTCTTTCTTTCTTTCTTTCTTTCTTTCCATCTTTCTCTTTCTTTCCTTCCATCTTTCTATTTCTTTCTTTCTTTCTTTCTTTCTTTCTTTCTTTCTTTCTTTCTTTCTTTCTTTCTTTCTTTCTTTCTTTCTTTCTTTCCTTCCATATTTCTTCCTCTTTCTTTCTTTCCTTCCATCCATCTTTCTTTCTTTCTTTCTTTCTTTCTTTCTTTCTTTCTTTCTTTCTTTCTTTCTTTCTTTCTTTCTTTCTTTCCATCTTTCTTTCTTTCTTTCTTTCTTTCTTTCTTTCTTTCTTTCTTTCTTTCTTTCCTTCCATCGTTCTTTCTTTCTTTCTTTCTTTCTTTCTTTCTTTCTTTCTTTCTTTCTTTCTTTCTTTCCTTTCTTTCTTTCCTTCCATCCTTCTTTCTTTCTTTCTTTCTTTCTTTCTTTCTTTCTTTCTTTCTTTCCTTTCTTTCTTTCCTTCCATATTTCTTCCTCTTTCTTTCTTTCCTTCCATCCATCTTTCTTTCTTTCTTTCTTTCTTTCTTTCTTTCTTTCTTTCTTTCTTTCTTTCTTTCTTTCCTTTCTTTCTTTCCTTCCATATTTCTTCCTCTTTCTTTCTTTCCTTCCATCCATCTTTCTTTCTTTCTTTCTTTCTTTCTTTCTTTCTTTCTTTCTTTCTTTCTTTCTTTCTTTCTTTCTTTCCATCTTTCTCTTTCTTTCCTTCCATCTTTCTTTCTCTTTCTTGCTTTCCTTCCATCTTTCTATTTCTTTCTTTCTTTCTTTCCATCTTTCTCTTTCTTTCCATCTTTTTTTCTCTTTCTTTCTTTCCTTCCATCTTTCTTTCTCTTTCTTTCTTTCCTTCCATCTTTCTTTCTTTCTTTCTTTCTTTCTTTCTTTCTTTCTTTCTTTCTTTCTTTCTTTCTATCTTTCTTTCTTTCTTTCTTTCTTTCTTTCTTTCTTTCTATGATCCGATCAATACAGAGACACAGACAGAGGGAACATTGAACATGTACAAATAAAACAATACAATACAAAACAAAGCGTCCGGACGTCTTGGCAATTGATGTCTGTGCAGCCTGCTAACAATGAGGAGTGTTCAGCTGTGCTGAATAAGGCTGCTGGACAGACATCAACCCCCCGGGGGGGTGGCTTGTGACCTGGGTGAAAGGGGGTGGAGGAAATGGGGGGGGAGGGGGACCCAGGAAAGGGGGGTGGATGGGAGTGTGGGTAAAGGGAATGGAGTGGGGCAAATGAGAGAGTTGGAGCCGTGATATGGGGCACTGCAAGTGGGTCCTATGATAGACCCTAATCAATCTAGATGGAGGAGGTATGACCATAGATGTCTGGGGATCAGACTGAAAACCGCAGAAAGTCCTGATATATATGTAGCAAGATATAACTACAGTATACCTATACTGGGTATAGTCGGGTACATACTGATGCAGCAGATGGATAAGTCACAGGCATGTAATTTGCTAAGCAGTAAAGGTGACCATGTACTTTACCACTTCCGGGTCCTGTATGGAAGTCCTTAGGTACTACCGAAGTGTGTGTCACCTGTGCTGTAGCCTGTGCCGTTCGCCGCTGCAGATGAAATCTGTTTTTTTCTGTAACGTTTTCGTGCTCAAAAGAGCACTCCTCATGTGGATAAATGGCCGGCCATCTAGAAGTGCCTCTTTTCCAGCTACACGGTGGTTCCGTATGCTGACGGAGCGCTCCCTCTGTGTGTGAGCCAGCTAGCCCCCACGGGGGATGACAGCGGGCATGACGTCCGGACGGAGTGACGTCAACGCGTTTCACAAGGCAAGGTTGTGTAGCTTCTTCTGGACTCACACAGCTGGCTCACACACAGAGGGAGCGCTCCGTCAGCATACGGAACCACCGTGTAGCTGGAAAAGAGGCACTTCTAGATGGCCGGCCATTTATCCACATGAGGAGTGCTCTTTTGAGCACGAAAACATTACAGAAAAAAACAGATTTCATCTGCAGCGGCGAACGGCACAGGCTACAGCACAGGTGACACACACTTCGGTAGTGCCACTTGCAGTGCCCCATATCACGGCTCCAACTCTCTCATTTGCCCCACTCCATTCCCTTTACCCACACTCCCATCCACCCCCCTTTCCTGGGTCCCCCTCCCCCCCCCCATTTCCTCCACCCCCTTTCACCCAGGTCAAAATCCACCCCCCCGGGGGGTTGATGTCTGTCCAGCAGCCTTATTCAGCACAGCTGAACACTCCTCATTGTTAGCAGGCTGCACAGACATCAATTGCCAAGACGTCCGGACGCTTTGTTTTGTATTGTATTGTTTTATTTGTACATGTTCAATGTTCCCTCTGTCTGTGTCTCTGTATTGATCGGATCATACCACCGATCAATTTTATTAGGACTTATTGATTACCGGTCTACGCTCTTTTGTCCACATGTAATATATGTCATTGTACCTCAATAAACATTAGTTTAGATATTAATAACTGGTTTGCCCTTCATTTGAGCCCCACTTTTCTTTGGTCCCTCCCCTGTTTGGGACATTTTGTATTGCAACAATATAATGTTAGCAACCAAATTAAATGTTTTACAACCAAAACCTTTCGCTGTTATTTGGCAATGTATGACTACTAACAGATGTCAGTAACTAAACAAGAAATACAGCATTGCAGGGAGAGATACGTTAAGTTTACAGCTATGCGTGTTTTGTCATTAGTTGCTAGTACACCGGCAGCCACAGTTATAGTTGTTATAGCACACCATAACAACCATAACAACCAGTGACACTCTGCACAAAAAAAACAAAAAGAAAAGAAAAAACAAAAAAAAGCAAACATAAAAAATAACAAGGGGTTCCCATCAAAATTCATACTTGACCCTTATTCTAGGCAGGGGATTTTTATAAATTTATAGGGATCCCACAAAAAAATGATAAAATATTGATCTAGGACATCAATTAGGATCCACCCCTTTGTTTACATTCAATCACTTGGCCAAGAAATGGCATTCGTGATATTCAGGCACATTGTGTCGGCTGTCAGCAAGTTTAATTTCAGTGTGTCATCTTGATTGACATGATCTACATCACTAGACAACATGATCAATGATGGATTTACACTGCGGGACATGTTTTTATAGTGTTTAATAAAGGAGTTTATCAAATGTCTGGTGTTTTTATTTACTACTTAATTTTTTTTTGTGACAAAGCCTTTGTGACCAGGACTACTATTAGGGTTGCCACCTCATCCTTTTAAAACCGAACATATATTATTTAGACAGGTTCTGTGGCTGATTAAGGTGGTAATTAAACTCACTTGGTGCCTTATCTGCATTAAATTAGCCTTAGAACCTGTGTAAATTATATGTGTTCGGGTTTAAAGGGATGAGGTGGCAACCATAGCTACTATATGCCGCTTATTTGTTTACATGAGGGTGGCAGATATCTGGGGCACCCCTATTTTAAAGGGGGCTTCCAAATTATGGTATCTCCACCACTGCAGACCTCCATATCGACTGGGCCAGGTATGTGGAGTGGGCCCCAGTGACGCCGTTAGCAAGGTGTCCTCTTCTTGTTAAGGGGAGCATGATTCAAATGGGGGATAATGCATGTTCACTACATGTCATTCTGGGTCATCCAGGGCTTGGACATGCTCGGATAAAGAGCTGGTATTGATTTTGGTGGTGATTCCACACTCTTCTTGTTTTCTTTTCCATGCTGTTTTTTAGTTTTCTTCTTGGGGTACCCCTTAAAATCCATATCAGGCCCTCATCTAGAATAAGGGTCTGATATGTGTATTGAGAGGAATCCTGGCTGCATTGTTTACAAACAGAACAAAACGGCAGGGAAATGTAATTAAGTTGCAATTTAACTGTTGATATTCACAGTTACAAGCAATCGTAATATGTAGAAAAAAAAATCATGATCACCTCCCAGAGTAGTACAGTGTTAATACAGTAGCCCTGTTTGCTCTGGTCACAGCATGTAAAAAACATAGTACAAAAAAATAAAATAAAAAATGTAATAAAAAAGAAAAAATATTTAACATTTTCAAAAAAATGATCTACATTTTTTTTTTACATATTGTCACCAGTCAGTGTCCCTGATCGCCAGCACTGATGACACTGTACTGCACTGGTGGCAGCATGTAAAAAAAAAAAACTGTGAAAAAAAAATGTATTTTCATTTCTTCATTTTCCAAAAATTGTGACAAAAAATTACAACTTCATAAAACTCGCCATGCCTTTTACCAAATACCTTGGACTGTCTTCTTTCCAAAAATGAGTAATTTGGGGGATATTTGTACTGTTCTGGCATTTTTGGGCCTCAAGAAATGAGATAGGCCATCAGTACATTAGGATTGATCAATTTTAAGATATATATATATTTACCATATTTTGTGGACTCTATAACTTTCCTACAGACTAAATATTATACACTGATTTTGGGTATTTCCACTAAAGAAATGTAACAGTATATATTTTGCCATAAATTGATGAAGAAAGATTGTTTATTTAAACATGCAATAAGACTTTGTTTATTTAGCAAGAAAAAAAAAAAACATTGATTAAATACCACCAAAAGAAAGCTCTATTTGTGTGAAAAAAATTTAAAAAATGTCATATGGGTACAGTGTTGCATGACAATGCCGCAAAAGCTAAAGTGTCCGGTATTAAGACGGTTAAATAATACTATGAAAAAATAAGTGCATCCACCAGTGCAATAACAAATTAAAATGTTTTTAAAAAAAGAGAAGCAAAAGGTTTGTAACAAAAGGTCATGGGTATCTGGTGAGTGCTATTTACCTTACGGTGTTTTGGAATGTAGATCATGTTGGGAAGAGCACTATTGAAGTTGGAGGGAATCTTCCGAAATACACATTATTTGGTTGTCACATGTTACACATATGAGGCTATTTTATTTTAGACTTTCATATATTTATATAATGAAACACACATATATTTATTATTGTTTTTTCTCATTGTTATTTAGCATTGCACATTTTGGTGCATTTATTTTTACTGATGACTGACTAATATTTTTTTTTATAATATCATGTCTGAACATCCTCTGAAGAAGTCACGTGACGTGACGATACGCATCAGGAGCACGGGACGCTGCCACACACTAGCTGGATGTGACGAGCTCGGCGCTCGTGGATGTTTTACCCCCCAGCTGTTTTTAAATGTAAGTGTACCAATTTTAGGAATGTTTTAATAAAGTATATGACAGACGGGATTATGCTATGTGCGGTTTCTGTTTTTTATATACCGCACTAAACAACTTTGCACAACGGGTGGTGGATTTGGAAGCGGGGAGAGTCCCTCAGATGATCCAGAACCTGGGATTATACGAGCTCGGCGTTCGTGGGTTGAGGCGTGCGCTCATTGTCCAAAAGTGAGTGCAACCCCCCTCCCCCCCTCTCCTACCTGTGCCTTTACACCAAACGGTATTATACTATATACCACTCGTTCTTTGTTTTCTATACATGATATACGGCATCACCAATCAACGTCATCTGCTATATTGCTGGACTCCCCCGCCTGCGGAGCTTCCTTGGCATATGCTGTATACCTTACAGCTGTAAGGTAAGGGGCCTGGGAACACGAAGGTGCCCCCACCTGTCAGCACACTGGTTTCTTCCTTCCCCCTGATTCATCAACACCTTATCTATATCCAGGATTGTCACATCTGGTGGTGGGACTGTTGTCATTTCTACTATTATCATTTTGTATTTTTATGGTATTTTTTTGCCAAGTGTTGGCGGGACACCAACACCAATCACTGGGACTATTTTTATGGACACCTATATCCACTTTGTATTCACATTGTCTATTATTCACGTGTGGATTTAATTATTAGTTGACTGTTACACTCTAAATTTTTTACACAAGGTTTTAGTAATGTCATTGGAATATCTTTTCATGTTATCACGATAGACTTTGGATTCATGCCCCCTTTCTAGTAGATTCACATATCCTTGCACATACTTTGCTGGTATACATTTATTTATATTTCATTTTTGATTTGATCACAGAATTTTGGGATATACTATCCTTTGATATTTTCTTGTGCTTATATTTCATTGTATTTGATCATACACCTGTATTTGTGATCTCGTTTTCACATCATTTATTCACAACGGTCATTTGTTATTCATCCATCTAGTATAGCCCCCCCTCCTTACCTACCCCCACCCCTTCCCCCTCCCCCCTTTTTATCACAGCGCAGCCACCACCCTTTTAGTATACTATTGTTTTATCTGTTTTGGAGCAGTTTTGTGTGTTGCAGCAGTGTTCCCTTAGTATAGGATTCCTCTAACAGCGCAGGAGTCTCTTACACAGCTCTTGTCATCAAAGGTATACCTCAACTATGAGAGACAAAATGTGGAAACAAATCCAGACAATCACATTGTCTGGTTTTTAAAGAATTTATTTGCAAATTATGGTGGAAAATAAGTATTTGGTCAACATCAAAAGTTCATCTCAATACTTTGTTATATATCCTTTGTTGGCAATGACAGAGGTCAAACATTTTCTGTAAGTCTTCCCAAGGTTGTCACATGCTGTTGCTGGTATGTTGGCCCATTCCTCCATGCAGATGTCCTCTAGAGCAGTGATGTTTAGGGGCTGTCGCTGAGCAACACGGACTTTTAACTCCCTCTGTCAGGTACTCACGAAAGCCGAGTTGCTGAGAGAGGCTCCCCTTGCAGCTGGGCGCACGATACCCTCTGGAAGTGGCACAGCGAGTATTGGGCACGAAGAAGCACGGGTCACCAGCAAGTAGCAGAGCAGCTGGGAGGTTCTTCAAGTGGAGAAGCGGTCCGTGCTGAGTGGCTGACACCTCACTGGAACTGGCTAGGCAGGAGTCTGGAGATGAAGACTGGAGCCGGTTAGAGGGTGCAGAGGGTCAAACACAAGGCAAAGTCCAAGACCAGGTCGGGGGTCAAACACGGGTAGTCAAGCAGGCGGAAGGTCAAACACTGGGATATGGCAGAGCCAAAGTCCAAGAGCAGGCCGGGGGTCAAACACAGGTAGTCAAGCAGGCTGAAGATCAAACACTGGGATATGACAAAGTCTAAGAGCAGGCCGGGGGTCAAACATGGGTAGTCAAGCAGGTAGAGAAGTCCAGAGGATTAGCCAGGGGTCAACATAGGAGAGCTTCAAGCGAGGTCAGGGTCCATCCGGGTCAAACAGGCAGGCACAGGTACACAGGTTCAGGAACAGGTTACAGGAGCTGAAAAGACAAACCAGCAATGATACCATGCACAAGGCTGACCTTTATAGGCCTGCCCGAGGGACTTCCGCTGTGTGCATGGCGACGTGCGCGTGCCCGTGCACTATGGTACATCGCGCACCCGCATGCGCCTCACCCACAGAGCTGTGTGTTTGGAAGCGTGAACCCGTCGGATCGCGCACTCGTGCGTGCCGTAGCGCAACCCCTCTGCGCAGGCGCACAGAAAGGCGCCGATGCTGACAGGTCAAGTTCCTACCAGTCCTCTGACACCCTCCAAAGGTTTTCTATGGGGTTGAGATCTGGAGACTGGCTAGGCCACTCCAGGACCTTGAAATGCTTCTTACGAAGCCACTCCTTTGTTGCCCTGGCGGTGTGTTTGGGAACATTGTCATGCTGAAAGCAATGCCCTTGCTGACGGGAGGAGGTTTGCACTCAAAATCTCATGATACATGGCCCCATTCATTCTTTCATGTACACAGATCAGTCGTCCTCTTCCCTTTGCAGAGAAACAGCCCCAAAGCATGATGTTGCCACCCCATGCTTCACAGTAGGTATGGTGTTCTTTGGTTGCAACTCAGCATTCTCTCTCCTCCAAACACGACATGTTGTGTTTCTACCAAACAGTTCTACTTTGGTTTCATCTGACCATATGACATTCTCCCAATCCTCTTCTGGATCATTCAAATGCTCTCTATCAAACCTCAGACGGGCCCGGGCATGTACTGGCTTAAGCAGGGGGACACGTCTGGCACTGCAGGATCTGAGTCCCTGGCGGCGTAGTGTGTTACTGATGGTAGCATTTGTTACATTGGTCCCTGCTCTCTGCAGGTCATTCACTAGGTCCCCCAATTTGGTTCTGGAATTTTTGCTCACCGTTCTTGTGATCATTTTGACCCCACGGGGTGAGATCTTGCGTGGAGCCCCAGATCGAGGGAGATTATCAGTGGTCTTGTATGTCTTCCATTTTCTAATTATTGCTCCCACAGTTGATTTCTTCACACCAAGTTGCTTGCCTATTGCAGATTCAGTCTTCCCAGCCTGGTGCAGGTCTACAATTTTGTTTCTGGTGTCCTTCAACAGCTCTTTGGTCTGCATCATAGTGGAGTTTGGAGTGTGACTGTTTGAGGTTGTGGACAGGTGTCTTTTATACAGATAACAAGTTCAAACAGGTGCCATTAATACAGGTAATGAGTGGAGGACAGAGGTGCCTCTTAAGGAAGAAGATACAGGTCTGTGAGAGCCAGAAATCTTGCTTGTTTGTAGGTGACCAAATGCTTATTTTCCACCATAATTTGCAAATAAATTATTTCAAAAATCAGACAATGTGATTGTCTGGATTTATTTCCACATTTTGTCTCTGATAGTTGAGGTATACCTATTATGACAATTACAGGCCACTCTCATTTTTTTCTTTACCACACAAAATATTGGGCAGCACAGTTGTTGCACATACACATCATTTTCATATTATTTAAAGGAATAGTGACTTTTTAATGTTATTAATTGTATTAAAAGAGCTACTCTCTGCTGAATGTTTTTTTTAATTTACCACACAAAATATTCGGCAGCCAAGTTGTTACACATACTTTCTATGTAATTAATCATATTACAAAATGCTGCTCCCTGTTAAATGGTATTTTTTTTAACATTTTATTTCTTTATTTTTACATTGGCACATATCCCCCAGCTCCCCATGCCGTTTGTTTACCAACTTCTTGCCTATTAATCTAGAAAATAGAGAAAATTGATTTTCAAGATTTGCCACCCTCTAAGTTTACATTAAATATTACAATTTGTGGAGAGAATGATATGTACCTACTCTTTGGTCCTTCATGTCATGCGTGCCTAGTTCAAGGTGAGCAACTGGCAATATCAGTTTTGTGTATTACACTATGGGTGTTAGAATATTGTACCATCCCTCCTGCTTTTGCCCTCTCTTCATGATGTGAGTTGACTGTATATGTGTACAGTGGGTATGGAAAAGAATCACCCCCTTTAAAATAATCACATTTTGTTGCTTTGTAGCCTGAAATGAAGACACACACTATTTTTTTTATCCAGCTGTATTTACTCTTGCAACTTATAACATCCAAGTGAAAGATAAAACACGAACATGTAAAAATAAAATAAAAAACATTCAAAAACAGAATTGCTGAGTTTTGAAAAGGATAACCCCCCCCCCTCCTAAAATGATTTGTAAACTATAAGGATATTGACTTTCAACTGTGATTAGCCATGGTCATTTTGATTAGATCAGCATGAAAAGAGCTTTCCTGGAGCATTTTAGTCCCTGTTAGTGCAACTAAAGTACACAACCAACTGTGGGTGGTAAGGCATTGTCAAAAGATCTCCGGGGGGGAAAATTGTGAACAGGCACAAGTCAGGAGATGGATACAAAAAAAATTAAAGCCTTTGTCAATGCCTAGAAGCACAGTGAAGTCTATTAATAAGGACAAGCTAAATCGGTAGAGATCAGTATTTCCAAAGATACTGGAAACATTTATTATGTACCATCATCACTAAAGTAGTAAAGCAAAAATATATGTGAGAAGTGGGATTTTAAAGGTACACCTAGTATAAGGAAGAGCACTGTCAATTAAAAATTATACCAAATATTTATTAATACAATTTCACAAAAAAGAACAATAAAATGTGAAAACAGTTTTACATTCATAGTCAAAGGTAAACATCCTCAACCTAATATTGACAAATGAAGGGAAAGAGCTGTAGTCACAAAGAATTCTGATCATAACCGCGTCCACACATTTCAACATGTTTCGCCAGGAAGGCTTCATCAGGAAAATGGACGAGGATTTTCAATTATTCAACAACAATATTCATGATAAAAGCAACCTTGGATGTTTAAAGAAGAAAACAGAAAATATATACAAAAGTAAATACGTGGAAATGATACATGAAACATTTGTATTTATACAACTTGAAAGCTCTTTAGCTTGTGCAACCATGACTCCACCAAAACCCCCTCTAAAAACAAAAATTATTACACCAATCTCCCGCCCCCCCTCCCACACACACATACCCAACCCCAACCCAGGCTCTCACCCTCTCCCCTCCACAAAGCGTCCATTTTTCTGTAGAATCAGGGACCATGTGTCCCTCATCTCCAAACACAGGATGGGAACACCCATTAGCCGTCATGTGGGGCTATACCACAATTTTGATTTAAAAGTCATTGTTTTTTTCAGTCTCGAACATATTCCAGAACATGAACGAGGCGGGGATATAGACAATAAACTTCTCCAATTAGAGACGAGATGGATCTACTGTTTACAGGCTACTCCGTCCCCTGGCCTCAATGAGGGGATTAGCTAAAAGCCTTTTCTATAAACATCACCCCTCACTGAGATTTGCCACTCATGTCCTTTTGGGAGAACGCGCCCGGTCTTGAGAGATCCATCTGGCTATAGAGACCAAGGTATTAATCCCTAAGTGTGGCTTCTTCCCTGGGCACACTGACCATGGGATTGCGTCGACTATGTCATACCCATCCCTTCCCTGACATTTCCCACTTTCCCTCCCTTCAGGCTCCCCTTTTTTTTCCCTCCCCCCCTTCTTCCCCCTCCCCCTTTCTTCCTTCTTTCCCCATGGCAACATTCACCACGTTTGAACATTATGGGATTGCCAGACGTGTGTTTTTATCAATTCCCGGTTAGCTGTCTAGGCCAGGATTGCCTTTATTCCGGAATAGGGAAAATAATACACATAGAATTAATTATAATGATGTGTATATTGATATAATCTTCTATATGTGGATGCAGATTAGGGGTGCATTATTGTAAATGAATTATTGTGATGTGCAATCATGACCACACCCAAACTGTGTGGTCCCCCTTTTTTTTTCCCCCTCCCCGGGCTTCGTTGTTCTCTCATTTTTACCTCCCCAGTCCAGTGCCATTTGATCCCCGTATGGACGCCCAAGGGTGTGGACTAGGTTGGGCACACATCCCCGTTGGGTTTTTCTTTTCTGGGGGGGGATGCCAACCCAGCGCACACCCACCTTGAGGTTTCCTTATGGCCCATGGCATCCCGGTCCAACCGTATTCTACAGCCACCATATACCAACTGTCCAAGTGTTTCCACTCTCTTTGATCAGCACTGTCTCCAATGGGGGTCACAGTGCTGTTTTTGGCAACCGGAAGTAGTTTCTACTTCCGGTCTGTTGTTTCCGGTTCCGGGTATTCCGTCCAGGGACCTGGTACCTCCCCCTTGCGTCCGCTTGGCGTCGGTGCAGCGTGATGGCATACGCAGAATTTTGGCGCCATGGGGAGGGATATTTAAACCCCACACATCTAGATGCTTGTGTTAGCAGTTTGGGAGCTCATGCTAAACATGGACGCCGGCACCAGGTAAAACCATAATGACTGTTAGTAGGTCTAGCACTTTGCGACATATTCAACTGAGAACTAAGCACTATTTTGGGTGCCTTATCTCTTTCTTATCCCCCTTTTTTTTTTTCCATTTGAAATATAGGAAGTGACTACCCTTTGTGGTCCATCATCTTTGGGTGTCTCCTTAGTAGCACCAATAGAAACATCACATAGTTTTCTACACAACGGTGTGAACCCTTTTAAGGTGAGCAGGTGCTCTTGAAGATTTAAAGATGCAGTTTTCACATATATATATGCTTTTTGTTACATAAAATTTTAATATAGGTACATGCATCTTTATATATATTTTTTCAGAAACTATGGAGTAGCCCCGTCCCTTCTCGCATAGCTGCCTTTTTACAATTGATATTGTGCCATCAGTCCTCATGAGCTCCCAATATAAATATCTTCCTATACCACGGGGTGTCGGTGAGTATGGTCCACTGATTAGTTACTACTGTGGACTCTTTCTCTCCTCGCCCGTAATATGCGTGTATTTTTATTATCTATAAAATATATGTTACAGATACTGTAATCATTTCTTCTGCCTGTGATGGTCTTCATCTATAAGAATACACATCCCTCCCTACGGGTGATCAGGCATTTTTCTGGACCTCAGGGGGGAGTCAACTTTGGGGGTGCCCCTCCTCCCCTCTCCTCTCACCTGACACTTCGGGTCCTGCGACTTTCCCGGAACTCTCTACAGAGGTATGGAGTTGACGTAGGGGTTGTGTTGGATGGGAGCATTGGGAGGGGGGAGGGTGAGAGCCTGGGTTGGGGTTGGGTGTGTGTGTGTGTGTGTGTGTGTGTGGGGGGGAGGTTGGTGTAATAATTTTTGTTTTTGTTTTTATTTATTTTCTGTTTTCTTCTTTAAACATCCAAAGTTGCTTTTATCATGAATATTGTTGTTGAATAATTGAAAATCCTCGTCCATTTTCCTGATGAAGCTTTCCTGGCGAAACATGTTGAAATGTGTGGACGCGGTTATGATCAGAATTCTTTGTGACTACACATACACTACCGTTCAAAAGTTTGGGGTCACCCAAACAATTTTGTGTTTTCCATGAAAAGTCACACTTATTCACCACCATACGTTGTGAAATGAATAGAAAATAGAGTCAAGACATTGACAAGGTTAGAAATAATGATTTGTATTTGAAATAACATTGTTTTTACATCAAACTTTGCTTTCATCAAAGAATCCTCCTTTTGCAGCAATTACAGCATTGCACACCTTTGGCATTCTAGCTGTTAATTTATTGAGGTAAGCTGGAGAAATTGCACCCCACGCTTCTAGAAGCAGCTCCCACAAGTTGGATTGGTTGGATGGGCACTTCTGGCGTACCATACGGTCAAGCTGCTCCCACAACAGCTCAATGGGGTTCAGATCTGGTGACTGTGCTGGCCACTCCATTACCGATAGAATACCAGCTGCCTGCTTCTGCTGTAAATAGTTCTTGCACAATTTGGAGGTGTGTTTAGGGTCATTGTCCTGTTGTAGGATGAAATTGGCTCCAATCAAGCGCTGTCCACTGGGTATGGCATGGCGTTGCAAAATGGAGTGATAGCCTTCCTTATTCAGAATCCCTTTTACCCTGTACAAAGCTCCCACCTTACCAGCACCAAAGCAACCCCAGACCATCACATTACCTCCACCATGCTTAACAGATGGCGTCAGGCATTCTTCCAGCATCTTTTCATTTGTTCTGCGTCTCACAAACTTACTTCTTTGTGATCCAAACACCTCAAACTTGGATTCATCCGTCCACAACACTTTTTTCCAGTCTTCCTCTGTCCAATGTCTGTGTTCTTTTGCCCATCTTAATCTTTTTCTTTTATTGGCCAGTCTCAGATATGGCTTTTTCTTTGCCACTCTGCCCTGAAGCCCAAAATCCCGCAGCCGCCTCTTCACTGTAGATGTTGACACTGGTGTTTTGCGGGTACTATTTAATGAAGATGCCAGTTGGGGTCCTGTGAGGCGTCTGTTTCTCAAACTAGAGACTCTAATGTGCTTATCTTCTTGCTTAGTTGTGCAACGCGGCCTCCCACTTCTTTTTCTACTCTGGTTAGAGCCTGTTTGTGCTGTCCTCTGAAGGGAGTAGTACACACCGTTGTAGGAAATCTTCAATTTCTTTGCAATTTCTCGCATGGAATAGCCTTCATTTCTAAGAACAAGAATAGACTGTCGAGTTTCAGATGAAAGTTCTCTTTTTCTGGCCATTTTGAGCGTTTAATTGACCCCACAAATGTGATGCTCCAGAAACTCAATCTGCTCACAGGAAGGTCAGTTTTGTAGCTTCTGGAAGGAGCTAGACTGTTTTTAGATGTGTGAACATGATTGCACAAGGGTTTGCTAATCATCAATTAGCCTTCTGAGCCAATGAGCAAACACATTGTACCATTAGAACACTGGAGTGATAGTTGCTGGAAATGGGCCTCTATACACCTATGTAGATATTGCACCAAAAACTAGACATTTGCAGTTAGAATAGTCATTTACCACATTAGCAATGTATAGAGTATATTTGTTTAAAGTTAGGACTAGTTTAAAGTTAGCTTCATTTAAAAGTACAGTGCTTTTCCTTCAAAAATAAGGACATTTCAATGTGACCCCAAACTTTTGAACGGTAGTGTATATTTTTGCTCTATTAATAAGGAGTTAAAATTATTTGGTACAACACAGACCCTCCCTGGATCAGAACAGCACTCCAAACTGGATGAAAGAGCCAGGAGGAGCCAACTGGTCAGAGAGGCTACCAAGAGGCCTAGCAGTTGCAAGAATTTATGACAAAGAGTGGTCATTGTGTGCATGTGACAACAATATCACAAATTCTCCAAAAATGTGACTTGTATGGGAGGGTTGCAAGAAAAAGCCACTCCTCCAGAAAGGCCACATACAGTCACGACTGAGCTTTGCTAAAACACACCTTGAAGATTCGGAGGCCACATGAAAAAAGGTGTTATGATCAGATGAGTCTAAAATTGAATTATTTGGCCTCAACACCAAACGATATGTCTGATGAAAATCCAATACAGCTCACCATCCAAAAAACACCATTCCCACAGTAAAGTATGGAGGTGATAATATCCGGTTACGGGGATGTTTTTCTGCAGCAGGGACTTGAACAGTTGTCAGTAGACATGTGCATTAGTTTTCGTCTGAATGCATTTTCGTTTGAATTTTGGGTATTTTCGTAACGTGCAGAATCCGAAAACCGAAAGATCCGACATAAACAAATGCTTTATTTTCGTTTTCGTTGCAACAACAGTTCGATATAGATAGGAAATTCGACATGACGCTGACAATAGCGATCTGTGTCCATCGAACCTGTGGTCGAATGTGCCTAACCTTAGCTCTATTAGTCCAAGATTATTCTTCATAGAGAGAAAAGATTCGACATAGAGAGAGAAGTTTCGACATTATAGAGACAATAACAAAAAAGGTCGAATGCGCCTAACCTAACTCTATTAGTCCAAAATTATTCAACATGGAGAGAAAAGATTCGACATGAAGATTCAACGAAGCAGTCGCCGCGAGTGGACATTTATGGTCAAATGCTCTGCCCATAGGCTATAGAAGAATTCTAATGTTGGTTGACTAGTAATAATAATTAATAAATATAATTATTACTAGTGTCATACAACATTAGAATTGTACTATAGTTTGTAGACGGAACATTCGACCGGAAATGTACGATTGTGACGTCGTACAGTTTAGCTGCTCCGTCAAATCTTTTTAGAACATTTGACAGACACCATAAGCCTTCAATGACAGATTCGACCTTAATTATTTTGAATTTTCGGACAAATGCATTTTTTAACGAAACAAAATAAATAAAAACGAATTTCGGGAGTAACTAAATCAATTTATTTTTCGGACGAAAATGAAATTCCGAAACAAAATATTTCAGTGTGCACATGTCTAGGTGTCAGCATAGAAGGAAAAAATGGATGGGGCAAAATACCGCCAAATTCTTGAGGAAAATCTGCCCTCTGCCTGGAAGTTGTCAATGGAAAGAAGATTTATCTTTAAATATTACAATGACCCAAAGCACACAGCAAAAATGACCACACAGTGGTTGAAGGAGAAATGGGTGAATGACCTTGCATGGCTTAGTCAAAGCCCAGACTTAAACCCCATTGAAAATCTGTGGAATGACTTGAAGACTGCAGTCCACACAAATGAGATAGATAAAAGGGGATTTTGCGATCCACAATGGTATATTGCCTCAAATGTGGAAATCACCTAGCTGCCCGCGCAGAACACGTTTCATATGCCGTGCAATACAATGTATACAAAAGATACGCTGCGCTAAGGTCAATCTGGAGATCATTAATGCATATGAGGTATACTCAAAATACCGCATAAGCGGCTTATCCAGCCACAGCAAGGCACAAAGGATATATGTATAAAAAAAAAATTTAAAAGTGATTATAAGGTGCAATGTGTAAATAATATACTAGATGTATACCATTAGAATAAGAGTAGCGATGATTAAACTACTAACTGTATATATAATAAATGAAAAATTATTTATATAATCTGAAATTTACCGTGTAAAAAATATATAAATAATATCACAGTGATAAGTGCAAAAAATACAACAAAGTATTGATGAAGACATGTGACCCTGTGTCGAACGCGCGTAGGGGAGGGGCCAGGACGGAGCACGGAGCCTTTCTCTCCACTGAGATGCGATGCACAGCTTATCCCTCCTGACAGGAAAACTTTGAAGCAAACTTTGGAGACTGTTATCAGATTGGTGCACTCACGCACCTTGCAAATGTGAGTACCCTAATGTGGGAGCTTTTATTCCAATAAACATTTATAAACGATATCACACTATCCAGTTTTTCTTTTCCTTTATTCCTAACTGTGGAGCTGCTGCTGAAAACTGTGTATCTGGATTCCATCACTGAGCCGTGGGATGGTTCATAAGCGTGTTTAGATTCAATCTCACAGCTGAGTCACACGCTCTGAGGTGAGCGGCTGTCCCCGGGGGGGTCACTGGATGGCACTTGAGCATGGAATTCTGAGCACTAAGCACTAAGATTAATGCATGCGCGTTGGATTTTTTATGAACTGTTTAATGGACTTTATGTGCATTTCTTTCATAAATTGGACTTTAATAACCACGTATCACATCTTGGATTTGATATTCACACTCATTGTGTGGCACTTGGCACTTTGTTGTATTTTTTGCACTTATCACTGTGATATTATTTATATATTTTTTACACGGTAAATTTCAGATTATATAAATAATTTTTCATTCATTATATATACAGTTAGTAGTTTAATCATCGCTACTCTTATTCTAATGGTATACATCTAGTATATTATTTACACATTGCACCTTATAATCACTTTAAAAAAAATTTTTTTATACATATATCCTTTGTGCCTTGCTGTGGCTGGATAAGCCGCTTATGCGGTATTTTCAGTATACCTCATATGCATTATTGATCTCCAGATTGACATTTTCACCTTAGCGCAGCGTATCTTTTGTATACAGTCCACACAAATGGTCACCATCAAATTTAACTGAACTTGAGCAGTTCTACAAAGAAGAGTGGGCAACTATTGCACGGTCTAGATGTGCAAAGTTAGTATAGACATATCCCAACAGACTAAAGGCTGTAGTTAAAGCGGTTGTATACCCATATTTGTAACTTTTACCTACAGGTAAGCCTATAATAAGGCTTACCTGTAGGTAAAAAAAATATCTCCTAAACCTGTAAGGTTTAGGAGATATTCCCCTCGCAATGAGCCGCTAACTGCAGCGGCGCATGCGCACAGGGGACTCTCGGCTGACAGCCCGGCAAACTCCGGAGCTTGCCGGGCAGAAGTCTCCCGCGCGCATGCGCGGGAGTGACGACATCGCGGCTCCGGCCACTCACAGCGCCGGAGCCGCGATACCCGGAAGACACGCCGAGGGGAGATGTCGGCTCCCTCGGCGTGGACCAGGTGAGATGCCGGCGCCTCGTTCTAAGGTAAGTATCTCATAATGAGCTAGTATGCGGTGCATACTAGCTCATTATGCCTTTTCCCTTGCAGGTGTAAAAAAAAAAAAAAAAATGACAGCGGGTATACAACCGCTTTAAAGCAAAAGGTGGTTCAACAAAACACTGACACAAGGGGGGTGATCCTTTTTCCAACTCAGTGATTACTTTTTTGATTTTTTTTTTTCTGACATGTTGGTGTTATATCTTTCACTTGGATGTTATAAGTTGCACTGAGTAAATACAGCAGGATAAAACAAAAACTGTCTGTCTTCATTTCGGGCTGCAAAGTAACAACATGTGATTATTTTAAAGGGATAGTGATTCTTTTCTATGTCCACTGTATATATATAAGGAGTGGATCTGGTGTGACTGGATTATAGAAGGTCCAGTGTGAGCCTGGGTTACTGAGTACTCACAAAGGACTATTTCATAAGAGGAAAGGGATGTAAGAAATCCCTAGTTACTTGAAGTTTTATCCCTGGTAGGCAAAGCTGAAATATACCCAAGGAATACACGAATAACCTGAGTGGTGATATTTTACATTTTCAAGCTCACATGTCCCAAGACACTATTGTAGAACTGCGCATTTCTGCAGTCAACCATATTTGCTAGAGTCCTGTTCCTCTGGTATCTCTGTGTTGCATGGGGGACACCAGTTGACATCGCAGCCATGAATGTATTGACAGCCTCCATCCTCCAAGAAAAACACACAAATCTTCACTCAACCCCCTCATTAGCACAAATTGAAACTTATATTGATGCTCTGGTTATCTAACTGTATAAAAGGACATATGGATACAGTATATACAGTAGATAGATAATGGATGCTGGATCCAAATGATCCCCTGATTACAAGTTTTGAGTTATCCCAATAGAAAAGACTGTATCTGTGAACATCAGGATTTTAATTTGTTTTTATTTGTTATGAACAAAAGTTGATGATTTTACAAATGAAGTTGTGTTTTGGTACCTTAACAAATATTCCATTTCTTTACTGGCTTCAGCAATGAAGAATTCAGATATAGCAGGGTGAATAATTATTTTTTCTATTCTATTGAAATATCAGAGCAGCACACTGTTGTGCAATACAAGTGTAGCCAGGTGTTGGACTGCAGAAACATGGAGAAGGAGACATTGTTCTTATAACACCCTCCAAGATAGGTGCTAGGTTAGGTAAATTCAGTTTAGACTCACTGTATTCAGACTGGTCTGTGTTTCAGTGGATGCAGGGCTGACTGCTTTCCCTTGTTTGTCCAGAAATGTTCTGGAAGATAGTGAGCAGGGAGAGTCTAATCAGCAGCTGAATATTTATGCAGCCCTAGCCAATCCCTGGAGAGGGGTGCCCAGATGGTCACTGGCAGGGGCGGACTGACAACTCATGGGGCCCCCCGGGCAATAGGAGATTTTGGGGCCCCCCAGCAAGCTGCATGCTGTGGGGGCACTCCATAGGAGGGAGGGGCCAGGAGCAGCAAAGAGGAGGATCTGGGCTGCTCTGTGCAAAACCAACTGCACAGAGGAGGTAAGTATGACATGCGTGTTATTTAAAAATAAATTAAAAAAAAAGACTTTACAATCCATTTAATTAAAACCAGTAACTTTTGAGACAACACATTGGTCAGGTCTATGTACAGTATAATGTACAGAGTACATGGGTCAGGAGTAAGTAACAAACAAAACAACATATAGAGTACAGCAGTCGGGATGAGCGCCACGCTCACATCAGAGTCCTCCCTTACACCAAAGTCCCAACATTTTCCCTATACATCACAGTATACAGAGTCAGTCCCCCCTTACATCAGAATCTCCCCTTACGACAGAGCCCCCACAGTGGCACCCTATGGCAGAGCCCCCAGAGTAGTACCTTACGGCAGAGCCCCCAGAGTAGTACCTTACGGCAGAGCCCCCAGAGTAGTACCTTACTGCAGAGCCCCCAGAGTAGTACCTTACGGCAGAGCCCCCAGAGTGTCACCTTTTATCGGTGTCCCTTTACACACACCTTTGCACCTTAGTGCTTGGTGTGGTAGGCAGCTGGTGGGAAAAGGCTTTAAAAAAAATCCACTTGTTGCAGGCTCTGAACTGTGCAAGTGAGTCATGGAGACAGCTGAATAGTGAACTGTTGTGGTTGGCCACAGATTGGGTATTGAGGCATGTGAATAAAAGCTATGCTTGATGTGTGCCATGATGTCACTGCACAGGTGTGTACCCAGACCTGCTGCCGGATCCAAGGCCGAGCACAGCAGTTCACCAATCAGATGGCTCCAAATGGCAACAAGTGCATTTTTGATGGGCACATGATTGTTAGAGCGATTTCTGTTGAGCGGCAGTGGGCACACATGGATCATACAGTATGCACACACAGTATACACACAGACACACACACAGTATACAGACACAGTATACACACAGACACGCACACAGTATACAGACACAGTATACACACAGACACACACACTGTATACAGACACTGTATACACACAGTATACAGATGCAGTTCACAGACACACACACAGTATACACACAGACACAGTATACAGACATGGACACACACACACAGTATACAGACACAGTATACACACACACACACACACACAGTATACAGACACAGTATACAGACACAGACACACACAGTATACAGACAGACACACAGTATACAGACACAGTATACACACAGACACACACACAGTCTACACACAGACACACACACAGTATACAAACACAGTATACACACACACAGTATACACACAGACACACACACAGTATACACACAAAGACACAAACAGAATACAGACACAGTATACACACACACAGTATACACACAGACACACACACTGTATACACACAGACACACGCACAGTATACAGACACACACATAGTACACAGACACAGCATACACACAGACAGTATACACACAGACTACATACACACACACACACATTAAGCATATACATACACACACAGTATACACACACCGGCACTTTTCATCTAGAAATCAGTCTAACACACTGCTGCTGCACCCATCTCCTGACATGCTGGGACTTGTAATGCCCCAGCAGCTAACAGACACATTCGGTGGTGATACAGGAGAGGAGGATTATGTGCCTGTGTATTGGTGGGCAGGTAATCAGTAGGGATGAGCCGAACACCCCCCGGTTCGGTTCGCACCAGAACCTGCGAACGGACCGAAAGTTCGCACAAAGTTAGAACCCCATTGACGTCTATGGGACTCGAACGTTCAAAATCAAAAGTGCTCATTTTAAAGGCTAATTTGCATGGTATTGTCCTAAAAAGGGTTTGGGGACCCGGGTCCTACCCCAGGGGACATGTATCAATGCAAAAAAAACTTTTAAAAACGGCCGTTTTTTCGGGAGCAGTGATTTTAATGATGCTTAAAGTAAAAAAAAAAAGTGAAATATTCCTTTAAATATCGTACCTGGGGGGTGTCTATAGTATGCCTGTAAAGTGACACGTGTTTCCCGTGTTTAGAACAGTCCCTGCACCAAATGTCATTTTTAAAGGAAAAAATCTCATTTAAAACTGCTTGCGGGTTTAATGTAATGTCGGGTCATGGCAATATGGATGAAAATCAGTGAGACAAACGGCATGGGTACCCCCCAGTCCATTACCAGGCCCTTTGGGTCTTGTATGGATATTAAGGGGAACCCCGCACCCAAATTAAAATAAGGAAAGGTGTGGGGCCACCAGGCCCTATATACTCTGAACAGAAGTATACAGGCGGTGCAAACAAGACAGGAACTGTAGGTTTGTTGTTAAGTAGAATCTGTAATTTTGAACGGGTACATTTTTAACGTGTTTAGCTCCAGCCAAAAAATCTTTTTTAAGCTTTTTGGAAAACATAGGGAAGGGTTATCACCCCTGTGACATTTGTTTTGCTGTCTTTCCTCCTCTTCAGAAGATTTCACCTCACTTTTTGTCCCAATGAAAAATGTTTTTTGAAAATTTGGGTTTTTTTGTGGAACAAGGATTGGAAAGCATCAGTGGAAAGGAGAATTTTTTTTCCCATATTAACTCTTACAGGAGAGAATTTCCCTTCCTAGGGGTAGATTTCATCTCACTTCCTGTTGTCTCCTTCCGTTTGCAAGTAGGAGTCGTTTGTAAGTTAGATGTTTGAAAGTAGGGTCCTGCCCTACATACTCAGCAGAAATTTGGGCCTTAGGTGTTGCTGTGGCCACAACACTGTAAGCCCTCACAGGGCCCTGCTGTGAAATATTAGATGAAGAATTGTAATTACATGCCCCTGTTGAACAGGAGCTGAAAAATTAGGCCTTAGGCACTGGTGCTGGTGCCACAACACTGCAACCCCTCACAGACACTCTAGTTGGAATGCAGGAACGAGCCCTGCTGCAAAGTATTGCATCAAAAATTGTAATTACACGCCCCTGTTAAAGAAGGGCTGAAAAATTGGGCCTTAGGCACTGGTGCTGGTGCCACAACACTGCAACCCCTCACAGTTGGAACGCAGGAACGAGCCCTGCTGCAAAGTATTGCATCAAAAATTGTAATTACACGCCCCTGTTAGACAGGGGCAGAAAAATTGGGCCTTAGGCACTGGTGCTGGTGCCACAACACTGCAACCCCTCACAGACACTCTAGTTGGAACGCAGGAACGAGCCCTGCTGCAAAGTATTGCATCAAAAATTGTAATTACATGCCCCTGTTAAACAAGGGCTGAAAAATTGGGCCTTAGGCACTGGTGCTGGTGCCACAACACTGCAACCCCTCACAGACACTCTAGTTGGAACGCAGGAACGAGCCCTGCTGCAAAGTATTGCATCAAAAATTGTAATTACACGCCCCTGTTAGACAGGGGCAGAAAAATTGGGCCTTGGGCACTGGTGCTGGTGCCACAACACTGCAACCCCTCACAGACACTCTAGTTGGAATGCAGGAACAAGCCCTGCTGCAAAGTATTACATCAAAAATTGTAATTACACGCCCCTGTTAAACAGGGGCTGAAAAATTGTGCCTTAGGCACTGGTGGTGGTGCCCAGAACCAAAAATGTTCTTACAAGCTATCAGCGTGATGATTGAGGAGGAAGAGGATAATTACTCAGGGATAGTCACTCAGCATCAGCATAGGCAGTCTTTGAAGGGATCTGAGATTTCAAAAAAAATTATTCGGTTACATCAGCATCAGGTGCTTGGTAGCTGGTGGTGATCCAAGACTGATTCATTTTTATGAAGGTCAGTCGATCGACCGAGTCGGTGGACAGACGCACCCTGTGATCGATTACCATGCCTCCAGCAGCACTGAATGTGCGTTCCGAAAGAACGCTGGATGCAGGACAGGCCAGTAGCTCAATTGCATACTGTGCAAGCTCTGGCCAGTGATCCATCCTCAAGACCCAGTAACCCAGAGGATTTTCGGTGGAAAAGGTGTCCAAGTCTGATCTTGCCCCTAGGTATTCCTGCACCATGTAAAACAGACGCTGGCGATGGTTGCTGGAACCGATCATACCTTGGGGCTGCGGACCAAAAAATTGTCTGAACGCATCGGTCAGACGGCCACCTTCTCCACCGCTCCTTCTTTGACTGACCGAAGCCTCAGCAACACGTTGTCCAGAAACAGGAGTTTGTAACCTCCCAGTCTCTGGGAACGCGTTGCACAGACCTTTCTGCAAGGCCTCCCGAAGATGTTTCATCCTCTGCTCCCTCTGCGATGGCAAGATAAGGTCCGCAACCTTACCCTTGTAACGTGGATCAAGGAGGGTTGCCAGCCAGTATTGGTCCTTCTCCTTGATACCACGAATACGAGGATCCTTACGCAGGCTTTGCAGGATCAGGGAGGCCATGCAGCGTAGGCTTGCTGAGGCATTCGGGCCGGAGTCCTCTGGGTCACTAAGGACGACATGGTCCGCAGCCACCTCCTCCCAGCCACGTACAAGTCCATGTGTTTCTTGGGACTGATCCCTTAAAGACTGCTGCTGATGCTGAGTGCCAGGCTCCACCTCCATACTGACACAATCTTCCTCCTCCTCCTCCTCCTCCTCCTCCTCGTCCTCTTCCTGTGTGATCGGCGGGCACGCAGGAACACTGTCTGGATAAAGGGGGCCTTGAGAGCTAAGGAAATCCTCCTCTTCCTGCCTCTGTTCTGCCTCAAGTGCCCTGTCCATTATTCCACGCAGCGTGTGCTCCAACAGGTGGACAAGGGGGACAGTGTCACTGATGCATGCACTATCACTGCTCACCATCCTCGTGGCCTCCTCAAATGGTGACAGGACAGTGCATGCATCCCTGATCATGGCCCACTGGCGTGGGGAAAAAAAACCAAGCTCCCCTGACCCTGTCCTGGTGCCATAGTCGCACAGGTACTCATTGATGGCCCTCTGCTGCGTGTGCAGCCGCTGCAGCATGGCCAACGTTGAGTTCCACCTGGTGGGCATGTCACAGATTAGGCGGTTCTTGGGCAGGTTAAACTCCTTTTGGAGGTCCGTCAGCCGAGCACTGGCATTATATGACCGGCGGAAATGCACACAGACTTTCCTGGCCTGCCGCAGGACATCCTGTAAGCCCGGGTACCTGCCCAAGAACCGCTGCACCACCAAGTTAAGGACGTGAGCCAAACAGGGCACATGGGTCATTTGTCCCTGTCGGAGGGCAGAGAGGAGGTTGGTGCCATTGTCGCAAACCACCATTCCTGCCTTAAGTTGGCGTGGCGTCAACCACCTCTAAACCTGCCCCTGCAGAGCTGACAGAACCTCTGCCCCAGTGTGGCTCCTGTCCCCCAAGCACACCAGCTCAAGCACCGCATGGCATCTTTTGGCCTGCGTACTTGCGTAGCCCCTTGAACGACTATGGAGCACCGCTGGTTCCGAGGAGGAAGAAGAAGAGGAGGGGATGGAGGAGAGAGGTGTGTCACAATCATTAGCATTTTGGAGGCGTGGTGGCGGAACAACCTCCAACACTACTGCACCTTGTCCTGCATCCTTCCCAGCTGCCAGCAGAGTCACCCAATGCGCCGTGAAACTCAGGTAACGTCCCTGTCCATGCCTGCTGGACCATGAGTCAGCGGTAATATGCACCTTACCGCTGACCGCCCTGTCCAGCGAGGCATGGACATTGCCTTCCACATGCGGTAGAGAGCCGGAATCGCCTTCCGTGAGAAAAAGTGGCGTTTGGGTACCTGCCACTGAGGAACCGCACATTCCACAAACTCACGGAAGGGGGCAGAGTCTACCAACTGAAAAGGCAGCAGTTGAAGTGCTAGCAATTTTGCCAAGCTAGCATTCAACCGCTGGGCATGTGGATGGCTGGGAGCAAACTTCTTTCGGCGGTGCAGCAGCTGGGGCAGGGAAATTTGCCTGGTACAATCTGACGTCGGTGTACCAAAAGCAGATTGCCCAAAAGTACTTGGCTGTGACACACCTAATTCTACACCTTCATTCCTCTCAGTGCAGGTCTCAGAGAGGACTGAAGGTCTAGTGGGGTTGGAAATCTCAGCTGATGAGGAGCAAGGAGAGGTCCTCTTTGTTCTTTGATGTGGGTCTTTTAGATACGCTTGCCAACGAACTGCATGGCAGGTCAACATATGCCTGGTCAAGCATGTGGTACCCAAGCGGGAGATGTTTTGGCCACGTGAGATACGCTTGAGACATATGTTGCAAATAGCAGCGGTGCGATCTGATGCACTCGTCTCAAAAAAGGTCCACACCAAAGAACTTTTTGAATAACGCGCAGAGACTGCAGCGCCCTGCACATGTGGAGCTTTGGGGTGTGATGCAGTCAATGTGCTGCCCTTAGGCTGGCCCCTGGAGGGCATCCTGCCTCGTTGGTGATGTGCCGCCTCCTCCTCCTCTCTCCTATCAGGCACCCACGTTGAGTCAGTGACCTCATCATCCCCTCCCTCCTCATCACTGGAGCAAACCTGGCAGTATGCTGCAGCAGGGGGAGCATGACTGCCAGATTGCTGTCCTTCTTGGGCACCCCCTCTGTCCGTGCTCATGTTACTGCCTTCATCGAGCTCAGTATCATCATCAGAGCCTTCCAAACGCTGGGCATCCTCCTGGAGCATGTACCCAACACTGTGGTCAAACAGTTCGAGGGACTCCTCAGGAGGACATGGTGGAGCTAGGGAAGGAGTCACTGATGACATTGAGCCGAGGGAAGAGGCCGCTGCTTTGCCAGACAAAGCACCCTGGGCATGAGTGAGAGAGGATGAGGAGGATGAGGACGGCTTGGTCATCCACTCGACCAAGTCTTCCGCATGTTGCGGCTCAACATGGCCAGCTGCCGAAAAAAAGGCCAAGCGTGTCCCATGGCCACGTGCTGATGAGGATGCACCGTCTCCATGACCAGCACTAGACACAGAGCCTGCTTGCCCTCTCTTATTGGCTTGTGACTGTCTGCCTCTCCTTCTTTGCCTTCCAGACATACTAATGGCCTGTAGCTGCACTAAGCTGGGATATATATATATATATATATATATATATATATATATATATATATATATATGTACTGATACTGCAGCTAGCAAAATCAACTGCCTGCCTGTAGTATGAGAACACCACCAACCTTCTACAGGATAGCTTTAGCTGAACACTGTGAGGTGGACGCACCCCACTAACTTGTAGGTTTAGCTGAACACTGTGAGCAGGACGCACTGCACTAACTGTAAATAGTCTAGCTGCCTGACCGTGGTACTAATAGGATCAAAAGAACACCAGTAATTTTCTCCAGGTAGCTTTATATACTGTAAGAAGACAAGCCTGCCTGTCAGTAGGAAGATAACAGGAACGGATCTAGCTGAACACTGTGAGCAGGACGCACTGCACTAAATGTAAATAGTCTAGCTGCCTGACCGTGGTACTAATAGGATCAAAAGAACACCAGTAATTTTCTTCAGGTAGCTTTATATACTGTAACAAGACAAGCCTGCCTGTCAGTAGGAAGATAACAGGAACGGATCTATCTGAACACTGTGAGCAGGACGCACTGCACTAAATGTAAATAGTCTAGCTGCCTGACCGTGGTACTAATAGGATCAAAAGAACACCAGTAATTTTCTTCAGGTAGCTTTATATACTGTAACAAGACAAGCCTGCCTGTCAGTAGGAAGATAACAGGAACGGATCTAACTGAACACTGTGAGCAGGACGCACTGCACTAAATGTAAATAGTCTAGCTGCCTGACCGTGGTACTAATAGGATCAAAAGAACACCAGTAATTTTCTTTAGGTAGCTGTAAATACTGTAACAAGACAAGCCTGCCTGTCAGTAGGAAGATAACAGGAACGGATCTAACTGAACACTGTGAGCAGGACGCACTGCACTAAATGTAAATAGTCTAGCTGCCTGACCATGGTACTAATAGGATCAAAAGAACACCAGTAATTTTCTTTAGGTAGCTGTAAATACTGTAACAAGACAAGCCTGCCTGTCAGTAGGAAGATAACAGGAACGGATCTAGCTGAACACTGTGAGCAGGACGCACTGCACTAAATGTAAATAGTCTAGCTGCCTGACCGTGGTACTAATAGGATCAAAAGAACACCAGTAATTTTCTTCAGGTAGCTTTATATACTGTAACAAGACAAGCCTGCCTGTCAGTAGGAAGATAACAGGAACGGATCTAGCTGAACACTGTGAGCAGGACGCACTGCACTAAATGTAAATAGTCTAGCTGCCTGACCGTGGTACTAATAGGATCAAAAGAACACCAGTAATTTTCTTCAGGTAGCTTTATATACTGTAACAAGACAAGCCTGCCTGTCAGTAGGAAGATAGCAGGAACGGATCTAGCTGAACACTGTGAGCAGGACGCACTGCACTAAATGTAAATAGTCTAGAAGATAACAGGAACGGATCTAGCTAAACTGAATACAGTGTATATATATATATGCAACACCTGGGATGCATATATATACACAATACACTTTAAGTGCAGCTAACTGACTGACTGTCCTGCCTAATCTAGCTAACTCAAATGAAATGACACTGTCTCTGTCTCTCTCTAAGCACACCGGAACACACTGCACAGGGCCGCCGTGCAGGCGGCCTTATATAGTGTGGGGCATGTACTAAATCCCCTGAGCCATAATTGGCCAAAGCGTCCTTGGCTTTGGCCAATTACGGCTCTCTGTTCAGGCGGCGCTGTGATTGACCAAGCATGCGGGTCATAGTGCATGCTTGGCCAATCATCAGCAAGCAATGCACTGCGATGCCGCAGTGAATTATGGGCCGTGACGCGCCACACGAATTTGGCGCGAACGGCCCATATCGTTCGCAATTCAGCGAACGACCGAACAGCCGATGTTCGAGTCGAACATGGGTTCGACTCGAACACGAAGCTCATCCCTAGTAATCAGTAGGAAGGTGTAGCGGAGATTGGGGGAGAAGTTCAGAACATCCTTCCTCCAGGAGAAGTGCACTTCTCACACACAGAAAAACGATCTAACAGCCTCAGAGACAAGAGCTTTGCTAAAGGAAACACAGCCTCCTCCTCCTGCTCACCAGAGAAAGCACTGATAAAATGACATTTAACTCAGCCAAGTTAGTCAGCTTACCTTGCATCAGCCTGAAGTCCATCCCCCACTGCAGCTGTGTCCCCACCTCCCTCTCCTCTCCTCTAGCTGTCGGCATATCCTGCTCTGTATTCAAAGAAGCCGTGCGGGGGAAGGGGGCGTGTCCACTGCGTTCCCATTGGCTGAGGAGGGAACATGGGTCAAGTGTCCCTGTCGGAGGGCGGAGAGGAGGTTGGTGCCATTGTCACATACAACTATTCCTGGCTGAAGCTGGCGTAGCGTCAACCACCTCTGAGCCTGCCCCTGCAGAGCTGACAGAATCTCTGCCCCAGTGTGGCTCCTGTCCCCTAAGCAGACCAACTCAAGCACTGCATGGCATCTTTTTTTAGTTCTTGCGTAGCCCCTTGAACGCCTACAGAGCACCGCTGGTTCAGAGGAGAAATCTGCAGAGGAAGAGACCATAGAGGAAGAAGAAGAGGAGGGGGTGGAGGAGAGTGCTGTGGCAGAATCACTACTAGCATTTTGGAGGCGTCACTGGATGGAGTAAGCAGTGAGTGTGTGAGCGGGTGTGGTGTCTCACCTCCGCTCCCTGCCTCTGCACCAACGGGGATATTTTGTATCCGTACCTGGCGCTCTGTGGCTTACTGAGAAGCCAGTGTGGAGAATCTCCGACGCCTGCCTCTTCCCTGACACCTGGGCTACATCCAGATCCGAAGCCGCTCGGGGAGTCTCTCGGTTGTAGTTGCCCCAGAGCCCTTGCCGCATAGAGAACGGAGCTGCCCGAGCCCCTGCTATGATCCCCGAGACTGTGCCGGACCTGCTAGGATGCCACGGACCCGATCAGCTGTTCAGAGGACACGGATGCTACGGCGAGAGAGGTGAGGGAGGTTATAAGAGGCGAGTGCACTGTGGGGAAAGTGGGAAGCCCCCTGGAGATTTAAACCCCCCTCTCAGCACCAATAGCACACATAATAGCCTGCATTAACAGCTTATAAGATTTATTTGGCCAAATTAGCCACTGAACTGCTGCTGAAGCCTTGTGGCAAATCTAAAAAAACAATCAGTTGACGAGCAGGCACCCTAGGAAGCGACACAAATGACACGCTCTGCAAAAGAGAAGGAGAAGGGGAGCCAAGCGGCAGCAGCTGCAATTAAATTGAAACGTTTTGCCCATACAGTTTCCCCCTCGCCTGCTAAAGGGGGGTCAGCAGCAGACAATGGCGCAAGCCAAAACCCAGGCAGGTCCCGCACTAGATAGAAGAAGTCAAGGGCATGGCCAGATATCCTCAAACCCTGCCACCCCATCCAGCAATAAAACCATGAGCACCAAGGGGACAGGGGGTGGAAAAAGAGGACCAATATCAACAAAATCTGCGGCGGCTGGGGCGGCCAGTATGACCAGCACAACTTTTGAGGGTGAGGAGCCCACATTGAGGGATGTTCTTTCTGCTGTTAACACCTGCAAAGACTCAATTATCGGCCTCAATACTCAGCTAAAAAGTATAAAAGATTAATTACTTTCATTGAGTCAGGTACTGGGTAAGACTGTATAGAGGACTACTGCCTTAGAAGAGAGACTGAGAACAGTAGAGGATAACCTACTCTCATTAAAGCAAGAAATAAAGGGACTACAGGAACAAATGGCTGCACAGGCTATTAAACTTGACGAAAGGGAAAACAGAAATTGCAGAAATAACGTGAGAGTGATAGGCTTAATGGAGAGGAGTGAGGGTCCCAATCCCATAGCTTTCCTTGAGGGGTGGTTTAGGGAAATTTTCAGGGGCACTACTTTTACAGCACTATTTGCAATTGAAAGAGCCCACCGAGATCCCCTCAGGGCCCGCCAGCCAGGTGAATATACTAGGCCATTGCTCCTGAAACATGTTAATTACAATGACAAGGTGATCCTATTACGCAAGGCCATAGAGATGGGGGCCATTATGTATAATGGGGTTAGGGTCTCGCTGTACCCAGACTTCTCACCGGAGCTCAAAAAAGCACAGGGCAGAATATATACCCATTAAGCGAACTTTGCAGAAATATAAACTAGCATATGCTCTGCTGTACCCAGCTCATTTGCGGGTGAGAGCATTGGGTGGAACTTTGTTCTTTGGCTCACCATCTGAAGTGGAGCAGTGGCTGGAAGAAAATAGGAAGGACCTGTAGAGGTCATTTAGCGTGGAACTTTTTTTTTTGCGGGGGTGAGCTGGTTAAGATTGTTAAGCCTCGTCGGGTTCGTGGGCCCCTCTCTCTCCCTCCCTCCTTTTAGTTTTTTCTTCATTTTCTTATTTCTCTTTTTAAAACATTGATTGCACTGTTTTCACCCATCACTGTAATATTACTACTATACAACGGAAATTAGTTTGATTGTTCAGTTTGGAGGGAGTGGAGGAGGGGAGGCACTTTTTTTGGATATATGTTTGCAAGTATGGGAGTAAGAGAGTATAAGGGATTCCCATGGTTAAGCTTTATATTAAAGTCACGGGGTTGGAACATGTGGAGGACAAGATGGGAGTGGTATATCAAGGTCACAGGTGAAGCCCTTAGGGTAGGCCCTGATGGGCAGGGGGGGATATGGGAGGGGGAAGAGGGTTAGAGCGGGTGTTGGTCTGGGTGGGGGGGGTGTAAGAGGAGGGTCAAGAAACACACATCATTAATAATATTAGTATTTTGCAAGACACAAATTGAGAGAGGGGAAGGGCATGGCGAGAGGGAGAAATACACAGATTGGAAAAACCACTCGAGTTTAACAGCTGTGAGTGAGATTGATAGGATGATCACTCTTTCACTTAGTTTTGTGTTGCTGTCCAGTGTTGATTTTTTTTTTTTTTTCCTTGCAAGAAAAGAGAGTCAGTATAGCCTCATGGAAAGTCCAGGGCCTAGGGGATCCAATTAAGAGAGCCACTGTTCTTTCGGCATTAGAGCGGAGGGGGTCAGGTCTACTTTGCTTGCAGGAGACACATTTGACTAACGACATGGTGATACAATTGCACAGTCGGAAGTTCGAAGCCCAATACTATTCGGTCTACTCCTCCTATTCAAGGGGGGTTGGTATCCTGGTTGGGAGAGAAGTGGCGTTGTCCTGCAGGGAAAGTTGCATTTTTTTATTTTACAATCTTTATTTATCAAAACATTTTCAGAGACACATTTATCAAACTTATATACATCCGTATAATAAAGCAATTCTATCATTTTTTATCAGAACATCATTCAAAATTTCTTTTACACTTTAACTCTTCATACTCTTAAATCAAGGATGTAGAACCTATATTTAAAACCTATTTACCCACCCACTTCCCCACACTCATACCAATTCATACTGACAGAGAAGAAAAAAAAAAGAAAAAAAAAAAGAAAACCCTCCTTGTTAAAAGGGGTCTCTTCCCATTATGTTCTTTATTGTTTCTATATTGTCCTCAAGAATCTCGAAGAGGCTCTGAACTCCTCCCATCTAGTCCATATATTTAATCTTTGTTTTGTTAACCCTTCCTCTATTATCATTCTTTCCTCCAAGGTACGCATCTCCGTCATCTCACATTCCCATTCCGTAACAGACGGCGCCCGTGTGTTTTTCCATTTTCTTGCTATAACTGTTCGTGCTGCTGTCAAAAAATATTTCAGAATTCCCTTTTTTTATCTTTTTTATTGATCCTGGAATCATGGATAAAACTGCTACTTGTATTTCTGGATACAGTTTGGTTCCAGTCAGTGCTCTAAAGATCTCGAATATCTTTTGCCAGAATGGTTGGATTTCTGAGCAATAGTACCAAATGTGTGACATTGTGCCCTGAGTTAAATGACACCTCCAGCATATGTCTGTGTTAACCGGGTTCATTTTATGTAAATCCACAGGGCATCTATACCATCTGGCTAAGATTTTATAGTTTCTTTCCTGATGTTTAGCCTATATTGAGAGTTTATAAGTCACTATAATTGCCTTTCCCCACATTTCCCTAGAAAATTCTATTCCAATCTCTAATTCCCACTTTTTAACATATGGTAATATCTGTAAAATTTTTCTAAGTTTGTCAAAGGCCTATCTATTATGGACTCTTTTGTTAAAGACTCTATATACCGCTGGAGCAGACCATACTGCATCCATTTATTTTTATGTTCTACCCCCAGCTTTTCCAATGGGAGCAGTTTATTGTCTTCCATCGTTTCTATTATCCTAGTGTCCCCACTTCTTTTCCATTTAAGAAATGTTTTAGCTTCAAGTGTCAGTGGAAACTCTGGATTGCTAAATAGTGGGGTCATTGGGCCTCTATAGGTGGATCCACTCCCTCTTTTTATTATATTATCCCAAGCTTTTAATGTTGCTACCACTAGGGAGGGCATCTCCCTCTCCGGTGGTCTTTGTGCTTTTTTAATCCAAGGAAGGGACTTTAGTTTAAGAGCTGTAATATCCTCTTCAAGCTTCACCCATTGTTTATTGTCTCTGTTGTGAAACCAGTCTACTATTCTGGTTATCATTATTGCTCTGAGATATATATCTATATCTGGGAGGGTGAGGCCCCCATCTTCTTTTGTTTTATTTAACACCGTTCTTTTAATTCTAGGTGTCTTGCCTCCCCAGACAAATTTTTCTATTGATCTATGCAACTTATCCAGAGTGTTTGTTGAAGGAAAAATGGGTATTGTTTGAAGGACATACAATATTTTGGGCAGTATATCCATCTTTACTATACTTATTCTACCTATCCAGGAGAACATTCCCTTTTCATATTGTTGTAACGTTCTCGTAATTTTTTGCACCATTGGGACGTAGTTATACTCCTGTAACGTATCTAGATCAGTAGGGATATAGATACCCAAGTATTTAATTGCGTTCACTTGCCATTTAAATGAGAAATCTTTTTTAAGGAGTTCCACCATAGCGCTTGGTAAATTAATATTCAAAGCTTCGGATTTACTATAGTTTACTTTGAAATTACTCAATGTACCAAATCGATTAAATTCAGATATCAAATTTGGTATTGATATCAATGGGTTTGTGATATATAGTAGGATATCATCTGCGTATACAGACATTTTATACTGCTTATCTCCTGCTTTAATTCCCTGTATATCCAAATTTTTCCGGATCGCTATTAATAAATGCTCCATCACCAGTGTATACAGTATTGGGGATAGCGGGCAACCCTGACGGGTTCCATTTGTTATGGGGACTATATTCGATAGATCACCGTTCGCCCGTATCTTAGCTGTTGGATTCTTATATAGAGCCATTATTTTATCCAAAAGTATAGGACCCAATCCCCACTGTACTAAAGTCTCTCTAAGGAAACTCCATCCCACCCTGTTGAATGCTTTCTCAGCGTCAATCGCCAATAGGCAGGATGGGATGGAGTCCCTTTTTGCATGTTCCACCAATGTGAATGTTTTTAGAGTATTATCTCTAGCTTCTCTTCCCTCTACAAAACCCACTTGATCTAAGTGTATGGATACCGGCATTAAAGGAGCAAGTCTATTGGCAATTATTTTAGCATATAGTCTCAGATCGATGTTTGTTAAAGAGATAGGTCTATAGTTTCCACATAAGGTATGATCCTTCTCTGGTTTAGGTATAAGTGAAATATAGGCCTGCATACTTTGTGGGACAAAGGGCAGTGATGTGGATATTGCATTAAATGTCTGTTTCATAATGGGAACAAGTTCTTCTTTAAATATTTTATAAAATCTTGGGGTGAAGCCGTCAGGGCCTGGACTTTTTTTTTCTCCCTACCTATCTGTATTATTGAAGGTGCTGTAGTATCCATTTCCCTATCAAGGACAACATTAAAGTCTCCTCCAATTATTATTATCCCCTCGGCTTTTTCCATAAGCTGTTTCAGTATTTGTGTTTCTACTTTATACTGTCCCTGATTAGGTAAATATATATTGATAAATGTATACTTTTTGCCATATATAATAAGTTTGAGTAGTATTGCTCTTCCATCCTTATTATGCCATTCTTCCGTCACCTGGTGAGGTATTGTTTTATGTATTGCTATAGAGACGCCTTTTGATTTTGAGTATCGAAAGGAGTCATGATATCAAGTAGTGTAGAATCTATTTTGTAGATTTGGGACGTGGTCCGTACGGAAATGCGTCTCCTGGAAAAAGATTACCCCCACTTTTTGTTTATGAAGAGAATACAGAACTTGTGACCTTTTTTGTGACCTTTTTGTTGCTGAGTTAAGACCTCTAATATTATAAGAACATATTTTCATATCTTAGGACCAAATAGAACCAATAGGAAGAGAAAGAGAGAAAGAAGGAGAGAAACAGAGAAAAAAAAAGGGACCCACACTCACGCTCACCTCACACCCGATCTATCCTATATCTATTGACTAAAAAAAGTAGTCTTTCTTACTATCTAAGTAAGTTCCCTACTATGGGGGGTTTTGAGTCTGGTGACCAAGGGTCGCCTCTCGACCGCTGACCTCCTGCTGCATTTTACCATTTCTTTTACCTTACTCTTATTTTGGATCTCTTTCGCCTCTATTTCCTTTAACTCTCTCTTTGCCTTCCTACCCTCTCTTTTCTTGGAGAGGGGTGTAGAGGGGGGGAATTACTATAATGTTTCCAAAATACTTATCCTTTTAATCTTATAAATTTTTTGTCCAAGGGGAAACGTGCACATATAATTTATAATATAGTTGTCTCTAAAAAAAAAAAACAAAAAAAAAAAAAACCCCTGTGTCTTGCGTATAAAACTGTATTACACTGTATATAGATAGTTACAATATAATTCAACTTACAAATATCAATACCTCCAAACACTTTTCATAAATCTTGTTGTGATATAACATACATCTAAATATTATCTTCTCTATAAAAAAAAATAAAAAATCCCCATCCAGTGCTACTGTATTACTGTATGCCTACTGCGCACATAATTACCATTTTATATCATTTAGTTAAACTTATAAAAATGATTATCTATCTGTGTATATATTTACATATCTCTTGGTGCAAACAACATAAAAAAATATATATATTATCTCCTTGGTGTCGTGTAAGGAGAGAGGGAGAAAGAAAAAAAAAAAAAGAAACCCATCCAGTGCTACTATATTACTGTATGCCTACTGCGTGCATGATTACCATTTCATTCCACTTAGTTAAACTTATAAAAATTATTATCTATCTGTGTGTATATTTACATATCACTTGATGCAAACAACATAAAAAAAAATCTTATCTCCTTAGTGTTGTGTAAGGAGAGAGGGGAAAAAAAAAAAACCCCGTCCTGTGCTACTGTTGCTATATACCTACTACATACATAATTACCATTACCTGTCACTTAGTGTATGAGTTTATAAAAGTCATTATCTACCTGTGTGTACATTACATATCTGTTGGTGCAGAGGAAAAAAAAAAAAAAAAAAAAAGAAAAACGACATCTTATTTAGATATCTTAGTGCAAACAACATATATAAAATATTTTCACTATTGCATAACAAAAAAAAAAGAAAAAAGGACCCCACACCCCCCACCCCCAAACCACAAAAATTTTCAACTCAAGTTCTCAAATTATCCAATTATTATACTCCGTTTCCCCTTCTTTTCATCTAATCCCTTCTCCCCCCCTCCCCCTCACGGGCCCCCTTATGTTTTCCTACAAGTTTGCATATATTTTATGGGCCAGTCCGGCAATGCTAACTCTGCGATTCCTAGAATCGCTAAAAATTCCGGTAGGTCCTCCAGATCTCTGAATGAAATAGTCTGTCCTTCCTTTTGGATTTGCAGCTGAAATGGAGATTTCCATCTATAATGAATATTATTTTTTATTAGTTGCTCCACCGGGGGCTTCAGCGCTCTTCTGCGATCCAATGTATATTTTGATATATCTTGAAAAAGCAGGAGATGAGCCAGATATTAATAAACCTCGGGACGTTATTTGCAAAATGCATTATGCTCATATCAGGGAAAGTTTTATTGATGAACAAGGCCGTTATATTTTTGCTTTGTTTGATTGAAAACAAATAATTTGTGTTGGCGAACATTTATATCTCCCCATTCAAACCAGAGGTTCTACATGAGTTATTTGAGTTTGTGCTGGACAAAGCAGCAACCCCGATAATAGCGGTGGGTGACTTTAACAAAGTGCTCAACGGGAGTCTAGATAGATTCCGTTGGGTCATAGGTCCAATACAATAGGTGAGAGTCGGTTATCCCGATTCCTAGTGGAAATGGGATTGAGTGATATATGGCGAATGCGCTATCCGCAAGAAAGACAGTTTTCATGCTTCTCAAGTTCTTACCTCACTCTCTCTAGAATCGATCTGGCCCTGGGTAACTGGGAGGCAATATCAACAATAAGTAGTATAGAGTATGGTCCGAGAGGAGTCTCGGATCACTCTCTGCTTGTGCTGACAATAAATGTCGGGGATAAGACCCTTTCTAGAGCGTGGAAAATAAACACATGTTGGCTGGAATTGATTGGCAATCCCGGAGAAGTGGTGTCTAGTCTAAAGGAATATGTACAAATTAATACAGGTTCAGCATTGCCGGACGTGGTCTGGGACTCCTTGAAGGCTTATCTCAGAGGCCTCCTGATCCAACAGGTGGCAAGAACCAAGAGGGAAGCCAGAGAGTGGGAGGGGGATATTAGGAGAGAGGCAACACTGGCAGAGAAGCGCTATGTAGAAGATCCAACCCAAGATAGGCAGAGGGAATGGTTAAATAAACAACAAGTGTACAAAATGGCTATTACAAAGAGGACGGAGAATAGGCATATATTTCAGAGGCAGTGCCATTTTGGGGAGGGGGAAAGGGTTGGCCGTATGCTGTCCCTCCTGATTAAATCCAATACTCCCCCCTCTTCTGTCTCAGCGATTAGGACTCCAAGTGGGGTTGGGTGAAGTTACTGTATAATGAACCAAGAGCAAAAGTTAAAATCAACAACGAATACTCTGAAGTGTTCCAATTGGGAAGAGGGACGAGGCAGGGCTGTCCCCTGTCTCCCTTATTGTTCGCTCTTGCAATGGATCCCCTAGCAATGATGACTAGATCAAGGCCAGACGTACAGGGGTTCCGTCGTCAGCTAGAAGAAGACAGGATAGCACTGTTCGCAGATGACATCCTGTTCTTTCTTGGGGATGTTGAAGCCTCACTAAACCCAGTGATACAAATGGTGGGTGTGTTCAGGCACCTCTCTGGTCTGGTCATCAACTGGGATAAGTCGGCTTTGTTACTGATTGATCCACTTGGCGACCAGATACTACCGGGAATCTCCCACCTAAAAGTAGTGACCAAGTTGAAATACCTGGGTGTTTGGATTACAAGTGACATAAACCAGTATGCAAATAATAACCATTGTTATTGAAGCTAAAACAAAAGGGAGACATCTGGTGCCGTCTCCCCCTATCTGTTGCAGGGCGCTGTAATCTAATAAAAATGATATGGCTACCGCAGATATTGTATACGCTCCACAACTCTCTGATCTGGATAGGTCAAAAGTGGTTCAAGAAAATAGAATCCCTTTTTAGGGAATAGATTTGGAAAAAGGGCCAATCTAGAATTAGCTTGCAAACGCTGCAATTACCAATTAAAGATGGTGGTATGGCGATTCCGCATCCGAGATTATATTTTTTGTCATCTCAGCTACAATACCTAGTGGGTTGTGGAACCATAGGTGGCGGAAATCCTAATAATAGAATGATGATAAAGGGGGTCCCACACAATACATTAGTGGAGGCACTAGAGTGATTCCTTTACTGACATATTTCCGATGATAAAATTAGTGAGCAAAGTGTGGCAAGTAACGAAGGCATTAATGGGGTATAATGGGCTAACAGAATATACCCCTCTATGGCATAACAAAAACCTGGCTGAAATAAGGGGTATAGAGAGATACTGGGAATGGGAAAGGCAAGGTATTAGCCGCCTGATTCAGTTATTCGAGGGCAACCGTATGAAGTCTTTTCTAGATCTAAGGTGGGAATTTAACATATCAAACAAGACGTTCTATAAATACTTGCAGATTAGACATGCCATTCAAGTACAGTTCAGGTCTCAAATCATAGAGTGGACTCAGATGCCCATACTCCTGAAAATCATAAATTCACCCTCCACTAAAGGTTTAATTTCCAAGATGTATACTAGTCTTGGAGAGAAAATTACAAGTGGAGTGGGCCCTCTTAAGAGCAAAGAGGGGTGGGAGAGAAACATAAGGACAATAACTATGGCACAATGGGCTAAGATTTTAGAACAAGGAGCCCTGGTCTCGATCTTACCTTCGCAGAAGCTTTCTCATTTGTTTCTAATCCATAGAGTTTACTATACCCCCCCCCCCAAAAAAAAAATGTTTAAACTTGGTTGGAAACAAAATGATGAGTGCCCCAGGTGTAAGGGGACGGGAGACCTAATTCACATGGTATGGAAGTGTCCAAAGCTTTTTGGATATTGGAGGGGGATAATCACCAGGATAAATAAAATCTTTAGGAGCTCACTAGAACCTGAAGCCAAAATATGCCTATTAGGGTGCTTGGAGGAAGATAGAGCCCTGCCTGGTACTACTGAGGTAATGTTGCGATGCCTGTTCCAAGCAAGAAAAGTGATTGCATAGAAGTGGCAGGCTCAGACCCCCTGACGGTGGAGAGTTGGATTGTAACTATCAATTCCATGGTCTGGAGCGAGAGAGTGTTGTATATTAGGCAGAATAATCTCAGAAAGTTTGAGACATTGTGGGGACCTTGGCTACAGAAAATGGGATGCCCCGTATGAGCACATCTGCCGTTTCTTTTTTTCTCTCTCCTCTCTTTACCATATGGTCTCTTCCTTATATCTTCCACCTGTCAATGGCGAGGTTTTCCTCTTTCTTTTCGGTTATAGAGTTAGATAATCATTATGTCGATAGGTATAGATAATGTCTGAGCGATGTGTGTTAGGGGGGAGGGAGTAGGTTGGCTTGGAGGTTGGGTGTGGGGATACAGTATAATAATAATGTTTTTTGCAATTTGTAATTACTATACGACAATACCCAGTGCGCCATGAAAGAAAGGTAATGTCCCTGCCCATGCCTGCTGGACCATGAGTCAGCAGTAATATGCACCTTACTGCTGACCGCCCTGTCCAACGAGGCCAAGACATCACCTCCCACATGCTGGTAGAGAGCCGGAATGGCCTTCCATGAAAAGAAATGGCATTTGGGAACCTGCCACTGAGGTACCGCACATTTCACAAATTCACGAAAGGGGGCAGAATCCACCAGCTGAAAAAGCAGCAGTTGCAGTGCTAGCAATTTGGCCAAGCTAGCATTCAGACGCTGAGCATGTGGATGGCTGGGACCGAATTTCTTTTGACGGTTTAGCAACTGTGGTAGGGAAATTTGCCTGTTAAAATCAGATGGAGGTGTACTGATAGCAGATTGGCTGCAAGTACTTGGCACACCTATTGCTATACCTTCATTCCTCTCAGTGCAGGTTTCTGAGAGGACTGCAGGTATAGTGGGGTTGGAGAACCCAGCTGATGGGTCATATCCTGTGAAGGAAGCGATTGGCTGTTGGGGCCAGGGCTTCCTGTTTGTGATTGCTTTTGTTGTCTTTGAATAAAAGAGCCAGGACACTGCTCGGCAGGCAGTCTTGCTGGGATGAGAATGTAAGAAGAAGTTGATGTCTGTTTACTGGGGGATGGGGCACACACTAGAGGGCAGACATACGATCAAAAGGTAAGATGCATTTATATCATTAGACAAAATTGTTGTTATTATTATTATTAGAAACAGGAGAAGTTCACCTTGTTCTTTGATGTGGGTCTTTTAAGTGCTGTTGCCAACGGACTGCATGGGAGGTCGTCATATGTCTGGTCAAGCATGTGGTGCCCAAGCGGCTGCTGTTTTGGCCACGTTTGATACGCTTCAGACATATGTTGCAAACAGCAATGGTGTTGTGGAAAATTTTATGAAGATGTATATTAAGGTATTGTGTGGGTCTTTTAAGTGCTGTTGCCAACGGACTGCATGGGAGGTCGTCATATGTCTGGTCAAGCATGTGGTGCCCAAGCGGCTGCTGTTTTGGCCACGCTTGATACGCTTCAGACATATGTTGCAAACAGCAATGGTGTTGTGGAAAATTTTATGAAGATGTATATTAAGGTATTGTCATAAGAGTCTCCCAGTGTCTGTTCTCTCTCAGCCCGCTCTAAAGAGCTGACTGGGGCAGACTGACGCTGGTTGAGACCTGTTAGGTAGTGGAAAACTTCCTGTTGTTTGGAGAGAGGCGTTTGTGGAGAGAGAACATGTCCGCCAGCCGGCCCCTGTGCAATGCACAGAACGATCGTCTGGTGGGGGTGTGTTCGCTCTGCAAAGACATTATAGGTTTAGCGGTTGTTTGCTCTTGTCACCCCGGTATGCCTGATCAACATATTTGGGGTGCCATGACGTACACCTGCAGATAAGCTCCCATCAGCAGGAACGGTAGTCATTGGTTGTTGTATAAACTCATATCCTTGTTTGGTCAAATCCTGTGAGGTCATATCCTGTGAGGTCATATCCTGTGAAGGAAGCGATTGGCTGTTGGGGCCAGGGCTTCCTGTTTGTGATTGCTTTTGTTTGAATAAAAGAGCCAGGACACTGCTCGGCAGGCAGTCTTGCTGGGAGGAGAATGTAAGAAGAAGTTGATGTCCGTTTACTGGGGGATGGGGCACACACTAGAGGGCAGACATACGATCAAAAGGTAAGATGCATTTACATCATTAGACGAAATTGTTATTATTATTATTAGAAACAGGAGATTTGGCTGTGTGCTCTGCGTATAGCCAAATTTCGCTGTCAGAATGTCGAGTCAGAACGTAGGAGTGAACAGAACAGAATCTCCTTCACAATCGGATCATTAAGATGTGTTGGGGAGGGTCTGATGCGCAAAAAGAACACATTTTTCGTCTTTTGAAATAATGCTGGAAGTTTGATCCTATATCTGGTGTGTGCCTGCGTGTGTGTGTGTGTGCATGTGTGTGTGTGTGTATGTGTGTGTGATTTGTATTTCCAAGCTCGAATATTTGTGTAAGGAGACTGTGTGTATGTGTAAGTAACTGTATGTTGTGTGATAAGTATATGATAAATAGAGATGTATGAATTGGGATTATTTGCAGCCTGCAATGGGGTGTGACTGATGCTGTGTATCAAGTTTGTAATGCATGTGAGAAATGAATGAATTGTAATTATTACTTATGTATGGGACAAGTAGATTGCATGAGTTTTGTAGAGTGTTTAATTTTCTCAAGACACAGATGGTTAGTGGACTTTGATAGTTGTATAGGAAAGCTTTTGGTTTGAAGATGGCTGCTGCATTTTCAAGTGGCCATGCGGCCTGGGGGAGGGGCGGCCAAGCATTTTACAATGGTGAAAGTTGGCTACTCCCTGTGGACAATGGTTAGTGGTTGTTTTGAAATGAAAAGAACAGGCAAGCATTCACTGTCTGTATCTCTCAATGTCTTGTTCCTGTGAAAGCTGATGTGAACTGAGTTTGAGAAAAGAGGGTATGTTTCAGCCGTGTGATAGTGGGTTATGTGGCTTTGTTGTTTCATTGGATAGCATGTGTTCCTAAGTTGTGCTTTGTCGTAACTTCTAACACTTTTAAATGTTTGTCTAAGTGTTCATTTAGTATCTCAAATGTGTAATTTTGTGGGGAGAAATTTTGGTTTCAGAAGGGAAAATGTGCCATTTTGTCGTGGCCTGGTTTTTCCTTTTGTTGTTGTCTGCCATGTGGCTACAATCGGCCATTTTCAATTCCTTTGTGTATGAAATTTGAAATGTTTATCCATCTTTGTACTGGATTTCAGTTTTGGCGGGAAAATGCACCATTTTGTTGTGGTCTGGCTTTTGTTGTAGTCACCATGTGGATCGGCGGCCATTTTGAAGACCTGTGGGCTTTCCTACGGGGGAAGCTGCTGCAATTTCTTTTGTGTGTAGCCATGTTGTTTGGGCTGCCGCCTGCTCTCTAGGCACCATTTCCTTTTAAGTGAATTCTATTTTTTTACTTTTTACATACTTTTTAAGGAAGCTATTGCGTTTTCTGTATTGAATATTGGTTTTGAGTGAAACCTCTACTTTGCACTGAATTTCAATAGATACCAAGACTAGTTTTAACTGTGAGTTTTTGTACTTTTAGCGGTGTGTGTTTAATTTTTATTTGTTTTGTGTTTTTGTGTCTTTAGCTGAGGGTTGTATTGTATAGCCTGCAATATATGAAACTAGGCTTACCCTCCCCTCCATTGTCCTGTACATTGATATGTAAATAAACCAGTTTGAGGGTTTTTTTTTGAGCTGGGCATGCAACAGGAAGTGCTCCTCAGCATTTTATGTATCCACAGGAAGTTGGTGGGGGGGGCTTGGGGTATCACACAAGCAAATGAGATTTGTGCTCGGAAGGACAATGGGAAAATACTGGCGTTTGAAAGTGTTTTAAATGTAATTCCAGTTGTGTTTTTTTAGTTTTATACTGTAATACAGTTTTTGGTAGAGAGCAAACAGGAGGCATCCATGTTATTGTTGTAATATCAAGGTACAGAGAGAAGCCACAGTGTTTTGTAAAAGAAGCAGGCAAAAGTGCTCTGTGTAGATTCGTCTGGCGACGCAGTGTACGTTCGCTTGTGTATGCATACACTGTGAGGGGTAGAGACATAATTCGGGGGTTGATCTGTGGTTGTTGATGAATCATTTGGCATAGTTAATAGTTGGTTGTTAAAAGAGTGGTACTCTGTAGTTCTGTGCCAAAATTGTTGGGACAACAAGCCATAGAGTTAATGCCTCGTTTTAGGGTTTCTAGTTGAGTGACTAATAGTGGTAGTAGTCCGTCAATCCACTGTGTAAGAAGGCACCAGGCGGTAGTCCCTGAAATGTGTGCAAGGGTTTCCCTGGATGCAGGGGTAAGGCGATAAGCCAATTTGAATCGCCATGGGCAATGGCAATCCGTGCAAGGGAAGGAATGCGAGGCTTCCCACAGTCAAACGGATGCACAGAGCATTGAGTCTAGTTCTGAGGAAAAGGCCATTAAACCCCAGAAAGATTGACAAAGGTGGTCCAAGGATGCTATTTTGGGTATCCCTCTGGAGTTGATGTAGCGCGACTGCGGCTTCAGAAATCTGTAATGTTGAGTGAGTTGATGGATGCGTAGCACACGTTTGTGTGATTAAAAATATACAGGATTGTTTTTGAACTTTGTGTGGCTGGTCCATGCAAAGATTTCAAAATGCACTCGTGCTTTTCAAATTGTATACTTTTTCTGGAGGTCAACCAAAAACAGAGTTGTACTTTCCTCATTAGCTGTCACCTACATTCTCAGCTGATGGGGTAGGTGCAATCACTGTAACATGAATTTCAAAAGTTCCACCACAGGGTTCATGAGTCCATCCTGGACCCTGACACAATAACCAGTTTACATTCTTTCCAACCAGGTGACTGGGTCATTGTAAATAATCTTGAGGGATGAGACCACGCCAGCCACTGCAAGAAGCGGATCAACCACAAAGAGTAGAGGAGTATCTTCGTTTGTTTATATTTTTAAAGTGTATTTTCCAACTAGCTAAGAAATAGAACAGGACACATGGTCGGGTACTAGTGCCCCAGCGATGATGGTGGTACATGCTATATGTGACGTTCATATTGGTGTGAGGAGTTTTGACAGATTAGTAAAATCCAAACAGACACCTGTCAATAGAACTTAACAAAACATTTCTAGGGGGTAAAATGAATTATAATTTTAACAATAGCTCTTGTTTTTGCCAGCTTTGGTATCGGGATAACTAGGTAGCCCACAAGTGTGCTTCAACTGTAGTTTGGTACCCTGTTTCCCCGAAAATAAGACCTAGCGTGATTGTCGGTGATGGCTGCAATATAAGCCCTACCCCCCAAATAAGCCCTACCCTGTTTCCCCGAAAATAAGCCCTACCCTGAAAATAAGACCTACAAGGGCTTTAACTAGGGCTTATTTGGGGGGTAGGGTTTATATTGCAGCCATCACTGACAATCACGCTAGGTCTTATTTTCGGGGAAACAGGGTATTAATGCGGATCTACACCTTATAAGGTAATTCCCCTAAGGCAAGAGGTTCATGTGTGCTGGTGAAACTCGTCCCAACATCTTATGTCATGGCCGATCGTGAGCATCTGATGGCGCAAGAGAAGGTAAGAATGGTAGGGACAGCTGGAAGGGAATTGCTTGTACACGGTGGGGGCTTGAGCTTATGAAACGCTTGAACAATTTCTCATCCATTGAGGATGGGATGTTTTCATGTAACTGTTGAAGCTACAAGGAAGTTCCCACAGTCCAAGGGGGGTTTCTGGGAATTCATAAGTAAAGAATGTTATATCTGGATCGGGGATACTAGTGACAAAGTTCAGGCCCATATGGATAAGGCTTAGATCCCTGCAAGGCAAAGCCAGAGCTATAGCATTAGCTAGTGAAGATTGGAATCCTTGTAAGGGTTTGGGAATCGTTGGGGATTTAATTATTTTATTTTTGCATCAGATCATAGTTGAAGGAAGTAGAGGTATATATACTCATGTTGTTTTTGTTTCTATTCCTTCTATATGCCATGATGAGGTGCTCCTGTTGCCTGATTGTACGCGTGACCAGAGCCTGAGCAGATGACCACATCTTCCCTGATGAGATGCCCCGAAGCTTGACCCACGTACAAGACACAGAGGATCCCAGACCGACCGGCGACTACTACAGCTCACCACGTCATCTCCAACAGAGTTGTCAGGTCCCTCACTTACCAGACAGGTGAGTCCGCTTGGGCAGAGGGTAGGCTCCCTTACGTATCCGACTCGGGGCCCCTGATAGAGCAGACAGGAAGCCCGCGAGTACGGAGTGGTATGAGGGCCTGGTGTATGGATCCGGGAGAAAGGTGGTCTTTCAATCAGCAGGTAGAACTCAGGAACACTGGAACTGATGCTGAGCAGGAGCTTACTAGGCTGGTCACACACAAGCAGAGGTCGGCAACGGGCTGGCAGCAGAGGTACAAAGGCAGCAGGCAGAAGCGGAGTCAAACAAGCCGGGGTCGGGTTCAGGCAGTAGTCAGGGAGGTCCAAAAGGCAAGCTGGGTCGCAACAGGTCAAAACTTCAGAGATACGGAACACAGAGAGGATCACGGAACTTAGGCACAGAGCTGTTGATCAGGCAGCACCGAACAGGAATTGAGGCAGACCTAAATAGGCCGATTGGCGCCAAACGCCGCGCTCATGCGCGCGCTGATTTGCCCATGCACCCGCGCACGCGCCCGAGCGCGCCCCCGAACACCGGCGTGCACGCCAGCACTACCAGGCACACCCGCAGTAACGCCCATAGGCCGGACGCCACCCTGCACGCCATGCCCGGCCAGACCAGACACACCGGTGCCCCCAGGAAAACGCGCCCCAACGCGCCCCGGCGCGCACCGGCGCCCAACCAGGTAACCTCTCTGACAGTGCCCCCTCCTCAAGGGCAGACTTCGGATGCCCAGCTGGGCCATCTTTGAGGCATGAGAAGCTTTAAATGACTGTAGGAGTTCCCTGGCGTGTAAGTTGCTCTCTGGCTCCCAAAAATTGTCTTTGGGCCCATAGCCCTTCCATTTTACGAGGTATTGAACTTGGTTGCGTCTTCTTCTGCAATCTAAAATTGCCTCCACCTCGAACTCCTCTTCGCCATTAACTAGGATAGGCTTGGGTGGGCCGATACTACGGCCAACAAAGGAATTGGGGGTGACCGGCTTCAAAAGGGACACATGGAAGACTGGATGTATCCTCAGGGCGTTAGGTAGATCAAGTTCATATGCCACATTGTTAATTTTTCTTTTAACCAGAAAAGGACCCAAGTATTTAGGGCCTAGTTTTCTGGGCGGACAGGCCAACTTTAGGTTAGTAGTAGATAACCAGACTGAGTTGCCAGGTTCCAGGACAAGTTCTCCGCGTCTCTTCCTGTCAAAAATTCTTTTGTAATCTTCCTGAGCTTTGGCCATGGTATTCTGCAGTAATTTATTGTTATTTGAGAAAAAGTCCAAGGTTTTAGATACTGCAGGGACGGAGCACTCGGGTATAGACCCAGGCAGGAAGGATGGAAGCCATAATTAGCATAGAATGGTGACTGATTGGTAGATGAGTGCAGTGAGTTATTGTAGAAAAACTCTGCGATGGGAAGCAGGGAAGCCCAGTCATCTTGGGAGAACGCAGAAAAACAGCGGAGGTATTGCTCCAAGGTCTGATTCGTCCTTTCGGTTTGTCCATTTGACTGGGGGTGATAGGCCGAAGAAAATGACAATTCAATCTCTAAGGAGCCACAGAGGGCTTTCCAAAATCTGGAGGTAAATTGGACGCCTCTGTCAGAAACTATGTTGGTTGGTACTCCATGCAATCTGATAATTTCTTTGATAAAGATGGTAGCGGTTTCCATAGCCGAAGGGGTGCCCTTCATGGGGAGGAAGTGGGCCATTTTAGACAGCCTGTCTACCACAACGAAGATGGAAGAGAAACCTTCTGATAGGGGGAATTCAACAATAAAGTCCATTGAAATCATGGCCCACGGCCTCTCTGGGACCGGTAATGGTCTCAACAGACCCCATGCCCTTGCCCGGCTATTCTTGCTTCTGGCACAGGTATTACAGGACTCAACATATTCCTTGAAATCCTTAACAAGGTGAGGCCACCAGAAGGTGCGTTGTACTAGATCGATTGTCTTCCGTGTGCCAAAGTGACTGGCCAATTTGTGATCATGGCACAAGTTTAACACCCGTACTTTTAGCTCCTCAGGGACCACAATTTTGTTCTTGTACCAGAACAGCCTGTCTTTGGTACAAGCTTCAGCAGGTGATGACATTCCCATAGAGGACCGTCTGATCTGAGAGATTAGATCCTCTTGTAAGACCAGGAAATTCCCAGAAGGGAGGATGGTGTCTGGAGGCAGGGTCTTCTTTGAGTCAAGGAACATGCGGGAGAGAGCGTCGGATTTGACATTCTTGGATCCGGGTCTGTAGGTGATGTGGAATATATATCGGGGAAAAAAAAGTGCCCATCTGGCTTGCCGGGGTTTTAGTCTTTTAGCTGTCCTTAGATATTCCAAATTTTTATGGTCTGTGTAGACCAAAATGGGGTGAGCTGCACCCTCCAGGAGATAACGCCATTCCTCCAAAGCTGCCTTAATGGCTAGAAGTTCCCGATCTCCCACGTCGTAGTTCCTCTCGGAAGAGGAAAGTTTACGTGAAAAGAATCCCACAGGGTACAGGAGTGCTTTAGCACCTTGTCTTTGTGAGAGTATGGCTCCTACCGCAACTTCGGAAGCATCCACTTCTAATACGAAAGGTAAGGCAGGATTGGGATGTTTGAGGATAGTGGCTGAAGTAAACAGAGCCTTGAGTTTTTCAAAGGCCACTTGCGCCTTAGGGGTCCAGCAGAACCGGGTTCCCTGTCTGATGAGTTCCGTAATGGGAGTTATTATCGAAGAGAATCCTTTAATGAATTTTCTATAAAAATTGGCGAAGCCGATAAAGCGCTGTACTCCTTTTTTGTCTACAGGTGCAGGCCAATCCAAGATAGCAGATACTTTTTGCGGGTCCATCTTGATACCATCAGGAGAGATGACCAGGCCTAGGAACTGAATGGATTGGAGCTCGAATTTCCATTTTTCGAGTTTGGCATAAAGCCCATGTTGTCTGAGTTGGGTAAGTATGTTTCGCACGTGTTTGCGATGGTCAGTCAGGGAAGCAGCGAAAACCAGGATATAGTCCAGATAGACGATGACGTATAGGTCCAGGAAGTCACGAAAGACATCGTTGACGAAGTGCTGGAAGGTGGCTGGCGCATTACACAGGCCAAAGGGCATGACGAGGTACTCGTAGTGCCCGAATCGAGTACGAAAGGCCGTCTTCCACTCGTCGCCCTCTCTTATGCGGATCAAATTGTAGGCTCCGCGGAGATCCAGCTTGGTGAAGACGGTAGCGGATCCTAATCTCTGAAATCGTTTGGGCACTAGAGGTAACGGATATCTGTTCTTTATAGTAATCTTATTTAGTTCCCGGTAATCGATGCAGGGACGTAAGGAGTGATCTTTCTTCTCCACGAAAAAGATGCCTGCACCTGCTGGAGATGTGGAGGGACGAATGAATCCTTTCTTTAGGTTTTCATCGATATAAGCTTTCAAGGTGCCCAGCTCCTGCTCAGTTAGAGGGAAAATCCTCCCGAAGGGAACTTCAGTTCCGGGTAAAAGCTCTATCGGGCAATCGTAGGGTCTATGTACAGGGAGAGTTTCTGCCCCCTTCTTGCTGAACACATCCAAGAAATCCCGGTAGGGTTCGGGAAGATTTTGACAAGACTTGGCTTCCGAATCTAAGCAAAGGCACTGAGATGGTGTCATGGGGGTTCCCCGCAAGCAGTGTTGTTTGCAATAATCGGACAAAAACTGGATCTTGCCTGTGGACCAGTCGATACTGGGATTGTGAGCCTGTAGCCAAGGCATTCCTAAGATAATTGGAAAGAGAGGAGAGTAGATGACATCCAGGCGTAAAAGTTCCTGATGTCCCGGGCCAATGGTGGCCAGTAGAGGAACAGTCTCCTGGGTAACTGGTCCGGAGCTGAGGGTGGAGCCGTCCGCTAAGAATACTGCCAGTCCCTGGGCCTTGGGTTGGATAGGAATGTTATGGTTTTCAATAAAGTTTCGGTCAATGAAACCGCTGCATGCTCCCGAATCAATAATGACCGGTACTGGGATGTTCCTTCCAGGTAGCTGTAATATAACAGAAAGTGTTAGATGGTTACCGGATCTGGGTGAGACAGGTGCACACAAAGAAGAGGACGGCAGGTACTTACGTCTCTTGTTGGGGCATGCCCTTACAAAGTGTCCAGATTCTCCACAATACAGGCACAGATTGAGTACGCGTCTGCGCGTCTTCTCCTCTGGGGTCAAAGAGGGACGGAGCAGTCCTAGCTGCAAGGGTTCTGGAGCTTCCTGGGCCGGAACAGATGAGACAGGAGAAGCTTGGTTCGGTGCACTAGGAACCCTGGGCAACATCCAAGTGAGACGTGGGTGGCCAACGGACCTCTCAGAGCGTCTCTCTCTAAGACAGCGGTCAATCTGAATTGACAGGTTTATGAGCTCATCCAGCGTCTGAGGTATCCCTACACATGGCAATTCATCTTTAAGAGGGTCGGACAACCCCAGCCGGTATTGGTGACGCAAGGCCACGTCATTCCAATCTGAATCAGAGCTCCAACGTCTAAACTCTACAGCGTAATCTTCGGCCGCTCTGCGGCCTTGTTGTAGAGAGTCCAAGGCGGCTTCTGCAGTGGCTGTTAGTTGGGGTCCTCGTATAGCTGAGACATTGCTATGAAGAGGTCATCCAAGGAATCCAGAGATCTGGATTTTTGCTCCAGCAGACGATGGGCCCAGGTCTGGGGCTCGGCGGTCAGAAGTGATATAACGAACCCCACCTTAGTGGCCTCCAAAGAAAACTTACGGGGTTGCAAGGCAAAATAAAGTTCACATGCGTTGCGGAATGCCCGGAACTTGCAACGTTCTCCAGAGAACTTTTCAGGTGTAGGCACCCTGGGCTCCGGTGGGAGCATTACTACAGAGGGTGCTGTGGAGGGGTTAGCAGGTGCTGCTCCCTGAGGAGATGCTGAGAGGGCCTGGACCTGTACTTCCAGTCTTGTATAGCCCTCCTGTAGGCTTTTAACCGCTTGGGTGAGGCCCGCTAGGTGCCTGCAAAGTTCATCCATGGGGGAGGCCCCCTGCCCGGACTCAGTCATGGCTGCCTGATACTGTCAGGTCCCTCACTTACCAGACAGGTGAGTCCGCTTGGGCAGAGGGTAGGCTCCCTTACGTATCCGTCTCGGGGCCCCTGATAGAGCAGACAGGAAGCGCGCGAGTACGGAGTGGTATGAGGGCCTGGTGTATGGATCCTGGAGTGAGGTGGTCTTTCAAGCAGCAGGTAGAACACAGGAACACTGGAACTGATGCTGAGCAGGAGCTTACTAAGCTGGTCACACACAGGCAGAGGTCAGCAACGGGCTGGCAGCAGAGATACAAAGGGAGCAGGCAGAAGCGGAGTCAAACAAGCCAGGGTCGGGTTCAGGCAGCAGTCAGGGAGGTCCAAAAGGCAAGCCGGGTCGCAACAGGTCAAAACTTCAGAGATACGGAACACAGAGAGGATCATGGAACTTAGGCACAGAGCTGTTGATCAGGCAGCACCGAACAGGAATTGAGGCAGACCTAAATAGGCCGATTGGTGCCAAACGCCGTGCTCGTGTGCGCACTGATTCGCCCATGCGCCCGCGCACCCGCACCCGCACGCGCCCGAGCGCGCCCCCAAACACCGGCGTGCACGCCAGCACAACCAGGCACGCCCGCAGTAACGCCCATAGGTGAATGCGTGCTAGCGCGAATGCGTGCTAGCGCGAACGCGCCAGGACGCCACCCTGCACGCCATGGCCGGCCAGACCAGACACAGGTGCCCCCAGGAACACGCGCCCCAGCATGCACAGGAACACACGCACCGACGCGCCCCGGCGCGCACCGGCGCCCAACCAGGTAACCTCTCTGACAGTAGTCTACATGTCAAGCCGTGTTTTACTTTTTATGGACTAAGAAGAAGATCAGGATTCATCGAGGGACACATGGGATCATATGACAAGAGGAGGGACTGTTGTGGAAAATTTAATGAAGATGTATATTAATGTATTGTCATAAGAGTCTCCCAGTATCTGTTCTCTCGCAGCCCGCTCTAAAGAGCTGACTGGGGCAGACTAACGCTGGTTGAGACCTGTTAAGTAGTGGAAAACTTCCTGTTGTTTGGAGAGAGGTGTTTGCGGAGAGAGGACATGTCCGCCAGCAAAGGGCCCCTGTGCAATGCACAGAACGATCATCTGGTGGGGGGGTGTTCGCTCTGCAAAGACATTATCAGTTTAGCGGTTGTTTGCTCTTGTCACCCCGGTATGCCTGATCAACATATTTGGGGTGCCATGACGTACACCTGCAGATAAGCTCCCATCAGCAGGAGCGGTAGTCATTGGTTGTTGTATAAACTCATATCCTTGTTTGGTCATATCCTGTGAGGTCATATCCTGTGAAGGAAGCGATTGGCTGTTGGGGCCAGGGCTTCCTGTTTGTGATTGCTTTTGTTGTCTTTGAATAAAAGAGCCAGGACACTGCTCGGCAGGCAGTCTTGCTGGGAGAGTCTTGCTGAGATGAGAATGTAAGAAGGTGTTGATGTCTGTTTACTGGGGGATGGGGCACACACTAGAGGGCAGACATACGATCAAAAGGTAAGAGGCATTTATATCATTAGACAAAATTGTTATTATTATTATTGTTAGAAACAGGAGATTTGGCTGTGTGCTCTATGTGCAGCCAAATTTCGCTGTCAATGGTACGATCTGCTGCACACGTCTCAAAAAAGGCCCACATCAAAGAACTTTTCAAAATATGTGGGGAGTCAGCAGCGCCCTGCACCTGCTTAGCTCTGCCGTGTGATGCAATAGGGTGGCTGCCATTAAGCTGCCCCCTGGAGGAAATCCTACCTTGTTGGAGATGTGCCTCCTCCTCCTCTCTTCCATCAGGCACCCAAGTTGAGTCAGTGACCTCATCATCCCCTCCCTCCTCGTCACTGGAGCAAACTTGGCAGTGTGCTGCAGCTGGGGGAACATGACTGCCAGTTTCTTGACCTTCTTGGGCACCCCCTCTCTCTAGGCTGACGTTACTCCCTTCCTCAACCTGGGTACCATCATTGGAGCCTTCAAATCACTGCGCATCCTCCTGCAGCATGTACCCGACACTGTGGTCAAATAGTTCGGGGGACTCCTCTGTGCATGATGGTGGGGCTAGGGAAGGAGTGACTGTTGACATGGAGCCGATGGAATAGGCCGCTTTGGCAGCTGCATTGACAGGCAAACTATTCTGAGCCTGGGTGACAGAGGATGAGGAGGATGAGGACGGCTTTGTTATCCATTCCACCAACTCTTCTGCATGTTGTGGCTCAATAACACGGCCAGCTGCAGGAAAAAAGGACAAGCGTGCCCCACGGCCACGTGCTGAGGATGTATCGTGTCCACAACCAGCACTGTCGACTGTAGACACAGAGCCTGCTTGCCCTCTTTTAGTGGCCTGTGAGCGTCTGCCTCTCCTTGGTGGCTTTCCGGACATGCTGTAAATTTTGTTTAGCAAAAAAACACTACACTGTATTGTGTACTGTGTACACCACCAGGAAAGTAGTAGCAACTGCACTAGGGGTGCACGGTACTGTGTACACCAACAGAAGTGTAATAACAACTATGGGTGCACTGTATGTATAGTTTATGGTGTACACCACCAGGAAAGTAGTAGCACTAGCAACTGCACTACAGGTGCATGGTACTGTGTACACCAACAGAAGTTTAATAACAACTATGGGTGCACTGTATGTATTGTGTACACCACCAGGAAAGTAGTAGCAACTGCACTAGGGGTGCACAGTACTGTGTACACCAACAGAAGTTTAATAACAACTATGGGTGCACTGTATTGGCCACCAGAAAAGTATGAGCAACTGCACTATGTGTGCACAGCACTGTATACTGTGTACACCGCCTGAAGTATATTAGAAACAGTACACCAGGAATGGCCTGCCGTCAGATATAGCTAAACTGGATACAGTGGAGATAAATATATATATATATATATATATATATATATATATATATATATATACATACAAGAGTTGTAAATAGAGAGAACCGCGCTTAACCAACAAATATACATATAACTAGCAGCAGCATATAGTGCGATCACACCAAATAAATAGTTCAAAAAAGGAAAGCTGCGCTCAAAATGGACAGTCTATGCAAATGACATCAAAAAGATTTTGAAATCCTTCCAGAATAAGCAGCACCGCCACCGTGTATTATGAAGCAGTAGTGACAATCCACCCTAGTAGTAAAACCTGCTTACCAGATGGCAAGCATAAAAGGGCAAGTGGCTATAGCCCAGCCAAGGCCTTTCAGCTTGCTGGCACTCCCGGTGTTCGTATGGGGGGTAAAACTCCAGATTCAATTGCGTTGCCACATATCACCATCACGAAAGCCACGGATGACTTGGTTCTGGCTGAGCCGAGTCACACACTCTGGCTCAGCCAGAACCAAGTCATCCGTGGCTTTCGTGATGGTGATATGTGGCAACGCAATTGAATCTGGAGTTTTACCCCCCATACGAACACCGGGAGTGCCAGCAAGCTGAAAGGCCTTGGCTGGGCTATAGCCACTTGCCCTTTTATGCTTGCCATCTGGTAAGCAGGTTTTACTACTAGGGTGGATTGTCACTACTGCTTCATAATACACGGTGGCGGTGCTGCTTATTCTGGAAGGATTTCAAAATCTTTTTGATGTCATTTGCATAGACTGTCCATTTTGAGCGCAGCTTTCCTTTTTTAACTGAATAACCTGTCTGCCAGACGTATATTAGAAACAGTACGACAGGAACGGCCTGCAGTGAGATATAGCTAAACTGTATGCAGTATATATATACGAGACTATCTGTATATATATATATATATATATATATATATAAAATACACTGCAGCTAACTGAATCACCTGCCTACCTGCAGTGGATATATATACAGTATCTCACAAAAGTGAGTAAACCCCTCACATTTTTGTAAATATTTTCTTATATCTTTTCATGTGACAACACTGAAGAAATTACATTTTGCTATAATGTAAAGTATAGTGTACAGCTTGTATAACAGTGTAAATTTGCTGTCCCCTTAAAATAACTCAACACACAGACATTAAAGCGGAGTTCCACCCTAAAGTGGAACTTCCGCTCATCGGATTCCTCCCCCCCTCTGGTGCCTCAATTGGCACCTTTCAGGGGGGAAGGGGGTGAAGATACCTGTATATTACATGTATCTGCACCCACTTCCAGGAATAGCTAGCCACAGCTAGCCGCAAATGCCCGAGGATGGTGGTGGGGGCAGCCGAGAGATGAGCGATCGATCGGCTGTCCATTTATTAAAAGTCAGCAGCTGCAGTATTTGTAGCTGCTGGCTTTTAATATTTTTTGTTTAAGGTGGAGCTCCTCTTTAATGTCTAAACCTCTGAAAACAAAAGTGAGTACACCCCTAAGTGAAAATGTCCAAATTGGGCCAAATTAGCCATTTTCCCTCCCCGGTGTCATGTGACTCGTTAGTGTTACAAGGTCTCAGGTGTGAATGGGGAGCAGGTGGGTTAAATTTGGTATTATCGCTCTCACTCTCTCATACTAGTCACTGGAAGTTCAACATGGCACCTCATGGCAAAGAACTGTCTGAGGGTCTGGAAAAGAGACTTGTTGCTCTACATAAAGATGGCCTAGGCTATAAGATGATTGCCAAGACCCTGAAACTGAGCTGCAGCACGGTGGCCAAGACCATACAGAGGTTTAACAGGACAGGTTCCACTCAGAACAGGCCTTTCCATGGTCAACCAAAGAGGTTGAGTGCACGTTCTCAGCGTCATATCCAGAGGTTGTCTTTGGGAAATAGACGTATGAGTGCTGCCAGCATTGCTGCAGAGGTTGAAGGGGTGGGGGGTCAGCTTGTCAGTGCTCAGACCATACGCCGCACACTGCATCAAATTGGTCTGCATGGTTGTCATCCCAGAAGGAACTCCTAAAGATGATGCGCAAGAAAGCCTGCAAACAGTTTGCTGAAGACAAGCAGACTAAGGATATGGATTACTGGAACCATGTCCTGTGGTCTGATGAGACCAAGATTAACTTATTTGGCTTATTTGCAAAGCATGTGTGGTGGCAACCAGATGAGGAGTACAAAGACAAGTGTGTCTTGCCTACAGTCAAGCATGGTGGTGGGAGTGTCATGGTCTGGGGCTACTTGAGTGCTGCCGGCACTGGGGAGCTACAGTTCATTGAGGGAACCATGAATGCCAACATGTACTGTGACATACTGAAGCAGAGCATGATCCCCTCCCTTTGGAGACTGAGCCGCAGGGCAGTATTACAACATGATAACACAACCCCAAACACACCTCCAAGAGGACCACTTCCTTGCTAAAGAAGCTGAGGGTAAAGTTGATGGATTGGCCAATCATGTCTCCAGACCTAAACCCTATTGAGCCTCTGTGGGGCATCCTCAAACGGAAGGTGGAGGAGCACAAGGTCGCTAACATCCACCAGCTCCGTGATGTCATCATGGAGGAGTGGAGGAATCCAGTGGCAATCTGTGAAGCTCTGGTGAACTCCATGCCCAAGAGGGTTATGGCAGTGCTGGAAAATAATGGTGGCCACACAAAATATTGACATTTTGAGGGGACAGCAAGTTTACACTGTTATACAAGCTGTACACTCACTACTTTACATTGTAGCAAAGTGTCATTTCTTCAGTGTTGTCATATGAAAAGATAGATAAAAATATTTACAAAAATGTAAAGGGGTGTACTCACTTTTGTGAGATACTGTATATACAAGACTATCTGTATATATATATATATATATATATATTAAATACACTGCCGCTAACTGAATCACCTGCCTGCCTGAAGTATATTAGAAACAGTACACCAGGAATGGACTGCAGTCAGATCTAGTTAAACTGTATGCAGTGGATATATATACAGTATCTCACATTTTTGTAAATATTTTCTAAATAATTATATTAAATATTAAATATTATCTAAACATATTATCTAGACACTCTCTCTCCGTCCACGCCAACGACATACTACACGAGACCGACGTGCAGGCGGCCTTATATAGTGTGGGGCGTGGACTTAGTCCCCCTGAGCCATGATTGGCAAAAGGCCCCCTGCCTTTGGCCAATTACGGCTCTCTTAGCTGAGGGCGCTTTGATTGGCCAAAGCATGCAGGTTATGGTGCATGCTTTGGCCAATCATCATACAGCAATGCACTGTGCTCCCGCAGTGCATTATGGGCCATTACGCTCCGCTCGAATGTTCGTGCGAACGGCCCATAATGTTCATTTTTTAACGAACTGGCGAACAGCCAATGTTCGGGTCGAACTCATGTTCCACCCGAACAGAAAGCTCATCCCTACCCACTACCCATTCAAGTTCAAGTTTTCATTAAAGCATCCAGAAAAGCATACCCCTAGACTGTTATTGAGTCTAAAGGGGGATTGGAATTGTGTGCCTGGGTGTGGGGGAATTACTGTGAAATCCTGGGCATCTATCTAGGGGCTCCTGCAGGGTAACAATACAACCTTTTTACAGTTAGTTTTACTTTATTTTCAACTGCTATGCTGGATGTTGTGTTGCACTATCCCCTCCAGTCATCAAAGGGAGAACTACAGCCAGGAGAATGGTGAGAATTTCCACCATTGATCACTGGAGACATTCTGTGGAGAGACTGAGGGGGCCCCCTTCTACAGAGAGAGTTCAACACTGCACTGAAGGGATTGGTAAGATGGCTCACTGCCCATTGTTGACACTGCTAGTAGGCGACTGAGTAACTGGAGGCAGAACATTATTAACTATATACTATACTTCATCTATGCTGCACCTTTACTGCATCTTTACCGCACTTATACTGCATGCTGGTTTACTAAAACTGTCGTCAAGTGCTCCAATGCTTCTTAATAGGCCCCAACAATAGCTTGCAGAAGAACATCATAAAAGGACTGCCCCTTCCATAAAATAATCAAGCACCTTTGTTCTCTTCCCCCATTTCCCTCATTACTATGGACAGTGCCTACCCAGTCAGTTTAGGGATAGCATAGTGCACACTGCCAGTGCACACTGGCAGTATAGTCCAAGCAGTTTGTTAGATCAAGCTTCATTGCTGCTCAGTGCACTTCTTGTGGCGCTGCTACTGTTTATGCTTATCTGGGTGTTACATGTCATTTTATGCTTAGCCCTTACTGTTAACCATTTTGTATGCTGAACTCTGTGTTACCAAAATTGCCAATTTATTGGTATTTGCTTTGTTATCAACTTTACTGGGTGATAATACATTATGATTACCTTTGCTAACTGGTTTGGTGCCTGCTTTTGATTTAGCACTCAACCTGGCATGTCAGAGGAGATGAGACTCTTGGGAAGGTTGAGGCAAAGAACAGAGGATCCATCTTATTCAGAGGCTCCTGTGTAGGTAGCACTACATGTGTATTCCTTCCCTTTTTCATGACCGCAGCTCAGCTGCCTACTTATACTTTTCCCCACACCACCGAAAAGGAACTAGCCCTTAGTATCAATAACAGTGCATTGTTTTCTAATGCTGCAGTTCACTTTTTATGTTGCCCTATTTGTCTGTCTTTCAGTCATTAAAAATACATTGTATATAATTCAGAAAAAAACTCTAACTAATCTAACAAGAAACTATGTTACAAGCATTAGGGTAAAAAAAAGAATTTATCACTTACCAGGTTGCGGTTTTAACCAATCCTAGTAAAGGAAAATGTTTTTTTTTTTTTTTTTTTTTTTTGTAGATTGATGTGTGGGGGCTTTACAGTAGATATATAGTCATATAGTTTGATTGTTCTTGGTTATATCAATGGTAACAGGTGGATTCTTGGAGAAGGCACTTTTTGTCTGAAATACTGCAAGAGACAAAGAAAAAAATCAGCTGAAACTTCAGAGGAGCAGGACTTTTCATTACTAGGACAATGCAATACTCACCAGCTGGTGCTGATGACAGGTTTGAGCATGGGCAGACTTTGGAGAAAGTAAATGTAGGCTTGACCATGGGTATGGGGTGCAGAGATCGTCTTTTGGATCGCCAGAGTAAGATTCCAGGAGGAGACACAAGATCCTAGGATGATTGTAGGAGTCCCTGTTTGTAAATCAGGAAGACTTCAGTATAACCATCAAATGAGCATGACGATTAAGGCAATAGAATAATTATCAGCTGGTATTGACAACAGGTCTAAGCTTGGGCAAACTCTGGTAGGAGGCAGATGCAGGTTTGATTGTGGACAAAGGGTGCAGCAATGGCCCCTTGATGGTTCCTTGGATGACACATGTAAGATTCCCGGAGGAAGCAAAGGATACATGTATGAGTCCCTGCAAGAGAATCAGAAAAAATTCAGGATAACCTGCAAATGAGTATGACCATTAGGGACAAGGACAACGGATTATTCATCAGGTGGTGTTGGTGACAGGTCCGAGATTGGGTAGACTTTTGCAGGAGGCAGGTACAGACTTTACCGCAGGTAAAGAATACAGAGGTGGTCCCTTGGATGGCATGGGTAACATTCCGGGAAGAGGTACAGTTTTGGATGGCAGTAGGACTGTAGGAGAAAATGGATGACTGTGAACAGACTCCTCATCATCATGGATAGATGATGATAAGAGATATCATAAGCTTTTGGCAAATAACGATGAGTATCATATTAGCAGCGGAGCCACAGGTTTTCTTATTTTCCAGGCATTCACTCTTTTTTACATCAAAACAGCATAGCCTCAGTCATGTGCAACCCACATAAAGCTATGCCATTCCAACAGTGTGTCCCCTCCTTCCATCTGATCCTGTATAAAAAATGCTGCTAAATTGCCCTACTGGTCTGCTTGGGCTCCTCCTGTGCTGCATGTAACAGTACTTTTCTTGCCCAACAGGGCCGGGACAAGGGAGGCAGAAGGGGCACATTCCCTGGGCGCAGTGTTGGGGAGGCGCAGTGGGAGCCTCAGTTCCTCCTTCATCTCAGTGACAGGCATAATTATTGCCCCAATGCCACAAACAAGGCTGCCGACTTCTGCCCCTGTCCGCACGTCAGCCCCATCAACTGTAAAGAGCTGCAGGTCTGATAAATGTTGGCCAGGCCAGTGGGTGGGGACAGAAGCCAACAGAAGATGCTGGGACTGGGCCTGGACAGATCTAAGAACGTTGAAGCATTACAGGTAAATTGGTAATATGTTCTGCTCTTTTCAGCTGAGGATTTGAGCACTGTGAATGTGATGCTAAATTGGGGAGTACTCAGTGGACTTTTTAAATTAGTTTTTAAAGTGACTGTGTGCTATTAAATAAATTATATTGGAGGCACTGTGCTTTATGCATTTTTCTATAGCTGACTACTAGGGCTTGTTTACACTTGCAGTTGGGGGGGGGGGCAGTAAAAACTTGACAATATATTAGGGGTGTTGAAAATAATTGTTGAATCACGATTCGGCCATGAAAGAATGATTCTGCATCAAAGCAGAGAATGGCCGAATTGCGATACAACAAATGACATTATTCCGGCCGTCCCTCCTCTCCTGGGACAGCCCTGCCAGCATACTCTAAAGTTAAAAAAAAATCACTGCCCACTGCCAGCCCCTTCTCATAGATTCTTCCTACACTGTGTCAGTGTCATTATAAATGGAAGCCTGTAAATACCTTATAAGCTCCGTTCTTTCTGGCCGCTCTACTCCTCCCGCTCCTCCTCCTCTGAGTGTAGCTTTAGATTGGAGGAGGAGAGTGGTCACGTGACCAGCCATGAAAGATCAGAGAGTCATCACGTGGAAAGCTGGAAAGAATGGAGCTAATAAGGTATTTACAGGCATCGGTTTACAATGACACTGACATAATGTAGGAAGGATCTATGAGAGGGGGCTGGCAGTGGGCAATGACATCATTCCGGCCGTCCCGCCTCTCCTGGGACAGCCCTGCCAGCATACTCTAAAGTTAAAAAAAAAATCACTGCCAGCCCCTTCTCATAGATCCTTCCTACACTGTGTCAGTGTCATTATAAACGGAAGCCTGTACATACATTATAAGCTCTGTTCTTTCCGGCCGCTCTACTCCTCCGGCTCCTCCTTCTCTGAGTGTAGCTCTAGATTGGAGGAAGAGAGTGGTCACATGACCAGCCATGAAAGATCAGAGAGTCGTCACGTGAACAGCTGGAAATAATGGAGCTAATAAGGTATTTACAGGCATCGTTTTACAATGACACTGACATAATGTAGGAAGGATCCATGAAACAGAGGAACTGGCAGTCATTTTTTTTAACTTTAGAGTATGCTGGCAGGGCTGTCCTAAGAGACCGGGGGTCTCCTGGGAGTGCAGGGGGGCTGTGCAATGTAAAAGGGGCTATGCAATGTAAAGGGGGCTGTGCAATGTAAAAGGGGCTATTCAATGTAAAAGGGGGTGTACAATGTAAAGGGCGCAGGGCTGTGTAATGTAAAGAGGGCTGTGCGATGTAAGGGGGTCTGTATAATGAAAGAGCTGTGTAAAGTGCAAGGGGGAGGCTGTGCAATGTAAAGGGGGGCTGTGCAATGTTAAGGGGGGCTGCGTAATGTATAGGGGGCTATGCGTATATTAGATGCACTTACATGTGCTGAGATGGTGTCACAGAGGAAACATTCCCTAATATAAAAACAAAGAAAAGTTGTATTTCATAAAATTAGGTGATTGCCTCTATGTTGGACATACATCGGGAAGTCATGGATGATGGGCCTCCCCTCCCCCAAACAGGAGTACCCCAGGACAAGGCAGATTGAGGCCAGCACTGAGGCCAGCAAGTGGAATGACAGCCTGGATGCAAGAAATAAGTATAAAAAATATATGTATAACCGCTCCGCCCCAATCGCGCGCAGCCCACCGACACACAGAGCTTCACCGGCAGACTGTGCATGTCCGCCGGAGTACCAAGATGGAGGGCAGGCGACCAGAAGGTCCCTGCACTCCAAGTGCCCGCCGTGGGTTGGGAGACTGTGTGCTTTTCCAATCTCCCTGAAGGTAATGATTTATTCAAAATTGTATTTCTTGCCCTCCTGAGTCCTGTCCCTGAGCTACTTACTTACTATATCGAAAATAAAATAAGAAATATGTTTTTTGCCTTATTATCTAACTTAAATCATATTGCTAATTGCATATTGTATTTGTTTGTAGCCTAAATACTCGAATTTGCACTTAAAACTGTAATTTTGTAACTTTTGGAAATGCCAGTAAAAACGTGGCTGTGCCAGTAAATTTTGGGTGTTGGTAACACTGACACTGATACATGAATTGCTGGTACAAGTGCTAGCCCTTGTCTTTCTTCTAACACCTCAAGTGTTTCTTCACAATAAAAGCTGTGAAAATGTGGAATAGACTCCCTCAAGAGCTGGTTCTGTCCAGCTCAATAGATTGTTTTTTTAAAAAAAGGCCTGGATTCTTTCCTAAACGTACATAATATAACTGGATACTAATATTTATAGGTAAAATTGATTCAGGGACTATCTGATTGCCTCTTGGGGGATCAGGAAATAATTTTTTCCTCTGCTGGAGCAAATTGGATCATGCTTTGCAGAGGTTTTTTGCCTTTGATTGGATTACCTGTGGGTATTGGATTGTATATAAAGAATTATATATTTTTTTATCTTTTATTGATTGAACTAGATGGACTTGTGTCTTTTTTCAACCAGACTAACTATGTAACTATGTAACCTCCCTATTCCCCAGTAAAAAAGAAATGCTAACCTGCTGGTACAGGCTCCATCTGTGTCCCACTGGCCACTGTCTTCTATTTTTCGTGCATCTGCTCAGTGTGGTTCTGTGTATTTAACGTTCCTTTAATCAACTATGGATTTTGGTGAAACTCAAATGAACAGATCAAACACATCAAACAAAAGACACAATCTTAGCGCCATTCCATTGCTTGAGGTAGGAATACAAAGATGTCACTAGTGCTATTAGCGATAAATATCAAGGTGACTTGGAAGCTATCTTAATCTACTGTTCAGTGCACGGAAAGTTAGTTTTATGGTCTACCTCAGAGAATTCAAGAAGCTGATAAATTATATTTAATTAAAGGAAAAAGCAGTATCTAAATACAGGAACAGCTGGCAATGGTCATAGAGGGAATTAGTGTTAAAATGCACATATGAAAGTAAAAAAGAAAAGTGGTCATTTGTCAGAGATAATGCGGAGTTGAGAAAGAATGGGTTTCTAACAGTACTTTAATTTATCTCAAAAGCATAACATGAAAGTGGAACCATGAAAAAAAAAATGCCATACCATTAAGCACTTGACTACCAGCCGCCATAATTATACTATGGTAGGTCGGCTCTATTGCACAAATCGCCATAGGTGTATGTCGCTTTGTGCGATAAAAACAGTGGTGCCCGTAGCGCCGTAGACGAAGCGCGTGGCCGGCAGCCGCAATGTCCCCCGGCCTCCTGAGATCGGTCTACAGAGAGCCAGAACGGGGATCTGTCAATGTAAACAAACAGACCCCTGTTCTGTCAGGGGAGTATAGAGTGATCGTCTGTTCCTAGTGATTAGGAACAGCGATCTTTCTGTACTCCCTGTCAGTCCCCTCCCCCCACAGTTGGAAACACCTCCCTAGGACACACTTAACCCCGTGATCGCCCCCTAGTGTAAACCCATTCCCTACCAGTGTAATTTATACAGTAATCAGTGCATTTTTATAGCACTGATCGCTTTATAAGTGTCACTGGTCCTAAAAAAGTGTCAAAGGTGTCCGATCTGTCTGCTGCAATGTCGCAGTCCTGCTAAACATTGCTAAACATTGCTGATCACCGCCATTACTAGTAAAAAAAAAAGCCATAAATCTATCCTCAATTTTGTAGACGCTGTAACTTTTGCGCAAACCAATCAATATACGCTTATTGCGATTTTTCTTTACCAAAAATATGTAGAAGAATACATATTGACCTAAACTGATGAAGAAATTATTTTTTTTACATATATTTTTTGGGATAATTATTATATATAGCAAAAAGTAAAAAATATTGTTGTTTTTTTTCAAAGTTGTCGCTCTTTTTTTGTTGACAGCGCAAAAAATAAAAAATGCAGAGGTGATTAAATACCACCAAAAGAAAGCTCTATTTGTGGGGGGAAAAGGACATACATTTTGTTTTGATACAACGTCGCACGACTGCGCAATTGTCAGTTAAAATATCGCAAAAAATGGCCTGGTCATTAAGGGGGTAAAGCCTTCCGGGGCTGGTTAATAGGCATTCTGCTGATAGTGTCAAAGAATGCAAAGTGATGGTAACTATAGACTAACTATAGAGGAGATCTATGGTCTCAGCATACACTTTAATTTTATGACATCAGCATTGTAATAGCAATACAAACAATAGTTATTTTTGACAATCAAATATAAGCTTAGTTGAAAAATCTCCTTTCATGTTGTGAGTTCTGCCTGGCTGCTGGACATCTCTTTCCACAACCTCCTGGATTACCTGCATGCTTTGAAGCTTTGCCTTCACTATTTACATTAAATTTCTAAGGACTACATATCCCATGGTACCTTGCTGCCTGCAATCAGCAATTCTAATACTGACTCCACCCCCTGAAACTCCTCCTCTCAGCACCTCTGCAGTTCAGGAGGCAGGCTCTGTGAAATGTGTAACACAGCAGTGCCTGCCCACAGGGCATAGTGAATTTGTGTCACAGAATTCAAGGAAGGGAATGAATGGGGATCTTCACAAAGTAAGTTTACAAACTCAAGATTGTTCGGATTAATAGGAGCAGGCTAGAAATAATTATAACACATGGAAGAAATTAATATGAGTTTCAATTTTGACCATAAAAGTGTAGCCAAACCCCAAACAAATATGAAATATATTTAAACCTACCAATCATTGGATATAGTGGCTGCATTTTATTTTTTATTCTTTTCCCCCCATTATTTTCACCCGGTGATTCTGCCAGTAGCACATTAACTGTAACAACCCAAACTCTGTTTACTGTAACTATGGAGGAGAAGCATTGTCATCCTAGGCTGTTCACTCCTGATTTGGACTACAGAACACCCCCCTGCTCATCTCCATAACATAAGTGGGAGGTGGGTTGTAGTTCACAGAGGAAAAAGGGGCAGAGTTGGTAACACTGCTGGGCATTTCAGTTTACCGGAGGCAAAGTGCACAGCAAGTTAAAAAAAAAAAGCTGGACTTCTGGCAGGATCAACAGATGTTGCTTTTTTGCACATATAGGTGTATAACAAAATGCTTTTAATGCTACATTTAACAAACCAAAAAACCCAAAAAACAAATATGAGAAGTTCTTAGTACAGTCTCCTCCTGTACAGAACATTGGCTGACCTCATCTGGAATATGCAGTCTGGTTTCGGTCAAAAATCCTCAGAAAAGATGTTGTTGAATTAGAAAGAGTTCAGCGAATTCAAACAAAATTATTAAAGGGGATGGAGGACCTTAGCAACGAGTATTGATTGCATACACTACTGTGGAAATGTTTTAGGCATGTGTGACAAAATGCTGTAAATTAAAGCGGAGCTCCAGGCTCCTTCAGAAAAAAAAATAAAAGTCAGCAGCTACAAATAGAGTAGCTGCTGACTTTTAATATTAGGACACTTACCTGTCCAGGGATCCAGTGGTGTCTTCACCCGACTTTTCAATCAGTTCTCGGGTGCTGCCTCCACCATCTGGGCTGAGTAAACCCGGCAGTGAAGCCTTGCGGCTTTACAACCAGTTCCCTACTGTGCTTGCGTGAATCATGAGAAGGAGGGGGGCCAAACTTCCGGCTGAGGTCGCCGCAGGAATGTCAGCCGGAAGTGGGAGCGGGTTCCTCTCGAAACCTGGTACCCGCTCCTCCCAAAAAATTGCCAAATGTGGCAGCGGTGGGGGAGCGGGGGAGGCAAACAAGCGGAGCTGCCCCTTTTGGGTGGAGCTCTGCTTTAAGAATGCTTTCAGAAATAGAAGTGTTCACAGTTTGTTTTTATAAATTAAAAAATGGAAAGTAAATGAACAGAAGAGAAATCCATACTTGGTTTGACTATCCTTTGCCTTCAAACCAGCTTCAATTCTCCTAGGTACACTTGCACACAGATTTTGAAGTGGACAGGTAGGTTGTTTCAAACATCTTGGAGAACTAACTACAGATCTTCTGTGGATGTAGGCTGCCTCAAATCCTTCTGTCTCTTCATGTAATTTCAGACAGACTTGATGATTTTGCGATCAGGGTTCTGTGGGGGACAACCCATCACTTCCAGGACTTGTTCTTCTTTACACTGAAGATAGTTCCTAATGACCATGGCTGCATGTTTGGGGTCATTGTGACAGCTGCTGAATACATTGCCAATGGCAATCACATGCCTCCCTGCCTATCTGCCTGTATTTCTCAGCACTGAAGGCACCACTGATTCTGACCAAATCTCCTGCACCATTTGCAAAAATGCAGCCCCAAACTTCCAGGGAACCTTCACCATGCTGCACTATTGCCTCCAGACGCTCATTATTGTACCACTCTCCAGCCCTTTGGCAAACAAATTGCCTCCTGCTACAGCCAAATATTTAAAATTTTGACTCATCAGTCCAGAGCACCTGCTGCCATTTTTATCCACCCCGGTTCCTATGTTTTCTTGCATAGTTGAGTTGATTAGTCTTGTTCCTGCGTCTGAGTTTTTGGCTTTTTGGCCTCAATTCTTTCATGAAGATTACTTCTGGCCAGATTTCTCTGGACAGTAGATGGGTGTACCTGGGTCCCACTGGTTTCTGAGTTCTGTGCTGATGGCACTGCTGGAAGGGAAGCAAGCATGATGTGTCTTTTATCTGCTGCATTAAGTTTCCATGGCTGATCCCTCCATCTACGGTCCTCAACACTGCCTGTTGTATTGTGCTTCTTCAAAAGAGCTTGAACAGCCCAGTCTGAAACCCCAGTTTGTTTTGAAATCCTTGCCTGGAAGAGACCCTGCTGATGCAGTATAACTACCTTATGTCTTGTTGATGTGCTCAGTCGTGCCATATGACATGAAACTGTCTTTCACGACCTCACCTTAGTAGCAGAGTTTGGCTGTTCCCCACCTGCTTTTTTAAAGAAGTTGTAAAGTCTCAAGGTTTTTCACCTTAAAGCTATTTATGTATTAAGGTGAAAAACCTTCTGCGGTGCAGCTGCACCCCAGAGCCCCCCTTTTTCTTACCTGAACCTGATCGTTCCAGCAACGAGAACGAGCCCAGCAGCTCCAGCCGCTGCCTCGGATCCTCATTGGATAGATTGATAGCAGCAGGAGCCATTTGATTTGTGTCACTAAATCAAATTTAGTGACACAGGAGCCAGAGGGCAGGGCAAAGACCTACTGTCTGTGCCAATGGACGCAGCAGCAGGACTTGGGAGCGTGCCTGCACAAGTTCTTCCATGGAAAGCGGGTCTCCGTAGGGGCACTTGATGAGGAGGAGGAGCCAGGAGCGCCGCCAGGGGACCCCAGAAAAGGAGGATCAGGGCCGCTCTGTGCAAAACCCTTGCTCAGAGCAGGTAAGTATAATATGTTTGTTATTTTAAGAAAAAAAAAACTAAAAAGCAAACCTTTACAATCACTTTAAAGCGGAGTTCCACTCGTTTGCAAGTTTATTAAAATTCAGCAGCTACAAAAAGTGTAGCTGCTGACTTTTAATAAACAGACACTCACCTGTCCCACAGTTCAGCGATGCAGCCACCCGAAGCCTCGCTCCTCTCCCCTGCCTCTCTGTGGCGCCAGTTTAGTGTGGGCACCCAGCTGTGACAGCTTGCAGGTTCACAGCAGGGTGCGCACTGTGCATGTGTGAGTCGCGCTGTGCTCCCTTAGTGGCCAGGCAATCTTCTGGGACCTGTGACGTGTCCCAGAAGATTGCAAAGAGGGAGGGGGAGAGGAGGAGTCACCTAGGGGGAGAGGAGGAGTGACCTAGGTGGAAAGAAGGAGTCGTCTAGGCAGCGAGGCAATGAGAACAGGAATTGGGAGCTTGGTACCTGTCAAAACTAGGTACCCACTCCCCCTCCCCCAAAAAATGACATGCCAAATGTGGCATGTAGGGTGGCAAGGAGTGCTTAAACTGGAAGTTTCACTTTTAACTGGAGCTTTAAGACTCCTACACAGCTCTTTCTGACTCAGTAAATGATTGAGTTTCAACCAAACTTTCAACCTACACATGAACATGATGCTGCCACCACCATGTTTCACAGTAGGGATGGTGTATTGAGGGTGATGTGCAGTGTTAGTTTTCTGCTTCTTGCAAACTGCAAACAGGACTTCTTATGGCTTTCTTTCAACAATAGCTTTCTTCTTGCCACTCTTCCATAAAGTCTAGATTTGTGAAGTGGACAACTAATAGTTATCCTGTAGACAGATTCTCACACCTGAGCTGTGGATCTCTGCAGCTCCTCCAGAGTTACCATGGGCCTCTTGGCTGCTTCTCTGATTAATGCTCTCCTTGCTTGGCCTGTCGGTTTAGGTGGATGGCCCTGTCTTGGTAGGTTTGCAGTTGTGCCATACTCTTTCCATTTTCAGATGATGGATTGAACAGTGCTCTGTGAGATGTTCAGAGCTTGAGGTATTTTTTTTTATAATCTAACCCTGCTTTAAACTTCCCCACAACTTTATCTCTGACCTGTCTGATGTGTTCCTTCACTTTCATGATGCTGTTTGTTCACTAAGGTTCTCTAGCAAACCTCTGAGGGCTTCACAGAACAGCTGTATTTATACTGAGATTAAATTACACATAGATGGACTCTATTTACTAATAAGATGACTTCTGAAGGCAATTGGTTCCAATTGATTTTAGTTAGGGTAAGGGGCTGAATACAAATGCACGCCATACTTATTAGATATTTATTTGTAAAAAAACGAAAACCATTTAAAATTTTTCCTTCCACTTCACAATTATGTGCCACTTTGTGTTGGTCTATCACATAAAATTCCAATAAAATACATTTATGTTTTGGTTGTAATATGACAAAATGTGGAACATTTTAAGGGATATGAATACTTTTTCAAGGCACTGTGCAAGTGAAACTGTAGATAAAATTACTTTCTATGTTGCTTTGAGGTGTTCTGTCACTTAGGTTTCTAACATAATTCATATGGTATCAATCATAAACTTTAGAATTCTTTTTTCGAGGCGTAAAAAAACTAACACAATTGATTTATTGCATTCCAAAAAAATCAGGTAAATAAGTGCATTGTAATAGTCATTGAACTTTGTTGTCTTTTTCCATTTCCTTTCACAGGAACATTGGAAGCATCTACAGAATTCTTTCAAGCATTAGTGCTGCCAGTAATCTCTTGTGTGTCTGCCAACTATCATATCCTAGGGTAGTCCTGAATGGATTGCATTATGAGTGCACAGTGCTGTAAAATGTTGGGTGCATCAAACTTATTAGAGAAGATCCTTAAGAATACAATTTATCATACTTTGCTAATCCTAAAAGACATTTAATGGGACGTTGTATCTTAAAACCTATTAATAAAATTACACTGATGTCTAAATTTTCAGCTAGCAGTGATATTGCCAATATACTTTTAGTGCACTATGTTGAACTGAATATTATATGTTGTTTTACTACTGGAAGCACATAATGATCTTTTCTGTTTTAATTGATTTGTGGCAAACTTGGACACTAATACACAGTGCATGACTCTTATATTGATCAAAATTCAATTGATTATATCTGCCTAAGATGCTGCTTTGACTATGTTGGCAGCTACGTAAGCTAAATAAACATGAACATCCATCTTCTTTAGAAAGGATTTTGGATTAAAAATCATTCTCAAACATCTTGTACAATGTGTTTTAATTTATTAGAGTGAAAGGTTAACAATGAGAATTGAAGTCAGTTTACTTTTATAGCCAATAACTATCTATTACTTGTTTTCCTGACTTCAAGAACAGACATCAAGAGTATAGCTGGTTCTCTGTTACTGTAGATTACGCATTGTGAGGGTAAGGATATTGTGCTTTTCGCAAGGTGATCATATGCTCAATACTCAACCATTAACCACTTCAGCTCTGGAAGGATTTGCCCGCTTAATGTCCAGGCCATTTTTTTGCGATACCACACTGCATCATTTTAACTGATAATTGCGCGGTCGTGCGACGCTGTACCCAAACAAAATTGACTTTTTTTTCCCACAAATAGAGCTTTCTTTTGGTGATATTTGATCACCTCTGCAGTTTTTATTTTTTGTGCTATAAACAAACAAACAGCGACAATTTTGAAAAAAAAAAAAATATATATATTTTTTTTACTTTTTGCTATAATACATATCCCATAAAATATATATATATATATATATATATATATATATATATATATATAAAATATTCATCAGTTTAGGCCGATATATATTCTTCTACATATTTTTGGTTAAAAAAAAATAAAATCGAAATAGGCGTATATTGATTGGTTTGCGCAAAACTCATCGTGTCTACAAACTATGGGATAGATTTTGGGACTTTTATTTTTTTTAATTGCTTTTACTAGTAATGGTGGCGATCTGCGATTTTTAGCGGGACTGCGACATTGTGGCAGACAATCTGACCCCAAATTAGACATTTTTAGGGGACCAATAACATTATTACATTGATCAGTGCTATAAAAATGCACTGATCGATGTAAAAATTACACTGGCAGGGAAGGGGTTAACACTAGGGGTGATCAAGGGATTAAGTGTGTTCTCTAGGTGTGTTCTAACTGTAGGGGGGATGGGCTCACTGGGACATGACAGAGATCACTGTTCCCGATCACTGGGAACAGTAGATCTCTGTCATGTCTCCTGTCAGAACGGGGAAATGCCTTGTTACAGTACAGCAGTTCCCTGTTCTACCTCTCTACTAGGCGATCGTGGGTCACCGGTGGACATTGAGTCCGGCGATTCGCGCAGGAGAGCCAACCTGCCGCACATAGGTGTGCGCAGCCTCTTGCATTAGGGTGTGCACCCCAAAGCTCAAATACATATGCATGTGTATATGTACTGATGGTGTCAGTAGGGCAGTGAACAGTGTAATTTTTTGTAATTTTCCTTTCCCAAAATTTTTGGCTTGTGTAACATTTTTTTTGGGGGGGGGGGTGAAATATCAGTGGTCTAAACAGGGGGGAATATGCAGCACAAAAGGCAATTAGGGTGTGCCCAGGCACACCTGGCACACCCTGTGTGCACGCCTATGCTGCCGCAGTATATCTGCATGAGCTGGTTGGCTAGTGGTTAATCTGTATTAATTAAACAAGGTATCTATACACATTGCAAACATTGTTAAAAATAGAAATTCCCTTTCTGCATTGTAGAGATGTGGAGCTCTAGGATTAATTGAGTAACAATTCCTTGATAGTTGCTTTGGCTTAGTATTAGGGGCTTGGTTGTTAGCAGTTAGAGAAAGGGTATATACAGTATCTCACAAAAGTGAGTACACCCCGCACATTTCTGAAAATATTTTATTATATCTTTTCATGTGACAACACTGAAGAAATGACACTTTGCTACAATATAAAGTAGTGAATGTACAGCTTGTATAAAAATGTAAATGTGCTATCCCCTCAAAATAACTCAACACACAGCCATTAATGTCTAAACCGTTGGCAACAAAAGTGAGTACACCCCTAAGTGAAAATGTCCAAATTTGTCCCGACTAGCCATTTTCCCTCCCGGTGTCATGTGACTCGTTAGTGTTACAAGGTCGCAGGTGTGAATGGGGAGCAGGTCTGTTAAATTTGGTGCTATTGCTCTTACTCTCCCATACTGGTCACTGGAAGTTCAACATGGCACCTCATGGCAAAGAACTCTCTGAGTATCTGAAAAAAAGAATTGTTGCTCTACATAAAGATGGCCTAGGCTATAAGAAGATTGCCAAGACCCTGAAACTGAGCTAATTAGTAGAGCCATGGGCAATTAACAGATGGAAGTTTAATCAAGGAACAGGGGTATCCGGGCCCGAGGGTGCTTAGTAGGAGAGACCTTCTGCAAAACCACAGGTGGTGGAGGTGGGGTAGCCACAAGGTCCCAGTCATGGAGCTGAGGAACAGGGATGCCCAGTGCATTACAAAAGGCTTCCAGGCCCTCCGGTGATCCAAGAGTGATCCAAGAGAGGTCTGGATACAGCTGCACCGGAGTGTTGTCAAAGACCACTTTGCAGTTGGAGCGGGCTTTACGCAAAATGTCTTCCTTCAGAGGATAAAAGTGAACCCTACAGATGACACCATGTGGTTTAAAAGCAGGGCCCTTAGGTCGCAGGGCACGATGAGCTCTGTCCATCTCAATCAGTTTAGTAGGGGGCTCGCCCAGAAGGTTGTTAAACAGGGCCTGCAAAGTGGACGAATGTTGTTCCTGTGCCCCCTGTTATCCAAGTCCTCAACATGGCGTTGCATATCCCTTAGCAATATGCACCCTGAATTTGAGTGTGATGAACTGCCAGTTTAGTTTCCTGTATCTACTCCTCAGCCATCTCCACTCTGTGTCCAAGATGTTTGAGATCTGTATGTAGTGTTTGAATTTCATTGCAGCACGTGGATTTCACATCCTCTATAAGTTGTTTAAAGTCCTCCTTGGTTGGTATAGCTTGAAGATAAGATTGTCACAAATTAGGCACTGGATGGAGATGATCGATAGCTGCTTGTTGTGGCTGCAGGTGGGAGGGAGAATGTCATGGCTGGGGCTCTGCCACACTGACGCCTTGAGCCTGGGTGCTGGGCCGTAATGGAGGGTCCCAGGGCTCATACCATGCTGGGGCATGGGATGGTGGAGTCAGCCTGGCTGGGCCCCCTGTGTGGGGAGGGGCATGAAAGCCCATGATCTGGTCATATGTGATGGAGGACTCAGTGCTCCTTCTGGAGGAGCTGGGATCCCTGGATCGGGACAGCCTCTGAGTTTTGGGGATGCAGATGCAGGGGTGCGAGTTAGGTGAGGCATAGCATCCTTATCAGGCCGGTCAGTGGCATTAGAGGGGCCCGGGGGTTGTGCAGGGCCTGAGAGAGCTGGGAAGTCCTCAGATTCTTCCTATAGGGAGGTAGAGCAAGGGCGGCCATCGTGCATGCAGGGATCTGATGCCATCCACAGGAGCCGCGGGTAGGCATCTGTACACTGTGTGTACGGCATGGGGAGCTGGCCTGATATGGTGGCCTGTCCAGCACGTGGCGTGGCTGTAGGAGAGACCGCCCCATGGCGGAGACTCACTGCTCCTATGGATGGTGGAGGACCAACACTCTCCGATGCTGTCAGAGAGAGTTTGGATGGGTCCCTATTCAGCGCCAAAGCTGAGGAATAAGGCTGAGGGGAGGCCCGAGAATGGGAGAAGGAGGCATCCAGCTCCATCTTGTCTGCTCTGCCTGGTGACATGTCAGCCGGTGTAAAGTAGTCGCGGAGGCTTGAAACGGACCCCAGCGGGGGTTGTGAAGATCCCTGGGCTTTAGGGGAGTGAGTGGTCCTGGATTTGCTCATGTAAAGGTTAAGATAGTTCCCTAATTATGCTGTAAAGTGGTGGGCTGAGAGAGAGCTAGGAGCCTAGACGTCCATGCAGGTCAGCTTCCGGTTACACCCCCCATAATTTTTATTTAAATGGTGGTGCAGGAATGGGGAGCAGTCAGACGAGGGAACGGGGTAAACATGAGCAAATGGAAAAATTGGCACTGGCACAAGTAAGTTTCATATTCAAACTGAGTTACTTTTAATGGTGTATGCAGATTTTGAAGGGGGGGGGGCTTTAATCCACAATGCAGACTCCTTTGAGATTAATTTCCCTCTAAATCCCGTGGGCTGTACTGTAATTGAATATGATTTGGCTTTGACCTCTGCATTTAGGCATATCCAAGAGGCAAACCCACAAATGGGCAAGCATTCACAGCTGTTTGGCCAGATAAATATTTGATGCTGTGCCCTTAAACTTGTCCTTAATCATGTTGTCATGTTGCCAGTTCACCACTACTTTTACTTTAACAGTTTATATTTCTGCACTTCAGATACAAAAATATGCTGGCCCATGGGCCCCTTTAATGGAAATAGAAAAATGAACGTTGCAGATTATTGTTGTGGGACAACAGGTCTCGGCATGCTCATTCACTATGTTCTCATTAGTACTGTGCTCTATTAATTGGATAACATCAGACTGTGGAGGAGAAGCTGTTAAAAAAGGATTGTGGGAGGTATAGTTTCACTATTTACAGGCAGCACTGCTCTACAGCTGGGAGGAAACTACAATAAAGCCTAAAGGAAAGAGTGGAGACATTCTTAGTGACAGGGGCGTTGCTAGGTGGCAAAAAGACCAGGGGCTTCAGCCCGAAGTCCAAAAAACGGGGGGGGGGGCTTTTTTTTTGGGCTGCGTGACTTACCAGTGCCTATCAATGCTGACCAGTAAACACACCTGCCTGACACTGACCTACATACACTGAAATATATACACTGACCACTGACCTACATACACTGACCTACATACACTGACCACTGACCTACATACACTGACCTGCCTGACCTATATACACTGACCACCATACACTGACCTGCCTGACCTATATACACTGACCTATATACACTGACCTGCCTGACCTATATACACTGAACTACATACACTGACCTATATACACTGACCTGCCTGACCTATATACACTGACCTACATACACTGACCTACATACACTGACCTATATACACTGACCTATATACACTGACCTACATACACTGACCTGCCTGACCTATATACACTGACCTACATACACTGACCTACATACACTGACCTATATACACTGACCTACATACACTGACCTATATACACTGACCTGCCTGACCTATATACACTGACCTACATACACTGACCTATATAAACTGACCTGCCTGACCTATATACACTGACCTACATACACTGACCTGTATACACCGACCTACACACACCGACCTACATACACCGACCTACATACACTGACCTACATACACCGATCTACATACACCGATCTACATACACCGATCTACATACACCGATCTACATACACCGATCTACATACACCGATCTACATACACTGACCTACATACACTGACCTATATACACTGACCTACAAACACTGACCTACATACACTGATCTACATACACTGACCTACATACACTGACCTATATACACTGACCTATATACACTGACCTATATACACTGACCTACATACACTGACCTACACACACTGACCTATATACACTGACCTGCCTGTCCTATATACACTGACCACTGACCTATATACACTGACCACTGACCTATATACACTGACCTATATACACTGACCACTATACACACATTGCGTGTCTGACCTACCTCAGCCGTGGTGTGCGGTCACAGCAGGCAGTCAGTCACTTGTCACCCTCAGAGAGGAGCCGAGGAGGAGAGGAAAGCCGCCCGCCCGAGCGGTTATGTAGCGTTCCCGTCTTCTGGAGCCTGCAGGCTAAGATGAACGTCACGTCACACGTCCCGCTCCAGAAGGGGGGAGCTGTGGCACTCGGCCACTTTCAGCCGCATTCGGCTGCTATGGCACTCGGGGACTTACTCGGCTACTTTCGGCCGCTATGGCACTCGGGGACTCGACTACTTTCGCCTGCACTCGGCCGCTATGGCACTCAGGGACTCGGCTACTTTCGGCCACTTTCGGCCCGCACTCACAATCAGATCGGTCCCGGCGTCAGCACTCGGGGCTGACAATGGAATGCAGCATTCCATAGACTCTGGGCTTTTTGGGGTCACATTCGGGGCTTCAGCCCCCCCTAGCCACCCCCTCCCTACGCCCCTGCTTAGTGAACTGCTCGGGAAGACTGCTCTTGGTGCCAGAACTGGGGAAGAGAAAAATAAGTCCATGCTAGAGTTCTGAGCCATCTAGGCACTTGCCCAACAGTTCAGCCATATCGCTGGCCTTCTTCTGCATCCACAGTGTTCTACTGCGGATTTACCAGCCCTGTTCTGAATCCACAGTGTCCCAGTGTGGGTTTGACGACCATCTATTGCATCTCTAGCATTTCAGAGAGTCCTGCTGGAGCTCAAGCCATCCACCCATGAGGGGCCCCACCTCCATTGACATCCATGGCTGAAGTGCAGGACTGGCGAGAGGATTTTCAACCTATTGCTCATACTGTATGGCAGGAACTGAACTTTAGTCCTACACAGCCTTATCCTCCCACTCCCTAGGCATTTCCCTGCTTGATTTGTCTACCATAGAACGCTATCACAGCATCCATCTAGGATTGCCCCCTTGACATAAAATTACCCCTACTTCCTTCTGAACATGCTCTTTTTTAACCTTTTTTCTTGATACAGTTAAGTTGTTCTGCAAACGAACTCCACTAAACACCTCCCCAATAGTTTGTTCTTTGAAAATGAAAGCAGACGGAAGCCACCGAACATCACCAGATGTGCACCACTGTTATATTTATATTTACCTAGGTGGATGCAACATCGAACCAATGCAGCTTCTAAGAACCGAGTTTAAAGACTGCTGATCTGTCAGTTCTCAGTCTTTATTTAGCAGAGAACCAGTGACTGTCAGATGTTCTGTGCTTTGCCCCTCCAGAGCTCACTGGAGCACTGGACTATGAAGGGGGCGGGAGCGGGTGGTTCAGTCTCCCAGCGGCTCACTGAGAGGCTCAGCCAGCTGCCAGTCCAGAGTTTGGACCGGCTGTGTGTGCAGAATGAACTGCACTCTTGTGATCCATAGGAGAAGTACAGCCATAGTTTTGGCTATACTTCTCCTTAATCAGCATAAAGTGTGCACTGATCAGAAAGAGACTGGTAGTTTAGTATTTCTGTAATCTACACATGAATATTACACCACTACTTTGATAGTTAGTCCTACAATTGGGGACACCTGAGCTCTCTTTGATTCTTTAAATATTTTGTTGTAAGCACTTCAGCACATCGTCTAAGTGTTTGGGGATATCCAGAGGGATCTCTATTTTTAGGATGTGTTATCTTATGGGCGAAAGCTGTATTCAAAGTGGACCTTGCATTAAAATAGCAAGGCTAGCTTATTTTTTTATTTTTTAAATCAGAAAAAGGCTTGCTTATTTAATTAGACCCCATCCCCCATGATCAAAAATATAATAACAATACATGGGGGGAAAAAGTCAATTAAAAAAGAACTCTCATGATCAGTTAAAAATAAAATACCTAAAAAACATTTGTTAATACCTTGAATTGTCTTTTCTATTAACTACAAGTATTTCATATTTTTGCAAGAAATTCCTTATTTTCTGATCCAATTGCCTGCTTTTCTTCTCCTCTCCATAATAATGGTTAATTTTTGGGCTTTATTCTTGAGGGCAGCGTAAGAGCTCAGCTGCCACAGCACCCTTGTGTAGTAAGCATGCCTGTCAGGTGTGCCTGTATTGAGCGATAACATCATGCCTTGATATATACTCCCTCAGCCTCTCCATGCAATTATACAAACAGGCATATGAGCAGTAAGGATGAGCTCAGGCGTGTTCGCAAACAGCACGTGCAGAGCCCACCAGGAAGTCGGCATTGCGGAGCGCTAATCACAAGCAGTGAGACATTGTCCCGAAGCACGGCTGCAGAGATCAGGAAATGTCTCACTGGATTAGCGCTGTGCAGTGGCGACTTCCTGGCAGGTTCTACACATGCTGTTTGCGAACACGCCTGAACTCATCCTTAATGAGCAGCACAGGGAAATCATGCATGTGCTGTCAAGTGTATATCAATCAGACACACACCCTTTCATTCCTATGACAACACTTGCCTTGGGCAAGTGCACAAAGCCGGGCACAACACCATCAATCATGCATAAATAGATATTCATCTGCTTCATACTGAGTGGTCTGAAAGTGGTGAGGAAAAGGGGGCACACTAGTGACCACATAGAACGATGGCACAAAGTGCTACAGTATATGCTACAGTATATGCACTTTGTACCCTAGGGGACTAGAACAACACAAAGTGAGGCTTCATCATTACTCTAATCATTACTTCTGCCTGCAGTGCCTAGCAAGGGTAGTATCAACATCTTATGGGTGGTATGGGGGAATGCTGAGCACAAGAAAATTCCACTGCACTGTTCTGTTGTGTCATTTCATGAAATTTGGGGTAGCTTTTTTCAGTAAGATGGCAACCCTCGCCACTTGTAGAACAGAAGATTTGGGGAAGGTTAAAGTGGTTGTAAAGCCACTTTGTGTTCTTAAAGCAGAACTCCACCCAAAAGGGGAAGTTCCGCTTTAAGCATTCCTCCCCTCCTCCGTTGCCACATTTGGCATGTCATTTTTTGGGGGGAGAGCAGGTACTTAGTTTTGAGAGGTACCTGCTCCCATAACCACTAGGCGACTTGAGCGAAATTTCTCTCTTCCCCCTCCCTCCCTGCAATCTTCTGGGATACATCACAGGTCCCAGAACATTGCCTCGCCATTGAAAAGGAGCAGCGCAACTCAAGCATGCGCAATGCTCACCCGGCTGTGAAGCCGCAAGCTGTCACAGCCAGGGGCCCTCACTTGTAATGCCTGCTCTGGGGCGAAAAAAAGGGGTTCAGGTGGCTGCAATGCTGGATCGTGGAACAGGTGAGTGTGTTTATTAAAAGTCGGGAGCTACACTTTTTGTAGCTGCTGATTTTTTATAAAACATGAAAAGGGCTGGAACACTGCTTTATTCGATTCCCCTCTGTTCCATGATGTTATGTGCCCCAGTGTATGTTCTATATAAAAAATATGTATCTGTATACATTATTTCAGAGCGCCGATCGTCACTCACCTGAATGCTCTCCTCTGAGAAGTACAGTGGGAGGGGCTGAGAATCCCTCATTGATGTCAGCTGGGAGGAGGGGATAAGAGGAGAAGAGTGGTGGGCGGTCATGTGAGCGCTGATAAAAAGGTATACAGCTGCATATTTTTTATATAGAATATATGCTTGGTACATAACATCATGGAACAGATGGGAATCTATTAGGTATACACAGTTATTTTACCAACAGGAGGGGGGGGGGGGGGCAGGCACTGAGACTAGCTGACAGGCAGGAAGGGAGGGGGAGAAAGGAGAGACAACGGATGATGTAGGCATGCAAACTAACGGTATCAGGGCTCATCAGCCATGATAAACATGATCAGTTTACAAAAGGGGGGGTAGCACCAGGCAGAATCAACCAGGTATTTTAGATGATACAAAGGGCCAAATTACACAGCACCAGTACAGTGCTGTTATTCATGCTTTAAAGCATAACTCCACTATTGTTGAGAATAAAACATTCCCCTCTGGGTGATCTATGTACATTACAAGGATTTAAACAAACTTTTTTGCAGATTCCTACCTTTTGCTATTCTGAAAAATGCACTGTTTGTTCCTCTGTGCCCCTGTGCTAAGTCAGTCTAATGGGAGGTGTTTCATAATCATCAACCAGCTGCTGCAGAATTAAAGCACTAATGAGGAAAGTTGCAGGGTCTGCATCCCTTTAGACATGAGTTCCTATTGGGAGTATCTCACCAAAAATTACATTTTTGTTGCAGGGGATGCCAAACAATCGGACTTGTAGCTTAGTGCAGACTAAGGGAAAATCGGTGAGCCAATCACACAAGCAGGAAATTAGGTTTCTGGGGGGCATTCTGTACACATTCTGTGTACAGAACACCTCCAGGTAGCCATATTGCATTGCACTTTACAGAAATTTACAGTGGCTGTAGGTTGAAAAGGTAAGATACTTTTTAAAAGCAATTCATTACAATATGACTTGTGTTGCAATTGTATATGCTATATTAATAATGTTTTTATTTGCTATTCTTTTTTTCCCATGAAAGTGAAGTTGCCCTTTAAAGGGACAGGATCAATTTGTTTTTTTGTTTTTTAGGGTTACAACCACTTTAAGTACTTTACCTAACTTTCCCTCCTTACAGATTTATTTAAAAATATTTTTTTTCTGCAGCAATTTAAAATAGTAGAGAGGGTCCCTTCTGATAAAGCGGACCTTGCATGGAATTATTTGAGGACTCTCGGGTGTAAGCCATCTGGTCCTGGTGATTTTATTTATTTTTTTTCCCAAAAATAGTTTATTTGAAGGTAATGAACAAGCATATAGCAATATCACATTCTCACCTGGAGATTTATTTGCATTAAGGTTTTCAAGTCTTTTTTGGGCATCTGTTAGCCACAAGGGTACATTTCAGGTTGTGTTACTAACAATACAGTCTTGATTATTGTACCCTCCTTTTCCTTTGTAAAAACTGTGGAGAAAAATGCATTTAGTACAATTGCCTATTCCTTGTCAATTGTAACCAACTTGGGGTCAATATGCTCTGACCTTGCTTTCTTGTTGTAATATATTTTTAAAAATGTGGGAGATTTTTTTTCACCCTCCACCGCTATGTGTCCCTCATGGTCTATTTTAGCTGCCCTGATTGCGCTCTTTCATTTCTTATTGCAATACTTATGCCCTGTACACACGGTAGGACTTTCCGACGGAATATATGCGATCGGAGCTTGTTGTTGCAAATTCCGACCGTGTGTGGGCTCCATCTGACTTTTTCCATCGGAATTTCCGACACACAAAGTTTGAGAGCAGGCTATAAAATTTTCCAACAACAAAATCTGTTCGCGTAAATTCCGACCGTGTATGGACAATTCCGACGCACAAAGTGCCACGCATGCTTAGAATAAATTCTGAGATGGAACTGCTTGGTCTGGTAAAATTAGCGTTCATAATGGATATAGCACTTTCGTCACGCTTCAATGTTTTAAATTGTTGAATGCAGCGCACTCTCTTCTTTATAATGCTAGAAGAATGAAGTTGTTTTGCTGCTGATATTCACACAGAGTTCTCACAAACTTCTTTCTTTATTATTTCTCATGATTTCATGAATATAATATTTTTATTTGTCACATCTACCGAAATTTTTTTTATTTTTTATATATTTTTTTGTATTATTTGTTGTATTTTTTTAAAATCCAGATCTCCTGTTTTTTTTTGTTTTTTTTTTTTTTTTTGCTTTTTGGTGATCTCCAGAATAGTTTTGGGTGTGTTTTGTGTGTCAAGTTACCACAACACCATTATTATCTTGTCTCAAGGAGATTGGTTGGTGTTGGTGTCCCTTGTTATTTTCACATCGTATTTTTGGAATGTACCTGCCTCCTCCCAAACAAACTGTCCTTTTTGAAGGAAAACACACATAGGCAAGTATTAGTTCCCAAAAATACCTTTATTAAGGGTTCCTAGCCAAATAAAGAGGAAGGCAATGCTGGAGAAACAGCAGAAATTGTCAAAGCCTTTGGCCCCCAGGGCACACATCAACTATTTTCAGGCAAAATTGGTGGCCTGAGGAGTCCTTATCTAAGGGAGTACAATCTGGTCCAGAAGTCCAAGAGATCAGCAACAGCAGCAGATGACATACTTGTCCCCAGGCTGTGGTCATACAAGAGCCTGCATCTTTTTGTCAGACCAGGGCCATCACTTTCTTGTCTTCCTTCCACTCTTCCTTCCAGGCTGTGTCTGTGGTGTTGGAGTAGTGGCAGGAGGAGGAGGAGGAGGAGGATGATTCAACTCACACAGGTGGGTATTGGGTGTGATTTGGGCCCTCAACCCTTTATTTAATGTTTTATAAATTATTTCCTCACACGTGAGGCATTGGCCCTCCTGCATGTCCTGCAGTTTGGTGGCAGCCATGGAGGCAAACGCCTCTGCAGGAGTGGGGTTGGCTCTGAGGGACGCAGAAGCCTCCTGAATCAGCCTGAGCGCTGACTCCTCCACATTACTCCTCTTCCTGGGTCTTTTGTTTGGAAGGCGGAGGGGAGGAACCTGTGATTCTGTGAGGCTCCTACTGGGCCCAGCCTCCCCCTGGCTGCCACTTACCCCAGCCACCTTCTGGCTGCCACTAACCCCCGTCTCCTCCTGGCTGCCACATTTCACAGCCTCCTCCTGTGTGCCACATTCCAGAGCCTCCTCCTGGCTGAGGTCTTCCTGTGTATGAAAAAGGGACATAGTATTATTTTTTTCTTCATCAATCACACACAGTTTTCACCTCATGACTGTTGCAAATTGAATGTTAATAAATAGAAAAGGCTATCATTCTGAGCCCAGAATTTTTCATTATTGTCCCAATTATTTTTGCCCACTACTGTCTATTGATATGTAAACACCTTTAATAAATCAGCAATTAGTGATCAATAATAACATCTAGTAAACATCATTTATGTTTTGCCAATAAATCTGTAGAACAATGCTATACCTGACTCCAGCTGTGCTCCTCCACTTCTTCCTGGCTGGAAGTCCCAGGTTGGACATCGGAAGCCTCAGCTGGGGTGAAAGATAGGGTGGAAGGAAGAGTGGAATGTAGGGTTGAGAGGGATTCCCTGACTTCATTCTGGTCTGACAGAAAACGAAGTCTCTCATAGGACCACAGCCTGGGGACATAAACGTCATCTGCTGCAGCTCCTGATCTCTGGGAATCCTGGACCTTCTTGCACTCCCTTAGATAAGTGCTCCTCAGGCCACCAATTTTGGCTTTTAAATAGGGGATGGTTGCCGTGGGGACCACCGGCTTCACCAACTCCAGCAGTTTCTCCAGCGCTGCCTGCCTCTTTTGTTTATGATTATAATGCGGGTGTTTGACCTGCCACAGACAGGGCAGCTCCCTGTATTTGTCTATGAACAGGGGAAGGAAGTTGTGGTCATTGAAGCTATCCATTTTCTCTGCAAGACACAACATAAGACAAACCCTAATGTCAGGCTGTAACTAGAATGAAATGCAAACTAGATTTTGTGTAAGGAGAGGACACTCAGCAGCTGTTTACACATCTGGACGCTGGAGCACTAGTGTGGGACACCAGAACACCCTTTTTATTGGGGGGGGCCCACACAGGTGCAAGTGAATATTATAGGGGTGTCTCCATCTGTGAAGCTTGCACAAAACAGGTTAGTATTCAAGCTTTACAAAGGACAAAAAATAATCTTCAGCTTGGAACTCTGCCAAAACAAACAATTGTACCCCACTTCCAAGCAATGTTTCATATTCCTATTTCTTTTTTTTTAATCTTTATTTAAGGATTGCAGGTGAAACAAAAAGAAATGATAACAAGCATGTCACCCCGTCTCTCCCAGTACCAAGAAATGATACAAATTGATTAAACATTTTTTTGTACATACAGTAAATGAGGCAGTATTTCGGTTTCAACTATTAGGTTATGTTAAAGCAGGGAACTGTAATTCAAAGTTGCTCCCACTGTTTCATCTCATAGTTTCACCAAAACAACAGGGGAAACCTCTAAACCAACAAAAACCACAGATATGACCAATGGACAAAACCGATGGGTAGAGTCTCCCTTTAGGGGACTAAGTTTCAACGTTGTGTTACTCGTAGGATATAGTTCCAGTCACTGGACTGGAATAATACCAGACATTTTTCGCAATCCGTGGGAGTTTTTCATTTATATAATAATAAAAAAAAAAAAAAAAAAGAAAATAGGGGTCAATAGGGGAAGGATGAGAGAAGAAGAAATAATAATGAGAGAAGAGAGGGAGGAACAGAAAAGGGCAGGTGTAGGGAAAGGAGGAGGGGATGTAGAACTACAGCAGGGCCGACGACCCGATGCTTTAAATTATCCTAAGACAGGAGATTCAGATGTAAGACTTATATTCCACTGAATATCGGAAAAGGTTCCAGTGTACCCAACGGGTGTTGTGTTGCTCCTCCCTTTCCCCCAGGGCAGCTGTGAGCTGTTCCATCCGCTGAATGTCGCAAACCCTTGCAAACCATTGTGACACTGTCGGTGGGGCCTGTTGCTTCCACGTACTGGGGAGGCACGCTCTGGCTGCACTCAGAAGGTGTATCAAAAGAGATTTTCAATATCACTTTCTGGACAAAGGAGTCAGATTTAAAATACCTGCTGCCGTGTTATCCTGGACAGCGACGTCAGTGAGCTTGTGAATGATCTGTAGCACTTGTCTCCAGAAAGGAGTCAGGACTGGGCACTCCCAGAAGATGTGCAGCAACGTGCCACTCTGCGTGCCACATCGCCAGCACAGTGGACTATGGGACTATGTCCTGGGAATATAGTCACTAGCACATTGGGGGTCCTGTACCAGCGCGTCAGGATTTTATAGGTGATTTCCTGATACTTGCTACATAAGGAGGGCTTGTGAGCGAAAGTGAGTATGCGGATCATTTGGTCTTCAGTGAACGTGACGTTTAGGTCCCTCTCCCATTTCCTCAGGTATGAGGGGTCATGCTGGGATGTAAGAGCAAGTAGAGTGTTATATGAATAAGAATAGGATTTCCGTATAGGCTCATCTCCCAGGCACAGTTCCTCAAAGGACGTCGGCTGTCTGTGAAAGCCACAGATTTCCGGGAGGGATTTGAGGAAATGGGTGAGTTGCAATAGCTTCCATCTACCCAAGATGGAGGATCTAAACCCAAGGTATATGCTTGATGGGTCACACCACTCTGAGGGGCCCATAAAAGAAGAGGCTCTGATAAGACTCTGGTCCTGTTGAAGCCGAAAGGATTTGTCAGAAATACCCAGTAAAAAATTTGGGTGACCTATTATAGGCGTTAGAGGCGAGGGAAAACTGGGCGTGTTTGCCAGTTTAAAGTAACTATTGAGTTTCTGTAAGGTGGGCTCAATTAGTGGGTGCGTAGGGTAGAATCTGGAGAAACTAACTCCACTCCAAGGCAGATCTTCAAGGGGAAATGGAACCGATTCTCATTCCAGGTGGACCCATAGTTTATGGGGTAGGTGTCTGCACCAGTCCACCACTCTATTCATGTGAACTGCTGTGTAGTACAGGGCTGGATCAGGCAGGCCAACCCCTCCTCTGAGTTTTGACCTCTGTAATAAGGATCTTCTGAGACGCGGAGGCTTGCCCTGCCATATATATCTAATGAAGGTTGTGCGTAACGTACTAAAGAAGGTCCGTGGTATTCTAACTGGTAGCGCTTGTAGGAGGTAAAGTAACCTCGGCATGATGTTCATCTTTAAAACATTGCATCTACCAAACCATGAAACCGCCAGGTTCTTCCATCTCTCTAGATCTGAGGAGAAGATATTCAGGAGTGGCTAAAAGTTGAGTTGGTAGATGAGATGTGGGTTCGAAGGGAGTACCTAAATATTGGATAGCCTGGTGAGCCCACCGGAAGGGAAAGTTGCTACAGAGGCGGGCGCGTGAGCTAGGAGAAAGGGAGACGTTAAGTGCTTCTGATTTTTGCAGATTAATTTTGAAATCTGACAGGTCACCATACTGGCATATTGCCGATAGGAGGATCGGTATAGAGGTGTGTGGCTCTGAAATGTAAAACAACAGGTCGTCTGCGTAAGCAGCAATTTTATGATGGTATGTGCTTGTTTCCAGTCCTCTAAAGTCATGGTTAAGCCTATTATGTTGCAGTAGGGGTTCTAAGGTAAGTATAAAGGGGAGCGGGTAGAGCGGACATCCCTGCCTCGTTCCGTTGCTGATCTTGAAGAGGTTGGAAGCTATTCTGTTCACTTTAACTGAGGCAGTAGGGGGACGAATAAATGGTAGCTATCCATGACAGCATGGAAGTCGGCATACCAAGGCGTTGCAGGGTGGCTAGAAGGAAAGTCCAGCTCACCCTGTCAAACGCCTTTTCGGCATCTGTGGACACCAGGATGAGCGGGACATTAAGTTCTTTACTACGTCTATCGTTCTCGTAGTGTTGTCCCTCGCTTCTCTGTTGCGGATAAAACCAACCTGATCAAGGGGGATAATGCGTTGGAGGACAGGCCCTAGTCGCTCAGCCAGGATTTTTGTGAACAGTTTAAGATCACAATTGAGTAAAGAAATAGGCCTATAGCTCGAACAGAGAAGTGGATCCTTCTCAGGTTTAGGGATAACAGAGATGCTAGCCTGTAGGAGGTCTGGAGGTATGGCGTGGTTGTCCAGTATTGCGTTAAAGGCTGTGACAAAATGAGTCGCTAGCTGGGCTTGGAATGTTTTGTAATAAAAGATTGTAAAGCCATCAGGACCGGGTGCTTTCCCTCTAGGAGACCCTGCCAAGGCACTGGTGAATTCATCTGTAGATATGGGCTGCAAGAGTAATTCCACTTCGTCCTTGTTAAGAGAAGACAGGCTCGCCTCTGTGAGGTAAGTCTCAATTGTTTCCAGTCTGTCTTGGGGCTGGCCTCCCGGTGGGCGAGAATGTAAATTATAGTTTCATAAAAAGTAAGGAAAGATTCCGCCATCTCTGCGGAGTCATGAATTTTGGTGCCCGTGGGGGTAGAAAGGGCAGGAATGTAGGATACATTGCGTTGGGTTCATATGGCGTTCGCCAGTGATCTACTACATTTGTCTCCGTATTCGTAAAAGGATCTGCAAGCTCGCAATAGCTTGTTCTTAGATTGAAATAGGGAATATTCCCTAATTTGCTCTCGGAGATCAGTCACCTCTGCCTCCAATGCCCTGCCAGGCTGGGATTTATGGCGTTCTTCGCAGTCATGTATTCTTGAGAGCAACTTGGACAGTGTTTTCGTCCTGGCAGCTTTAATTCTGTGCCCATGCTTGATAAGCATTCCTCTAATGTAGCACTTATGTGCAGCCCAAATAGAGAGAGGATTAGTGACCGAATCTCTATTGCTCTCAAAGAACTGACCCAGTTCGCGTAAGATGTCTGTTTTGACTTCAGAGTCTTGGATAAGAGACTCGTTTAGTCTCCATGTATTTGATCTGGGTGCCGTGTGGTGAGGGGCTAACATAATGGAGATCGGAGCATGGTCTGAGAGTGCAATGTGACCAATCTGGGCGCTAGAGACTAGGGGGATTGTATTGTGAGAGATCAGAAAAAGATCTATCCTCGAATACGAGCCATGCACCGTGGAGAAAAATGTGTAATCTCTCTCTTGCGGGTGAAGGATACGCCAAATGTCGACCAGTCGGTGGGAATGGAACAGCTCCTTGATTCGGTTTCGAACTCTTAGGGACAAGGCAGAAGAACCCTTCGATGAGTCTTTGCGGGGATCGATGGTGAGATTGAGGTCTCCTCCTAACACCAGAGTTCCCTCAGTGAAGGAAGCCAGAGCGTTTAGACATGTGTTGAGTACTTGGAGTTGGTCCACATTCGGCAGGTACAGGTTAGCAAAGGTAAAAGTCTGTGACTGAAACATACCCTTGACAAAGAGGTATCTACCTTCTTTATCTGTGTGGAGGTCAATCAGCTGCCATGGTGCAGTTTTGGCTAGTAGGATACACGTGCCCTTTGATTTGGTGGTGGAAAATACACTGTGGTACGCCACCGGGAAATGTTTATTGTTTAGATTTGGAATCTTGTCTGCTCGGAAATGAGTCTCCTGTAGGAAAACTACCTGGGGTCTTTGCCTCCAGAGCTCAGTGAGACAACTGGATCATTTTTCTGGGACGTTCAAGCCTTTTACGTTCCAAGATACAAATTTTAATTACATTGTTGGTGGCGTGGGGTCGGGTCGCCGGGCCCTGCCAGAACCCAAAAAGGAAAGTAACGTGGGGATGGGGGAAGGATAAAGAAAGAGAGCTAGGGAGAAGGGAGGAAAGGGGACACAGGGGGGGGGCAGTAAAAAGTAGGATAAAGAGAGTAGAGGGAGAGTAAGAAGGGTGGGAAAAATACTAAGTCTCCAAACAGAGGACTACTGCCTGGTTGGGCAGTTGTTGCCTAGTGGGGGAAGAGGTACAGCACTTCAGAGGTTGGGCCCTTATGGTGCAGAACCCTCCCAGTGGCTATCCACCTAAGGCGGCCTCAAAGGAAGCCGCGTTGTTGAGGTAAGCTTATCTGAAAAATAGCTCAAAAATGAAGGTGCTCAAAAAAAAAAGACCCAAGGAGGAGAATAATTAACTTTTCTATAGTACCAGAGTGGCAACGTAGGTGCAACCCTTTCAAATAACATCATACCATGACTTTAATACCATTATCCAACAAAACTTTACGTTCTCTGAGGGTCAGAGCCCAATGAGAATGAGTCAAAGCTGCTACAGTCCCATCTGGGATTGCCCCTGGGCCCCTATATAGGTTAAGAAAGAAAAATTATTACACTTTTGCACTTACAAAATGTTACACATTTACCCCTCTGTCTGCAAGCCATCCTGTTATGGTAAGCTTCCTGTTGAGAATTAACTCACAAACTAGAGTAAAAAAATCTGGCAGAAGGGTGATCTACGCCCCATCAAAATCAATATGCCCTCTGCACCAAGCTCTCTGAAGATCATCTATTAGTAGTTGTAACTGTGCAAACCGGTCTGTGAATTCATCATGCGTGTCTTGCAGGCCAGAAACATCCGTGGAGGGATGTGGTGCTAGTTTCCAGTGAGGAGACTCTAGCGTTCATTTCTGAGACTTCTTGTTTGATCCCTGTTATTTCTCTGCGCAGAGCCGTTTCCATTCTGGTAGCTACTAAGTCCAAATCATCTCTGGTAGGTAGCTTTTGCAAGAGAGCCCATAACGCCTGATCTGTACAGAGCACAGTGGGGGGTTCATTTGGAGGCAGAGCCAGTGGAGCGGCAAACATTGTGGCTTGTGACCGCTGTGTGGGGGGCAGAGGTACGCTCAACATGGAGTGCTGGAAGGACTGAGTGCACTGTGGAGCCCATCGCACGGAGCCGCTGTGTTCCCCCTCAGGGCTGCCAAGTGATGCCAGCGACAGTGAGCGGGGAAGGCAGGGAGAGAGGTCACTAGGTGGGGAGAACAGCGGCATGTCATTACCTCGCTCGTGTCCCTCCTCTCCCCCCGTAGGCGAGCCGGGTTCCGATCTCGCGGCTGAAGCCGGCGCCATCTTGGCTGGATCTGGCGTGGAGGCTGGCGGCTGTATCAGCACTAGAAACCTCTCCATTCAGGCGGCGGAGACCACAGGTCTGTAGGGTCCCTTCCTCAGGTGTGTGAGCAGTTCAGAGAAGCAGAAATATGGGGTAATTCTGCGTTAATAAGCCGTGAAAGGGCCGCTAGCTGGGAGCCCAGGGAAGATGTGTGCTCACTCTTCCATGCAGAGACCACGCCCCCTCATATTCCTATTTCTGCCATCAAATATCTGTGTGCTAAGTATACCTATTTTTGTTCACATAGGGGAGAAAAAACTCGGAGGACACCACCCATCAGAGGAGACCAGGGACCCCCCACCTCAGGAAGAAGGGGAAATCCCCCAAACCCAACCAGAGGAGGAGGAGGGAGACGTTGCAGAAATTGTCACCACAACAGGTGAGTGTCTGCGACCACAGCCTCAGGTAAGAGATGGATGCCTGCATATTTATAATACATGGTGTGTTTTGTTTGTTTTTTTGTAGGTGATCGGGATGTTGTGGAAGAGGAATGTGATTTCACCAGTGAAAGTGCCCAGATCCTCACTGGGGAGATAATGGGGTGTAATCGAGATTTAGGAAACATAAAGCAAAACATCAATGATGTTCAAAACAAATCATTGATCATTGATGTTTTAGGGAGAATCTAAAACACCCAGAAATCCCTACATTTCTTCTTCTTTTTTTTGTTTTTAATATTTTTTTACCTATGTTAAAAGCCAAATTTAGAAGATGTACACAGTGTGTCAACATGTGCTATCTGCCATCATGGGAGATCAATGTACGTGTTTTGAGGGTGCAACCCCTTCCTCGATAATAAAGTAGCTGAGAGGAAGGGGTTGCACCAACAAAACACGTCCATTGATCCCCCATGATGGCAGCTAGCACATGTTGACATTAGGCAATTTGTGTGCATCTTCTAAATTTGGCTTTTACAGGGGTGCTGAACGCAATATCAAACCCAGTTTATACATACTCATGTCTGATATTGCCTTCACTTTTATAAAAGTTGAACTTTGTAAGTTCCAGAGTTGTATATTTTTTTATGGTTTTAAACACGCCTGTTTTAACTATAAAAGGCCATTTATCATTAATGTGACCTAAAAAAAATGTTATACAACAAACATGTTGGTTTGTTCAAAAACCCTTTTATAAACGCACATGTGATTGTGCTTTGATTAAAAAAGATTGATAATCAACAATGTGTGGCTTCTTCTTTCATTGCTCAAAAGCATTTTTTGGAGTAAAGTTGTTGTTTTCAGTGGCAATTGGGGTTATTTACTAAAGGCAAATCCACTTTGCACTACAAGTGCAGTTTCAGTGCAGTCTCAAGTGCACTTGTAGTGCAAAATGTAGTTTCCTTTAGTAAATAACACCCAACAGTGCTTTCTAATTTTACACAATCACGCCATTTTCATAACTCATGACTATGAGTCTGAAAAAGCGTCTCTCACCAAACTTTTACTAACATGAGATTAGCAAAAGGAGCCCAAAGGGTGGCGCGCTTGGTATTGAACTGCCCTTTTATAGTCTTGTTGTACGTGGTGTACGTCACCGCGTTCTTGACGTTCGGAAATTCTGACAACTTTGTGCGACCGTGTGTATGCAAGACAAGTTTTAGCCAACATCCGTCGGGAAAAATCCAATGGATTTTGTTGTCGGAATGTCCGATCAATGTCCAATCGTGTGTACAGGGCATTATAGTGTTGGAATGCCAACAATGACCCTTTGGCCTTATGGTTTTTTTTTTGTTTGTTTTTTCAGAAAAAAATCTTTTATATGCCTTTTTACGTTTAAGCTTAGCCACCAAGGTTTAACCTTAGCTCTTTAGTTGCTCACTTGAATGCACTGGCTAATACCTTTATTTGATAATGCACTGGCTAATACCTTCTTAAAGGACTCCCATTTTATCTCATTGTTCATTGTTTCTAAGATTTTATCCATTGTAATTTATCCAATGTAAAATCTTGTATTATTGAGCACAGTTTAGAAAAGTTGTCTCTTTTGAAATTCAGTGTTTTTGTACTACCCCCGTGCTTCCTTTTCCTGTGATTCATACTGAATGTAACTACCCTGTAATCGCTGCTTACTAAGTTGTCCTGTATTTTCACATCTGTGATCAGATCTATGTTATTTGTAATTAGTAGATCTAGCAATGCATTTTTTCTAATCGGGGCATTCACCAGTGCAAGACATTTAAAGTAAAGCTTCAGGTTTTTTTTTACATTAAAATAATAAACATGTTATTCTTACCTGCTCTGTGCAGTGGTTTTGCCCTCTCTCTCCCAATTGGCTCACTGGCTGTGACTGACAGCAGTGGGAGCCAATGGCACCCGCTGCTGTCTCGACCAATGAGGAGGAAGAACATATAAGGTGCTCATGCATAGCGCTGGAGGAAGATTGGGCTCAGGTAAGTATTAGGGGGGAGGGCCTGCTGCACAGAGAAGGGTTTTTACCTTCATGCATAGAATGCAATTAAAATCCTTGAGCCTTTAGAACCACTTTAGGAATGATGAGCCTTTAGTGAGTAAGCAGTTCCTTCTGCCCAGTGGATATCTGAATAATTGAAACCCCCCAGTATAATAATTCATCTGCTCAAGGTCTTAATAGCGCTTTTGAATATGTATACAATTGTGCCTGTACAAACTTTCCATGATGTGTCGGTGTTCGCTCTCCTATGAACAAGACCATTCATTAGGACCTTGTACTGCATTATCCTTCCATGCTTCAAATCCTTCTTACTTTCATAACCCAAAGTTTGCTTTCAATTTAATGTAATATCTGGATTGAAGAAGAATTAAATTAGTCAATTGCAGCAACATTTAATCTGTAAAAGCCTTATTATCACTGCTAGATATGTTAGAGATGGCCTTAGATGTTAAAAAAGCTTCATAATGTATGCTAATATGTGCAGCAGCATGGGACTCCAATAGTGAAAATTCTGGCACCTCTATAATTTTTCTTCCCGAAAGAAGATTTGTATAAAAGATCACACAAATACACTCAGCTCTGTATTGAAGGCACACCCTATTGTGTTTACTATTCTTATTGCCCTCCCACAATGCAGTCTTTGGTGTCTGAATTGCCAACCACTAGGCTGTCATATGGTGGTAAGGAGAAATGCTTAGCCAAACTTTGCTAACTTGATGTCATCTAATCCCCTGCAGTCAGACAGAAGTAGGGACTGTAAGTAAGGGCACCAGCTCATGCCTTCTATTCAGTTGGAGAATTTTTTTTTAACCACTTCAGCACCGGAAGGTTTACCCCCTTCACAACCAGGCCATTTTTTGCGATATGGCACTGCCTTATATTTAACTGACAATTGCGCGGTCATGCGACGCTGTACCCAAATAAAATTGTCCTTTTTTTCCACAAATAGAGCTTTCTTTTGATGGTATTCGATCACCTCTGCGTTTTTTTGTTTTTTTGCGCTATAAACACAAGACTGATAATTTTGAAAAAAAATATATATATTTTTTAATTTCTGCTTTTAACCACTTGAGCCCCGGACCATTATGCTGCCTAAGGACCAGAGGTCTTTTTCCAATTTGGCACTGCGTCGCTTTAACTGCTAATTGCGCGGTCATGCAATGCTGTACCCAAACGAAATTTGCGTCCTTTTCTTCCCACAAATAGAGCTTTCTTTTGATGGTATTTGATCACCTCTGCGGTTTTTATTTTTTGCGCTATAAATGGAAAAAGACCGAAAATTTTGAAAAAAAATGATATTTTCTACTTTTTGTTATAAAAAAAATCCAATAAACTAAATTTTAGTCATACATTTAGGCCAAAATGTATTCGGCCACATGTCTTTGGTAAAAAAAATGTCAATAAGCGTATATTTATTGGTTTGCGCAAAAGTTATAGCGTCTACAAACTAGGGTACATTTTCTGTAATTTACACAGCTTTTAGTTTATGACTGCCTATGTCATTTCTTGAGGTGCTAAAATGGCAGGGCAGTACAAAACCCCCCCAAATGACCCCATTTTGGAAAGTAGACACCCCAAGGAAATTGCTGAGAGGCATGTTGAACCCATTGAATATTTATTTTTTTTGTCCCAAGTGATTGAAAAATGACAAAAAAAAAAAAATATTTACAAAAAGTTGTCACTAAATGATATATTGCTCACACAGGCCATGGGCCTATGTGGAATTGCACCCCAAAATACATTCAGCTGCTTCTCCTGAGTATGGGGATACCACATGTGTGGGACTTTTTGGGAGCCTAGCCGCGTACGGGGCCCCGAAAACCAATCACTGCCTTCAGGATTTCTAAGAGTGTAAATTTATGATTTCACTCTTCTCTGCCTATCACAGTTTCGGAGGCCATGGAATGCCCAGGTGGCACAAAACCCCCCAAAATGACCCCATTTTGGAAAGTAGACACCCCAAGCTATTTGCTGAGAGGCGTATTGAGTCCATGGAATATTTTATATTTTGACACAAGTTGCGGGAAAGTGACACTTTTTTTTTTTTTTTTTTTTTTCATAAAGTTGTCACTAAATGATATATTGCTCACACAGGCCATGGGCATATGTGGAATTGCACCCCAAAATACATTCAGCTGCTTCTCCTGAGTATGGGGATACCACATGTGTGGGACTTTTTGGGAGCCTAGCCGCGTACGGGACCCCGAAAACCAATCACTGCCTTCAGGATTTCTAAGGGTGAAAATTTTTGATTTCACTCTTTACTGCCTATCACAGGTTCGGAGGCCATGGAATGCCCAGGTGGCACAAACCCCCCCCAAATGACCCCATTTTGGAAAGTAGACACCCCAAGCTATTTGCTGAGAGGCATGGTGAGTATTTTGCAGCTCTCATTTGTTTTTGAAAATGAAGAAAGACAAGAAAAAACATTTTTTTTTTTCTTTTTTCAATTTTCAAAACTTTGTGACAAAAAGTGAGGTCTGCAAAATACTCACTATACCTCTCAGCAAATAGCTTGGGGTGTCTACTTTCCAAAATGGGGTCATTTGGGGGGGTTTTGTGCCACCTGGGCATTCCATGGCCTCCGAAACTGTGATAGGCAGTGAAGAGTGAAATCAAAAATTCACGCCCTTAGAAAGCCTGAAGGCGGTGCTTGGTTTTCGGGGTCTCGTACGCGGCTAGGCTCCCAAAAAGTCCCACACATGTGGTATCCCCGTACTCAGGAGAAGCAGCAGAATGTATTTTGGGGTGTAATTTCACATATTTCCATGGCATGTTTGAGCAATATATCATTTAGTGACAACTTTGTGCAAAAAAAAAAAAAAAAAAAATTTGTCTCTTTCCCGCAACTTGTGTCGCAATATAAAATATTCCATGGACTCGACATGACTCTCAGCAAATAGCTTGGGGTGTCTACTTTCCAAAATGGGGTCATTTAGGGGGGTTTTGAACTGTCCTGGCATTTTATGCACAACATTTAGAAGCTTATGTCACACATCACCCACTCTTCTAACCACTTGAAGACAAAGCCCTTTCTGACACTTATTGTTTACATGAAAAAGTTATTTTTTTTTGCAAAAAAATTACTTTGAACCCCCAAACATTATATATTTTTTTAAAGCAAATGCCCTACAGATTAAAATGGTGGGTGTTTCATTTTTTTTTTTCACACAGTAATTGCGCAGCGATTTTTCAAACGCATTTTTTGGGGAAAAAACACACTTTTTTAAATTTTAATGCACTAAAACACACTATATTGCCCAAATGTTTGATGAAATAAAAAAGATGATCTTAGGCGGAGTACATGGATACCAAACATGACATGCTTTAAAATTGCGCACAAACGTGCAGTGGCAACAAAATAAATACATGTTTAAAAGCCTTTAAAAGCCTTTACAGGTTACCACTTTAGATTTACAGAGGAGGTCTACTGGAAAAATTACTGCACTCGATCTGGCCTTCGCGGTGATACCTCACATGCATGGTGCAATTGCTGTTTACGTTTGACGACAGACCGCCGCTTGCGTTCGCCTTAGCGCGAGAGCAGGGGGCGACAGGGGTGCTTTTTTTTTTTTTTTTTTTTCTTAATTATTTTTTTGCTTTTTTAATCTTACTTTTAAACTGTTCCTTTCATATTTTTTTTTTTTTAATCATTTTTATTGTTATCTCGGGGAATGTAAATATCCCCTATGATAGCAATAGGTAGTGACAGGTACTCTTTTTTGAAAAAATTGGGGTCTATTAGACCCTAGATCTCTCCTCTGCCCTCAAAGCATCTGACCACACCAAGATCGGTGTGATAAAATGCTTCCCCAATTTCCCAATGGCGCTATTTACATCCGGCGAAATCTAAGCCATGAAATGCTCGTAGCTTCCGGTTTCTTAGGCCATAGAGATGTTTGGCGCCACTCTGGTCTCTGATCAGCTCTATGGTCAGCAGGCTGAATCACCGGCTGCATTCTCAGGTTCCCTGTTGAGACAGGAGAGCCAGAGAAAAACACGGAAGACGGTGGGGGGGGGGGCATTCCCTCCCACGGCTTGTAAAAGCAGTCTAGAGGCTAATTAGCCGCTAGGATTGCTTTTACATGAAAGCCGACCGCTGGCTGAAAAGAATGATACCAAGATGATACCTAAACCTGCAGGCATCATTCTGGTATAACCACTCAAAGTCGTGCATGGCGTACCTGAAGACAAAAAAATGGTTAACAATGGTTAACAATAAAGCACAGTAAACAGTAAAGTATAAATAATTACATACCTGAAAAACAAACATGATAAAACATAATAACAATAACAATAACAATAAAACATTGCAGAATAGAATACAGTAAAAAAAAGAGCAGAACAATAGAGAGAGAATAGAGAGAGAGAGAACAATAAAACGACAACTATTTTTTTTTATTTTATATATATTTTTTTTTTTACACTTTTTTTGTAACTAACTTTTCTAACTGTAACCGGTTCCAGGTTCGGGTCTCTCAAAATGCGATGGCATCTTGGGAGACCCTGTGAAAGTGTGCCTAGTCTGTGGAATGCTGTACCCTACGCTAATACTCAACTAGTGCATGGTAGCGTTCAAAACATTCACCAATGCAAAGACCAGGATTGTCAGGACAGGAGGGACAATAATAGCGGGTGTCACGCCTATATCCGCGCTTGCTGCAGACACAACATCTTTTTTGGGGGGTTCGCTGGGTAGGGGTACTCGGGAGGACATAAAAATGCCTCTCATGCAGCCGACTGCATTTGGTTGGGGATGTGAATGGGGGAAGTACGGGCGCTGCAGAAGCGGTGGGTTCCCAATTAGGATTGGCGAATGCAGCAGGAACGGCATTATGGGCACGACGGGCCTGTGTTTGTCTTCTTGGTGGCAGCGGGACACTACTTGTGCTTGCCACCTCACCAGCTTGAACTGCACTTATGGGACTCGCCACGTCACCAAGTGTTACTGCAGTGCTGGTTTGACTACGACCGGGGTGTACTACGCCGCTGGCGCTTGCCAGTTCCCCAAAACGCTACCAAAAAAACTGTTAGCGATCGCAGGGATCAGGCCTGACTCTGCGAACGCTGCAGTTATGCGTTTAGAGTTTTGTAAGTGACAGTGATCGATCGATACTGCACTTGGGTGGGCTGGGCCGGGCCGGGCGGAGGGGCAAAACGCAGGTGCTAGCAGGTATCTGGGCTGATCCCGCTAACACTGCGTTTTTGGGAACCCTAAACTGCTGGGGACGCTAGTATAGATCTGATCGGATCAGATATTGATCCGTTCAGATACTATATCACTAAGGGAGGTGTACGCTGCGTGCGTGGGTGTTAGCGGTACTGGCGCTAACCTGACGCTGCCTGGGGCTGGTGCTTGCCAGTTCACCAAAACGCTACCAAAAAAACTGTTAGCGATCGCAGGGATCAGGCCTGACTCTGTGAACGCTGCAGTTATGCGTTTAGTGTTCTGTAAGTGACAGTGATCGATCGATACTGCACTTGGGTGGGCTGGGCCGGGCCGGGCGGAGGGGCAAAACGCAGGTGCTAGTAGGTATCTGGGCTGATCCCGCTAACACTGCGTTTTTGGGAACCCTAAACTGCTGGGGACGCTAGTATAGATCTGATCGGATCAGATATTGATCCGATCAGATACTATACCACTAAGGGAGGTGTACGGTGCGTGCGTGGGTGTTAGCGGTACTGGCGCTAACCTGACGCTGCCTGGGGCTGGTGCTTGCCAGTTCACCAAAATGCTACCAAAAAAACTGTTAGCGATCGCAGGGATCAGGCCTGACTCTGCGAACGCTGCAGTTATGCGGTTAGTGTTTTGTAAGTGTCAGTGATCGATCGATACTGCACTTGGGTGGGCTGGGCTGGGCCGGGCGGAGGGGCAAAACGCAGGTGCTAGCAGGTATCTGGGCTGATCCCGCTAACACTGCGTTTTTGGGAACCCTAAACTGCTGGGGACGCTAGTATAGATCTGATCGGATCAGATATTGATGCGTTCAGATACTATACCACTAAGGGAGGCATATGCTGCGTGCGTGGGTGTTAGCGGTACTGGCGCTAATCTGACGCTGCCTGGGGCGACGCATATCACCGCCGGGTGATCAGGGGGCTAAACCTTTATTCGGTAATAAACGGCGGGTGCCCTGACACTATAAAAAATAAACAAACTAACCAGCGTCAACCGTAACGGTTATACGGTGATCAGTGGTGAAAGGGTTAACTAGGGGGCAATCAAGGGGTTAAAACATTTATTAGGTAGTATATGGGGGTCCCTGACGCTATAAAACGCTGACGGCGAACCTAAATATTTACCTCACTAACTAGCGTCACCAGCGACACTAATACAGCGATCAGAAAAATGATCGCTTAGTGACACTGGTGACGGGGGGTGATCAAGGGGTTAAAACTTTATTAGGGGGGGTTAGGGGGGTACTCTAGACCTACAGGGGGCTAACCCTAATTGTCCCAACACTGTAACTGTCACAAACTGACACTATGCAGTAATCAGAAAAAAAAAAAAAAAAAACTGCTGGTGTCAGTTTGTGACAGGGGGGGGGGTGATTGGGGGGGGATCGGGGGGCGATCGGGGGGGGATCGGGGTGTAATGTGTGCCTGGCATGTTCTACTGTGTGTGTGTGTGTTGGCGCAGTCACTCACTTGTCGTCTCTCCTCGGGCCGGAACGGAAACTACCGACCCGAGGGGAGATGACATCATTTCCTTTGCTGCTGTTTAGCATACAGCAGCAAAGGAGTGTTCCCATTGGCCGGCGGCGATCGCGAGGGGGGGGCCACGAACGGATGGCCTCCCCCTCGTCTCCGATCGCCGGGGGACAAAACGGGACCGCCTCGGGCGGCGGGGGGGGTCCGATCGGACCCCCCACCCGCGGAAGGCAAATCACGTACCCTGTACGTGATTTTGCCTGTCCGTGCCGCCTTGCCGACGTACATCGGCGTGAGGCGGTCGTCAAGTGGTTAAACATATCCAATAAATTAAAAAAAAAAAAAAAAAATTTCTTCATCGATTTAGGCCAATATGCATTCTGCTACATATTTTTGGTAACCAAATCCCAATAAGGGTATAGTGATTGGTTTGCGCAAACGTTATAGCGCCTACAAACTATGGGATATATTTATGGATTTTTTATTTTTTTCCTTGTAATCAGCGACTAATAGTGCGACTGTGACATTGCAGCGGACAAATCGGACACTAAGGGACACTTTTGACACTTTTTTTGGGGACCAGTGACACTAATACAGTGATCAGTGCTAAAAAAATATGCACTGTTATTGTACTAATGACACTGGCAGGGAAGGTGTTAACACCAGGGGCGATTAAAGGGTTAAATGTGTTCCCTGGGAATGCTTGCTAACTAGAGGTGGGGGGTGCTTTGACTGGGGGCAGACAGAGATGCATGTTCCTGCTTAGCAGAAACACACTATCTCCATCTTCCCCTCTCACAGAACGGAGATCTGCATTGTTTACATAGGCAGACCACTGTTCTGCCTCTCTCAGGAACGATCGCCCCAGATCCGGAAATAAAGATGATGTACAGGTACGTGATTTCACGCTGAAGTGCCGCCCTGCCACAGTACATGTACCTGGGTCGGTCCTTTAACATTTGAGAAAGTGTTTCTTGTAGCAAGTATGGGAGGTCTAGGAAAGAATCACAAGAGATCTGAGATGATGGATACTTACTGAGAACATTCAAAAAGGTCCTTTCTCCTCATATAGAGTTCTGTTCATACTGTCCATAGCTGAAATTCTTGCAGCAACTACACAAGTGTGGTGTGCATTTGTATTCAGCTCCCTTTACTCTAATACCCCTAAGTAAAATCTAGTGGAACCAATTGCCTTCAGAAGTCACCTTCTTAGTAAATAGAGTCCACCTGTGTGTAATTTAATCTCAGTATAAATGCAGCTTTTCTGTGAAGCCCTCAGAGGTTTGTTAGAGAACTTTAGTGAACAGACAGAATAATTATGGCCAAGGAACACACTAAACAGATCAGGGATAAAGTTGTGGAGAAGTTTAAAGCAGGGTTAGGTTACATAAAAATACCCCAAGCTTTAAACATCTCACGGAGCATTGTTCAATTCATCATCCGAAAATGGAAAGAGTATGACACAACTGCAAACCTACCAAGACATGACCGTCCACCTAAATTGACAGGCTGGGCAAGGAGAGCATTAATCAGAGAAGCACTAAAGAGGCCTATGGTAACTATGGAGGAGCTGCAGAGATCCACAGCTCAGGTGAGAGAATCTGTCAACAGGACAACTATTAGTCGTGCACTCCACAAATCTGGTCTTTATGGAACAATGGTGAGAAGAAATCCATTGCTGAAAGAAAGCCATAAGAAGTCCAATTTGCAGCTTACGAGAAGCCATGTGGGGGACACAGCAAACATGTGGAAGAAGGTGCTCTGGTCAGATGAAACCAAAATTGAACTTTTTGGCCTGAAAGCAAAATGCTATGTGTTGCAGAAAACGAACACTGCACATTACCCTGAACACACCATCTCCACCGTGAAAGATGGTGGTGGCAGTATCATGGTATGGGGATGCTTTTCTTCAGCAAGGACAGGGAAGCTGGTCAGAGTTGATGGGAAGATGGATTGAGCCAAATACAGGGCAATCTTAGAAGAAAACCTGTTAGAGTCTGCAAAAGACTTGAGAAGGGGGTGGAGGTTGAGACTAGGGCAGGATAACGACCCTAAACATACAGCCAGACCTACAATGGAATGGTTTAGATCAAAGCATATTCATGTGTTAGAATGGCCTAGTCAAAGTCCAGACCTAAATCCAATTGAGAATCTGTGGCAAGACTTGAAAATTGCTGTTGACAGGTGCTCTCCATCCAATTGGACAGAGCTTTAGCTATTTTGCAAAGAGGAATGGGCAAAAATGTCACTCTCTAGATGTGCAAAGCTGGTAGAGACATACCCAAAAAGACTTGCAGCTGTAATTGCAGTGAAAGGCAGTTCTACAAAGTATTAACTCAGGGGGGCTGAATACAAATGCATGCCAAACTTTTCACATATATATTTGTAAAAAAACTTTTGACCATTTATCATTATTTCTTCCACTATGTGCCACTTTGTGTTATGCCCCGTACACACGATCAGACTTTCCGACAACAAAACCGTGGAATTTTGTTTGAAGGTTGTTGGCTCCAACTTGTCTTGCATACACACAGTCACACAAATGTTGTAATGCCAACAATTACAAACGTGGAAACGTGGTGACATACAAGGTGTACGACGAGCCGAGAAAAAGGAAGTTCAATAGCCAGTGTGGCTCCTTCTGCTTGATTCCGAGCATGCGTGAACTTTTGTGCATCTGACTTATGTACACACGATCGGAAATTCCGACAACAAAGTTTTGTTGGCGGAAAATTTGAGAACCTGCTAGCAAACATTTGTTGGCGGAAAGTCCGTCAACATATGTTCGATGGAGCATACACACGGTCGGACTTTCAGCCAACAAGCTCCAACATTTCCTGTCGGAAAATCTGATCGTGTGTACACAGCATAAGTCTATCACATAAAAACCCAATAACCACGTTTTTGGTTGTAACATGAAAAATGTGGAAAATTTCAAGGAATACTTTTTCAAGGCACTGGGGGTTATTTACGAAAAGCAAATCCGCTTTGCACTACAAATGAAAACTACAAGTGCAAAGTGCACTTAAAATTGCACTTAAAGTGCACTTGGAAGTACAATCGCTGTAAATCTGAGGGGTAGATCTGAAATGAGGGGAAGCTCTGCTGATTTTATCATCCAATCATGTGCAAGCTGAAATGCTGTTTTTTTTTTTCCTTGCATGTCCCCCTCGGATCTACAGCGACTGCACTTTCAAGTGCACCTTCAGTGCAATTTCATGTGCACTTTGCACTTGTAGTTTGCACTTGTAGTGCAAAGTGGATTTGCCTTTCGTAAATAACCCCAACTGTGTCTATATATATATATTTATATATATAAATACACACACTGTACATACTGTATATCTGTCAAAAATGCTTTATTTACCAAGGTTAGCACTGCTTTTTAGCATCTTATGCAAAATTTCCACTTCTATGGCAAGAGAATTATCAAACTGTTTATAGCATTTCTAGGGCTGAATGTTTTTGGTCTTTCCCTTAATCGCAGACACAGGAAACAGTTTGTGGCACAAATCAGCACATCTTTTTAAGCAATTCTGTGTATGTTTGTACTATCCTACTGTGAAAAGAATTGCTTATGTCTGCCTATTCTCTGCAAAATTAATCATTCGGCATTTTTCCAAAGAAATCCAGTTCTCCTGTGAAAAATAAACAGAAGGATAGAAAAATACACATGGTTGCAAAGGCACTGTGATAACACTTTGCCAGTGTTTGTGTTTTTAAAGCATCATTTATTTTGTCACAATAACCAGATACCAGACTAGTTTTGAGTTAATGTAGTATTAAAGCAGCATTAAACTTAAAAGCAAATGTATCCAGATGCTTAGAGAAACACTAGCTGCAGCTGCTCTCTGTAGCTACTGCCCTGTGGAGCTGAACTGGTTAATTGCTATATCTGTAAGAGGAGGGAGCTTCTGAGCAGGAAGAGTTTAATAGACTGAGTCAGGCAGCACCACACTGTGGGAACTGTAGTCCAGAAGAGAGAGACTCTTCTGTAATCAAGAGCTTTTGAACTGCATTTTCCAGGGAAGATTGCCAAGAGGAGAGGAAAGAGCTGCATTTTCTCAAGGTGTACAGGATACAGCTTGTTCTTGTCATGAGGCAGATCAGAGAGTGCACATTGCTGTCCAGTGTGCATCATCACTGCTGCATATCAGCAGCCTGAGTGGGATCTGGAGTCCCGACTGAAGACAGAGTCACCTGGTTGTACAGCAGTGGGTGGAACAAATTGCTGGGTGTGGCCGGATGATAAGCTGCGATTGGTGAGCTGCTGCTGTGGGGATTTACTATCTGCTACTAGAGAAAGACACTGAGCTCTTTAGAAATTGCCTATACAGCCAGCTAGCAGCCTTATTGCTGCCTGCAGGCTTGACTGGGACTATTCTCATGTGCACCAACAGTACAATTGAGCCCCAATACTAGCCAGCTGAAGAGATAGGACTAAAGACTACCCCTTTACAGCTCCTACACAGAGACAATGTTTGTCACACCATATCACACTATATCCTTGCCATGTCACACCATATCCTAGCCATGTCCCTAGGGTGCACTCTAGAGTAGTTATAGTATTAGTATTAGTATCAAACTGGAGTTAATGCTTATATGCTGACTTTGCTGATTTATGTGTCAGTCCCAGTCTAGTGGTACATTACTCTATTCGAAGTTACTTTGGCATAGTTAATATACTGACTAGCAGACTGTGCCTGAACCTACCTTACGTATGCTCATTTATGCTCAAACCACTATTTACTCTAACCCATACCAATACATAGAGTTAATTTACCACTAAACAATCTTGTGTCTATTTCCTGATACTAATTCAGAGTTAAAGGTATCCACACTTGGTGTCAGGGCTGGGCTCAGCCCTTCCTTCTCTGGCCACTCAGCTGTCGGCTAATTGCCAGCGCCCATCTCTCTCCACAGTTACCCAGCTGTTGTTGATTCTCGTCAGTCCTGCCTACTTCAAGCCATCCAGCTCACTTGATCTCTGCCTCCGCCTTGGTCACATCACAAGGAACCATCTCCTGTGTTCCTGTTTAAAGACTGGCTTTGCCATCATCCCTTCTGGCTCCTTATCCTGCTTGCTGTTCCTCTACTTGGATCCCTGACTTCTGGCCTAGCTGATTACCCCATCTGGTTACTGAGCTCTGGCTTGGCGGACTACCAAATCCGGTTACTGAACTCTGGCTATGCTTTGACTACGCTTACTCTATTTACCTTTTTATTTTTATTAATAAACAAGTGTGATTTTACTGTACTTCTGTCTCGGTCTGGTTCATGGTTTCTGACAGTAGGCGAAGGCCATGAATTCAGAAGATACAGTCAATCCACTTGTCGGTAATATTTTTTCCAGATTGGATGAGCAAGATCACCGCATGGATCAGTTTGCCATGGTGTTACAAACACTCCTGAGTTGCACGGCTCATTTGGAATTGCCCACTGTGGCTGCTCCAGTACAACCTGAGTTGCAAGCTGTCCCTGCTGCTGCGCCAGTCTCTGTGTCTCTTGAGTATTACCTCTATAAGAGGTATGTCTGGTTCTGCCCCACTTCCCCAGTGATTTGGTGGCGATCCAGTTAAATGCAGAGGGTTTCTCAACCAAGTTGGGATATACTTTGAGATGCTGCCCCAGGCATTTCCCACGGACAGAAGCAAAGTAGGGTTTGTGATATCTTTGCTTTCTGAGAGAGCCTTGGCCTGGGCTAACCCTCTATGGGAGACGCAAAAACCTGTTGTCTTGAGTTACCCTGAGTTTGTGGCCTCCTTTAAAAGGGTATTTGACATTCCCGCATGCTCTGCCTCTGCTGCCAAGTGCCTCATGTCCATTAAACAGAGTATGAGAACTGTTGCCGACTACGCCATTGAGTTCCGTACTCTGGCAGCAGAGGTTGCTTGGAACAATGAGGCCCTCGTGGCTGCTTTTTCTCATGGTCTCTCGGATTCCATCAAGGATGAGATAGCAGCCCGAGATATACCCACTGAGCTGGAGAGCTTGATCTCATTTGCCATCCTCATTGACTCCAGACTCAGGGAAAGACTTTCTTTTAAGGAGCGCTTGCGGAAGCCTATTGTACGTTTGCCTCCGAGCTTTCTAGTCCCACCCGTGCCTCCCTCACCTCCCATGCCACCTGGTACTGAGTCGGTCAGTGAAGAAGAACCCAAGCACTTGTGCTTCACGCGTCTCTGCGGATGAGAGAGCCTTTAGGAGGAGGGAGAGATTGTGCCTTTATTGTGGCCAGGCAGGTCACTTTTTGAAGTCTTGTCCTACCCATCTAGGGAACGCCCGAACCTTGAGGTCCTGTCATGGACAGACCTTAGGTGGCGTTGTGTCTTCCCCAGTTATCCAGAAGGATAAGCCCCTGGTTTCGGTCACCCTTTCTTGGGCTAAGTCGTCTATCGAGATACAGGCTCTAATCGACTCTGGGGCTGCAGGCCTGTTCATTGATGCTGCTTTTGCATCAAAGCACTCGATTCCACTGCAGCTGTGTGACACTCAACTTGCCATTGAGGCTCTTGACAGGAGACCTCTACAGCCTGCCCATGTGACTCATGAGATGGTTCCGTTGTCCATGGCTGTAGGGGCTCTTCACCATGAGATAATCCAATTCCAAGTGATTCCCTCTCCTAAGTTTCCGCTGGTTATTGGTTATCCTTAGATACAGAGGCACAACCCCTCTTTTGATTGGCTCCGTGCTGAGGTTCTCTCCTGGTCACCACAATGCAGTGAAACATGCTTCCGGAGGGTAGCCAAGGTCCTGTGTACCTCTTCACTCTCCTCCCTGCCAGAGGAGTACCGTGATTTTAGCGATGTCTTTGACAAAGGTCAAGCCGGTAGTTTGCCTCCACACCGGCCGTATGATTGCGCAATTGATCTTCAACCTGGTGCCACTCCCCCTCGTGGCCGGGTTTACAATTTGTCGGTCTTGGAGGATAAAGCCATGGAGAAGTATGTTGCAGACGCACTTTCTCTGGGTTTCATCTGCAAATCCTAGTCTCCTGCTGGTGCTGGTTTCTTCTTTGTGAAGAAGAAGAGCGGTGAACTGAGACCATGTATTGATTATAGGGGTCTCAATCATTTCACGATTAAGAATGCCTACCCGATCCCATTGATTACAGAGTTATTTGACCGCCTCAAGGGAGCAATGGTTTTCACTAAGCTTGATCTGAGAGGGGTTTACAATCTTGTGAGGAATAAGGAGTGCGACGAGTAGAAAACTGCGTTTAATACCAGAACAGGCCATTATGAGTATCTCGTAATGCCTTTTTGCTTTTGTAACGCCCAGACAGTTTTCCAGGAATTTATTAACGATGTCCCCTGAGATTTGTTGCAGTTATGTGTGGTGGTTTATCTCAATGATATCCTCATATTTTCCAAGTCCCTGGAGAGCCACCACACAGATGTTTGTCGTATGCTTCAGAAATAAGAGAGAACAATCTCTATTGTAAATTGGAGAAGTGTGAGTTCCATCGGGCACAGGTTAAATTCCTGGGCTATGTCATTTCCACTGCTGGTTTTTCGATGGACGCAGTGAAACTTTCGGCAGTCCTACAGTTGCCTCGACCCATGGGTTACGTCCTCTGTAGCGTTTCCTGGTTTTTGCCAACTATTATCGGAAGTTTATTCGTAACTTCTTGTCTCTGGTCAAGCCCCTGACCGATATGACCAGAAAGAATGGTAACCCACAGAATTAGTCTCCGGAGTCCATTAAAGCCTTTGAAAGTCTCAAGGCTGCCTTTGTTTCTGCTCCTGTGTTGGCACATCCTGATCCTACGTTACCTTTTATCCTTGAGGTTGATGCTTCTAAAACTGGTGTTGGCACCCTTCTGTCCCAACGTCCTACCTCTGAGAGTGCTATGCATCCTTGTGGCTACTTTTCCAAGAAATTGTCACCTGCCGAGTGCAATTACGAGATTGGTGACAGAGAGCTGTTGGCGATCATTTTAGCCCTGAAAGAATGATTACATCTCCTCGAAGGTACCACTGTGCCGGTTCTCATTCTTACTGACCATAAGAATCTCACATTTTTGTCTGAGCCATAGGCGTGCGCACAGGGTGTGCCAGGTGTGCCTGGGCACACCCTAATCACCCCATGTGCATAAGCATTATCCAGGGACAGCACCAGGTGGGCAGTGTAAATGCCCCCATTATATTAAAGGCTAGGTTCAACTGTAGGAAAACGTTACAACCCTAATTAGGGCATAACATGATATGCTCCTAATCAACTGTCTCCCACCACCAGAGTCTCCTTTCTGTGACGGAAGGTGGCATTCATGTGTGTTTGAGATTTGGGGTGCACACCCTAATGCAATAGGCTGCGCACACCTATGGTCTGAGGCTAAACCCCTCTCTACCAGAAGGGCACGATGGGCTCTTTTCTTGTCAAGTTTCAATTACATTGTCTCATTCTTACCCGGCACTAAGAATGTAAGGGCTGACGCCTTGTCACGACAATTTTCCTTCACTTCCAAGTTGGAGTTGGTTCCGGTTCCTATGATTCCTCCTGATCGTATTCTGGCTACAGTTCGCACCAGTCTTACTTCTCCTTTGGGTGACAAAATTCTTGCTGCTCAGTTTGATGCTCCTCCTGAGAAACCTTGTGACCGCTGTTTTGTCCCAGAGTGTCTCCGTACTGCCGTGCTCCAGACTTACCATTCTCCCAAGGCAACTGGCCACCCTGGTAAGAATCAACTCATTTGGGCCATTTCCCAACAATTCTGGTGGCCTAGTCTACGTGCTGATGTAACTGCCTTCGTAGCTGCCTGTTCCATGTGTGCTCAGAGTAATTCCCCGTACACACGGTCGGATTTTCCAATGGAAAATGTGTGATAGGACCTTGTTGTCGGAAATTCCGACCGTGTGTTGGCTCCATCACACATTTTCCATCGGATTTTCCGACACACAAAGTTTGAGAGTAGGCTATAAAATTTTCCGACAACAAAATCCGTTGTCGGAATTTCCGATAGTGTGTAGACAAATTCGACGCACAAAGTGCCACGCATGCTCAGAATAAATAAAGAGATGAAAGCTATTGGCTACTGCCCCGCTTATAGTCCCGACGTACGTGTTTTACGTCACCGCGTTCAGAATGATCGAATTTTCCGACAACTTTGTGTGACCGTGTGTATGCAAGACAAATTTGAGCCAACATCCGTCGGAAAAAATCCTAGGATTTTGTTGTCGGAATGTCCGAACAAAGTCCGACCGTGTGTACGGGGCATAAGACTCCACAACACTTTCCAGTGGGCCTCCTACAACCCATACCCAATGGAGAGAGGCCCTGGACCCACCTGTCTATGGATTTCATTGTGGAGTTTCCCAAGGCAACACAATTATACTTATGGTGGTTGACCGGTTCTCAAAGATGTGTCATTGTATTCCACTTAAGAAGTTGCCCACTTCTAAGGAACTGGCTTCCATTTTTGCTCTGGAGATCAACTGTGTTTACTCTTTTTAAATCATAATGACAACGGAAACTACCCAAATGACCCTGATCAAAAGTTTACAAATCATGCTGTATTGCACCCTTTAACATCATTGACAGCTTGAAGTCTTTTGTGGTATTTGTAAATGAGGCTCTTTATCTTCTCAGATGGTAAAGCTGCCCATTCCTCTTGGCAAAAAGCCTGCAGTTTGTGTAAATTCTTGGGCTGTCTTGCATGAACTGCACATTTGAGATCTCCCCAGAGTGGCTCAATTATATTGAGGTCAGAAGACTGAGATGGCCACTCCAGAACCTTCACTTTATTCTGCTGTAGCCAATGACAGGTCGACTTGGCCTTGTGTTTTGGATCATTGTCATGTTGGAATGTCCAAGTATGTCCCATGTGCAGCTTCCTGGCTGATGTATGCAAATGTTATTCCAGCATTTTTTGATAACATACTGCATTCATCTTGCCATCAATTTTGACCAAATTTCCTGTGCCTTTGTAACTCACACATCAACCAAAACATCAGCGATCCACCTCCATGTTTCACAGTGTTTTAATGGTGTACCTTTTATCATAGGCCTTGTTGACTCCTTGTCAGGGCTGGGCTCAGCCCTCCTTCTCTGAGCTGGCCGCTCAGCTGTCGGACAATTGCCAGCTCCTATCTCTGCACAGTTACTCAGCTGTTGCTGATATCCTGCTTGTCAGACCTGCCTACTTAAGCCATCCAGTCCAGAGAAGGGATGAGCTTCGAGTTGGAGTCGAACCCACGTTCGACTCGATCATCGCCTGTTCGGCCGTTCGTTGAATTGCGAATGATATGGGCCGTTTGTGCCAAATTCGAGTGGCGCGTCACAGCCCCTTAATTCACTGCGGCATCGCAGTGCATTGCTGGCTGATGACAGGCCAAGCATGCACTATGACCCGCATGCTTGGCTAATCACAGCGCCGTGTGTACAGAGAGCCGGAATTGGCCAAAGCCAGGGTGGCTTTGTCCAATTATGGCTCAGGAGGTTTAGTACACGCCTCACACTATATAAGGCCGCCTGCGTGGCGGCCTTGTGTAGTGTGTTGCGGCGGTGGAGAGAGATAGATAGACAGAGAGACAGTGTCATTTGATTTAAGTTAGAGTAGGCAGGTCGAGTCAGTTAGCTGCACTTACAGTGTATTGTGTATATATATGCATCACAGGTGTTGTGTGTGTGTGTGTGTATATATATATATATATATATATATATATATATATATATATATATATATATATATATATACACACACTGTATTCAGTTTAGCTAGATCCCTTCCTGTTATTCTCTTCCTAATATACTGACAGGCAGGCAGGTTCTTGAAGTATTTACAGTTAGTGTACTGTGTACCCTGCACAGTTGCACCTTCAGTATAGCTACCTGAAGACAAGTGCTTGTGTTTTTCCTCTGATCCTATTAATAGCACAGGCAGGCTCTTGAAGTATTTACAGTTAGTGTACTGTGTACCCTGCACAGTTGCACCTATAGCTACCTGAAGACAAGTGCTTGTGTGCTTCTTCTGATCCTATTAATAGCACAGGCAGGCTCTTGAAGTATTTACAGTTAGTGTACTGTGTACTCTGCACAGTTGCGCCTACAGTATAGCTACCTGAAGAAAAGTGCTTGTGTGCTTCTTCTGACCCTTTTAATACCCCAGGCAGGCAGCTTGAAGTATTTACAGTCAGTGTACTGTGTACCCTGCACAGTTGCACCTATAGCTACCTGAAGACAAGTGCTGGTGTGCTTCTTATAATCCTATTAATAGCACAGGCAGGCATTCTGCTAGCTGCTGTATTATCAGTATATATATACATCCCAGTTTTGTGCAGTTACATCTCACTGCAGTGCAGGCCATTAGTATGTCTGGAAGGCCAACAAGGAGAGGCAGACAGTCACAAGCCGATAAAAGAGTGCAAGCAGGCTCTGTGTCCAGAGGCAACAGTGCTGGTCGTGGACGCGGTGCATCCTCATCAGCACGTGGCAGTGGGACACGCTTGTCCTTTTTTTCGGCAGCTTGCCGTGTTGAGCCGCAACATGCCGAAGACTTGGTAGAGTGGATGACCAAGCCGTCATCATCCTCCTCATCCCCTCTTCCCCAGGCTCAGGGTACATTGTCTGGCAAAGCAGCTGCCAATGCGGCCTCTTCCCTCGGCTCAATGGCATCAGCCACTCCTTCCCTAGCCCCACCATGTCCTCCTGAGGAGTCCCACGAACTGTTTGACCACAGTGTTGCTCCAGGAGGAAGCCCAGCGTTTTGAAGGCTCAGATGATGGTACTCAGCTAGAGAAAGGCAGTAACGTGAGCCCAGACAGAGGGGCTGCCCAAGAAGGACAGCAATCTGGCAGTCATGTTCCCCCAGCTGCAGCATACTGCCAGCTTTGCTCCAGTGATGAGGAGGGAGGGGATGATGAGGTCACTGACTCCACGTGGGTGCCTGATAGGAGAGAGGAGGAGGAGGAGGCACATCACCTACGAGGCAGGATGCCCTCCAGGAGCCAGCTTAAGGGCAGCACACCGACTGCATCACACCGCAGAGCTCTGCATGTGCAGGGCGCTGCTGTCTCTGTGCGTTATTGCAAAAGTTCTTTGGTGTGGGCCTTTTTTGAGACGAGTGCAACAGATCCCACTGCTGCTATTTGCAACATATTTCTCAAGCGTATCTCGCGTGGCCAAAACATCACCCGCTTGGGCACCACATGCTTGACCAGACATATGTTGACCTGCCATGCAATTAGTTGGCAAGTGTACCTAAAAGACCCACACCAAAGAACAAAGGAGGACCTCTTCTTGCTCCTCATCAGCTGGGATCTCCAACCCCACTATACCTTCAGTCCTCTACGAGACCTGCACTGAGAGGAATGAAGGTGTAGAATTAGGTGTGTCACAGCCAAGTACTTGCGGGCAATCGGTACACCGACATCAGATTGTACCAGGAAAATTTCCCTGCCCCAGTTGCTGCACTGCCGAAAGAAGTTTGCTCCCAGCCATCCACATGCCCAGCGGTTGAATGCTAGCTTGGCTAAATTGCTAGCACTTCAACTGCTGCCTTTTCAGTTGGTAGACTCTGCCCCCTTCCATGAGTTTGTGGAATGTGCGGTTCCTCAGTGGCAGGTTCCCATACGCCACTTTTTCTCATGATTCCGGCTCTCTACCGGCATGTGGAAGGCAATGTCTTGGCCTCGCTGGACAGGGCGGTCAGCGGTAAGGTGCATATTACCGCTGACTCATGGTCCAGCAGGCATGGACAGGGACGTTGCCTATCTTTCACCGTGCACTGGGTGACTCTTCTGGCAGCTGGGAAGGATGCAGGACAGGGTGCAGTAGTGTTGGAGGTTATTCCGCCACCACGCCTCCAAAATTCTACTAGTGGTGATTCTGCCACACCTCTCTCCTCCACCCCCTCCTCTTCTTCTTCCTCCATGGCCTCTTCCTGTGCTGATTTGTCCTCAGAACCAGCGGTGCTCCGTAGGCATTCAAGGGGCTACGCAAGCACACAGGAAAAAAGATGCCATGCGGTGCTTGAGCTGGTGTGCTTGGGGGACAGGAGCCACACTGGGGCAGAGATTCTGTCAGCTCTGCAGGGGCAGGTTCAGAGGTGGTTGACGCCACGCCAGCTTAAGGCAGGTATGGTGGTTTGCGACAATGGCACCAACCTCCTCTCCGCCCACCGACAGGGACAACTGACCCATGTGCCCTGTTTGGCTCACATCCTTAACGTCGTGGTGCAGTGGTTCTTGGGCAGGTACCCGGGCTTAGAGGATGTCCTGAGGCAGGCCAGGAAAGTCTGTGTGCATTTCCGCAGGTCATATAATGCCAGTGCCCGGCTGGGAGACCTCCAAAAAGGAATTTAACCTGCCCAAGAACCGCCTAATCTGTGACATGCCCACCAGGTGGAACTCAACATTGGCCATGCTGCAGCTGCTGCACATGCAGCAGAGGGCCATCAATGAGTACCTATGCAGCTATGGCACCAGGACAGGGTCAGGGAACCTTGATTTTTTTTCCCCATGCCAGTGGGCTATGATCAGAGATGCATGCACTGTCCTGTCACCATTTGAGGAGACCACGAGGATGGTGAGCAGTGACAGTGCATGCATCAGTGACACTGTACCTCTTGTCCACCTGTTGGAGCACACGCTGCGTGGAATAATGGACAGGGCACTTGAGGCAGAACTGAGGGAGGAAGAGGAGGACTTCCTTACCTCTCAAGGCCCCCTTTATCCAGATAGTGTTCCTGCGTGCCCACCAATCACACAGGAAGAGGACGAGGAGGAGGAGGATTGTGTCAGCATGGGGGTGGAGCCTGGCACTCAGCATCAGCAGCAGTCTTCAAGTGATCATTTACAGTCCGAAGAAACCCATGGGCTTGTACATGGCTGGGAGGAGGTGGCTGCGGATCATGTCATCCTTAGTGACCCAGAGGACCCCGGACTGAATGCCTCAGCAAACCTACGCTGCATGGCCTCCCTGATCCTGCAAAGCCTGCGGAAGGATCCTCGTTTTTGTGGTATCAAGGAGAGGGATCAATACTGGCTGGCAACCCTCCTTGATCCACGCTACAAGGGTAAGGTTGCAGACCTTATCTTGCCGTCGCAGAGGGAGCAGAGGAAGAAACATCTACGGGAGGCTCAACTAGAGTATCTGTGAGGGGTTGCAGTGTTGTGGCACCAGCACCAGTGCCTAAGGCCCAATTTTTCAGCCCCTGTTTAACAGGGCCGTGTAATTACAATTTTTGATGCAATATTTTGCAGGAGGGTTTTTTGCTGGCTTGCTACGCTCATCTAGAGTATCTGTGAGGGGTTGCAGTGTTGTGGCACCAGCACCAGTGCCTAAGGCCCAAGGTTAAACGGGGTCGTGTAATTACAATTTTTGATGCAATACTTTGCAGAAGGGCTCATTCCTGTGCTCCAACTAGAGTATCTGTGAGGGGTTGCAGTGTTGCGGCACCAGCACCAGTGCCCAAGGCCCAATTTTTCTGCCCCTGTTCAACAGGTACATGTAATTACAATTCTTGATATAATATTTCACAGCAGGGCTCGTTCCAGCTCCCATCAAGAGTAACTGTGAGGACTTACAATGTTGTGGCACCAGCACCACCACCAAAGGCCCAATTTTTCTGCACCTGTTCAACAATGGCATGTAATTACAATTCTTGATCTAATATTTCACAACAGGGCCTGTTCCTGCGCCCACCAAGAGTAACTGGGAGGGCTTACAGTGTTGTGGCAACACCAACACCTAAGGCCCCAATTTCCGAAGAGTATATAGGGCAGGCCCCTACTTTGTAACATCCAACTTACAAACGACTCCTACTTGCAAATGGAAGGAGACAACAGGAAGTGAGATGAAATCTACCCATAGGAAGGGAAATTCTCTCCTGTAAGAGTTAATATGGGAAAAACGTGTCTCCTCTCAACTGATGCTTTATGACCAATCCTTGTTTCACTAAAAAAAACCCAAATTTTTAAAAAACATTTGTCATTGGGACAGAAAGTGAGGTGAAATCTTCTGAAGAGTTGCACAGACAGCAAAACAAATGTTACAGGGGTGATAACCCTTCCCTATGTTTTCCAAAAAGCTTAAAAATAGATTCTTTGGCTGGAGCTACACTTTAAAAATGCACCAGTTCAAAATTACAAACAGATTCTACTTAACAACAAACCTACAGTCCCTGTCTTGTTTGCACTGCCTGTATACTGCTGTTCAGAGTATATAGGGCCTGGGGGCCTCACGCCTTTACGCCTTTCCTTTTTTTAATTTGGGTGCGGATATTTAATTTTAATATCCATACAAGACCCAAAGGGCCTGGTAATGGACTGGGGGAGAGGGGGGGGGGGGGTACCCATGCCGTTTGTCAAACTGATTTTCATCCATATTGCCGGTATCCGACATTACATTAAAGCAGCAAGCAGTTTTAAATGACTTTTATTCCTTTACAAATGGCATTTTGTGCAGGGAGTGTTCTAAGCACGGGAAACACATGCCACTTTACAGGCATACTATAGACACCCCCCAGGTACGATATTTAAAGGAATATTTCACTTTTTTTTTCACTTTAAGCATCATTAAATTCACTGCTCCCGAAAAAACGGCTGTTTTTAAAACTTTTTTTTGCATTGATACATGTCCCCTGGGGCAGGACCCGGGTCCCCAAACTCTTTTTAGGACAATACCATGTATATTAGCCTTTAAAATTAGCACTTTTGATTTCGAACGTTTGACTCTCATAGACTTTAATGGGGTTCTAAAGTTTGTGAAAACTTTCAGTCCGTTCGCAGGTTCTGGTGCAAACCGAACTGGGGGGTGTTCGGCTCATCCCTACTCTTCACTATCTATCATGCTCAGAAACGTGTAGGCCTCTTCACTAGTGTACCTTCGATTTGCCATTTTGGGCTCTAAATTTAGTGGTACACTAGTGAGACTCACAGGTAAAAAAGCTCCTGACTGTTAGCGACTGTATCAAAACACTACCAAAAAAACTGTTAGCGATCGCAGGGATCAGGCCTGACTCTGCGAACGCTGCAGTTATGTGTGTTTAGTGCTTTGTAAGTAACAGTGATCGATCGATACTGCACTTGGGTGGGCTGGGCTGGGCTGGGCAGAGGGGCAAAACGCGGGTGCTAGCAGGTATCTGGGCTGATCTCGCTAACACTGTGTTTTTGGGAACCCTAAACTGCTGGGGACTTCAGATACTATACCACTAAGGGAGGTGTATGCTGCGTGTGTGGGTGTTAGCGGTACTGGTACTAACCTAATGCTGCGTGGGGCGACGCAGACCCTATCTGACCCTAAAACCTAACTTGTATCACCCGCCGGGTGATCAGGGGTTAAACTTTTATTAGGTAATAAACGGCGGGTTCCCTGACACTATAAAAAATAAACTAACCAGCGTCACCCGTAACAGTTATACGGTGATCACTGTTGAAAGGGTTAACTAGGGGGAAATCAGGGGGTTAAAACTTTTACTAGGTAGTATATGGGGGTCCCTGACACTATAAAACACTGACAGCGAACCTAAATACTTACCTCCCTAACTAGCGTCACCTGTGACACTAATACAGCAATCAGAAAAACTATTGCTTAGTGACACTGGTGACGGGGGGTGATCACGGGGTTAAACCTTTATTAGGGAGGGTTAGGGGGGTACCCTAGACCTAAAGGGGCCTACCACTAACTGCCCTACCACTTATAACGGTCACAAATGACACCAATGCAGTAATCAGTAAAAAAAAAAAACTGCTATTGGTGTCACTGTGACAGGGGGTGCAGGGGGGTGATCGGGGGGTGATTGGGGGGTGAAAAGTGTGCCCAGAGTGTTCTACAGTTAGTGTAGTGTTGGTGCACTTACTTGGATGACTTCTCTCCTCGGCGCCGGAAGGAAAAGACCAACACGAGGAGAGATGACATCACTTCCTCGGCCGCTGTTTACATTACAGCAGCAGAGGAAGATTGTCATTCGTTGGGAGCGTTCGCAAGGGGGTGGCCAAGAATGAGTGGCCTCCCCCTCAGCACGGATTGCTCCCCTAACGATGCCGACCGCCTCAGATACGTGATTTTGCCTGCACGTGCCATTCTGCCGCAGTATATCTGCGTTAGGCGGTCGGAAAAGTGGTTAAAACTTTTTTTTTGCATTGATACATGTCACCTGGGGCAGGACCCGGGTCCCCAAACACTTGTTAGGACAAAAACTTGCATATTAGCCTTTAAAATTCGCACTTTTGATTTTTCACGTTCGGGGCCTATAGACTTTAACTGTGTTCGAATGTTCTGCCACAAACCGAAAGGGGAGGGTGTTCGGCCCATCCCTAGTGACAATGGGGGTATTTACTAAAGGCAAATCCACTTTGCACTACAAGTGCACTTTCAGTATAATTTCAGTGCACTTTCAAGTGCATTTGCAGTGCACTTGTAGTGCAAAGTGGATTTGCCTTTAGTAAATAACCCACACAGTGCTCTAAAATTGGCCCCAATCAGGCCATTTTAGGGACTCAAAACAATTCATAGTGCTAAAAAGGATGATTATTTTTATCAATAATGCATTACATACATTAACAACAAAAACAAGGTGTGTGTGTAGCAGACCCACAACATAATAGTTAGCTGAAGAAGAGATTGTCACCCCATCTATCAAATAAATAACGTTTGCACTTTTGAAAAAAATGGCCAAAAAGAAAAGCCCACTGGAGAACCTAGAAGACAGCTAAAAGAAACACAAGCAATAAATCAAATGAAATATTAGTTCAGTTTAAAAGAAACATTTATTTTAACCACTTCAGCCCCGGAAGGATTTACCCCCTTCCTGACCAGAGCACTTTTTACAATTTGGCACTGCGTCGCTTTAACTGCTAATTGCGCGGTCATGCAATGCTGTACCCAAACGAAATTTCCGTCCTTTTCTTCCCACAAATAGAGCTTTCTTTTGATGGTATTTGATCACCTCTGCCATTTTTATTTTTTGCGCTATACACGGAAAAAGACCGAACATTTTGAAAAAAAATGATATTTTCTACTTTTTGTTCTAAAAAAAATCCAATAAACTCAATTTTAGTCATACATTTAGGTCAAAATGTATTCGGCCACATGTCTTTGGTAAAAAAAATGTCAATAAGTGTATATTTATTGGTTTGCGCAAAAGTTATAGCGCCTACAAACTAGGGTACATTTTCTGGAATTTACACAGCCTTTAATTTATGACTGCCTATGTCGTTTCTTGAGGTGCTAAAATGGCAGGGCAGTACAAAACCCCCACAAATGACCCCATTTTGGAAAGTAGACACCCCAAGGAAATTGCTGAGAGGCATGTTGAGCCCATTGAATATTCATTTTTTTTGTCCCAAGTGATTGAATAATGACAAAAAAAAAAATTACAAAAAGTTGTCACTAAATGATATATTGCTCACACAGGCCATGGGCATATGTGGAATTGCACCCCAAAATACATTCTGCTGCTTCTCCTGAGTACGGGGATACCACATGTGTGGGACTTTTTAGGAGCCTAGCCGCGTACGGGGCCCCGAAAACCAATCACCGCCTTCAGGATTTCTAAGGGTGTACATTTTTGATTTCACTCTTCACTGCCTATCACAGTTTCGGAGGTCATGGAATGCCCAGGTGGCACAAACCCCCCATGGCATGGTGAGTATTTTGCAGCTCTCATTTGTTTTTGAAAATTAAGAAAGACAAGAAAAAAATGTTTTTTTTCTGTTTTTAATTTTCAAAACTTTGTGACAAAAAGTGAGGTCTGCAAAATACTCACTATACCGCTCAGCAAATAGCTTTGGGTGTCTACTTTCCAAAATGGGGTCATTTGGGGGGGTTTTGTGCCACCTGGGCATTCCATGGCCTCCGAGACTGTGATAGGCAGTGAAGAGTGAAATCAAAAATTCACGCCCTTAGAAAGCCTGAAGGCTCACAATATAAAATATTCCATGGACTCGACATGCCTCTCAGCAAATAGCTTGGGGTGTCTACTTTCCAAAATGGGGTCATTTGGGGGGGGTTTGAACTGTCCTGGCATTTTATGCACAACATTTAGAAGCTTATGTCACACATCACCCACTCTTCTAACCACTTGAAGACAAAGCCCTTTCTGACACTTTTTGATTACATGAAAAAATTATTTTTTTTTGCAAGAAAATTACTTTGAACCCCCAAACATTATATATTTTTTTAAAGCAAATGCCCTACAGATTAAAATGGTGGGTGTTTCATTTTTTTTTCACACAGTATTTGCGCAGCGATTTTTCAAACGCATTTTTTGGGGAAAAAACACACTTTTTTACATTTTAATGCACTAAAACACACTATATTGCCCAAATGTTTGATGAAATAAAAAAGATGATCTTAGGCCGAGTACATGGATACCAAACATGACATGCTTTAAAATTGCGCACAAACGTGCAGTGGCAACAAAATAAATACATTTTTAAAAGCCTTTAAAAGCCGTTACAGGTTACCACTTTAGATTTACAGAGGAGGTCTACTGCTAAAATTACTGCCCTCGATCTGACCGTCGCGGTGATACCTCACATGCATGGTGCAATTGCTGTTTACATTTGACGCCAGACCGACGCTTGCGTTCGCCTTAGCGCGAGAGCAGGGGGGACAGGGGTGCTTTTTATTTATTTTTTTTTTTTTCCCTTTATTATTTTTTTGCTTTTTTATCTTATTTTTATTGTTAATATTCTTTATTTATTCGAAAGGAGGCAGGTAATACAATAACATATCACTTTCCATATACACAATTGCTTTTAACTGCCATACATTTAGTCCCAACTTAATAATCCATAATTATATAGGCATGTATATATATCTTCATTTACTTATACTTATAAGTGTATATCCACTCAAAAAAAGAATTCCTCCCTTTCTTTTTATATTTTACCAAGAACAAAAACCCACCAAAGTAAATAAATCAATAACCCCACAAACCCAAGAAACAAATCAAAAACTGAAGAAGGGGGAAAAAAAAAAAAAAAAAAAAAGGGGGGGGGGGGGGAAGGGGTCGTCCTCCGCTCCCAGAGGAGACGGGCGCACAAAGTGAGAACACACCAAAATAGAGCCCATCATTCCCCAGGCATACTCCCCATTAGTCTCCTTCCCTCTTCTGAGTATACGAATTGGTCCCAGTCTGCCCATGTTCTAGTGTATTGCTTTTTTCTGTCTTGTGCTGACATTACAAGATCCTCCATAATCCCGATATTTCTTACCCTATTTAGCCACTGAGCAATAAAAGGAGGTTTGGGGTCCCTCCAGCTAAGAGTAATACAGGCTTTAGCTGCGTTGACCATGTGACATAACACAGATTTTTTATATGCCTGCCGGGGAATTTGTGAACAATGAAGCAGAAAAAATGCGGGGTCGTCTGATATTGGGAAAACTGTAAACTTTTGAGATATCCTCTGGACCTCTAACCAGTATTGTCTAATCTTAGGGCAGGACCAGAATATGTGAAATAGTGTCCCCCGATCCTCTCTACATCTCCAACAAAGGTCTGAGGCCTCTGGAGAGAGTTTACTTAACCTTGCCGGGGTGTAGTACCATCGTGTCAGTAATTTATAATTAGATTCCTGAATCCGTGTGCATATTGATGAGTTCAACTAAAGATAGATAATATTCTGTCGTTGAGCTGGGCTAAAGGTCCTATCAAGATCTCTCTCCCATTTACCAAAGCCTGGCATCACAAAATCTTCTGAGGGCATGCTAAGCAAGGCATATATCTTTGAAATCGTCCGAGGGAGGGGTTCATTTCCATCACAGTATGACTCAAATAAAGTTAATTGACGCTGATAATTTATCGGTGGTCCCAGAGACCTGAGGAAATGACGCAGCTGCAACGCCTGCCAAAGATTTATTTCGTACCGCCCCCCCGGGTGCGTCAATGTGGCCACCGTGGGCCAATTCTCGTGATCCAGAAAGTGCGATGCCTGAAAACAGCCCCTCTCTATTAAATTCTTAAACGCCCCTAATTCCAAACCTGGGGGGAAACTAGGGTTCCCCAGTATTGGGAACAAGGGTGATTGTGTCGTGGAAAATTTAGGGTTCCGACAGAGCACAGATCCCATTCTCAGTGTAGGGCCTATAGTAGGATGTGTTTTAAGAGGGACGGGTACTGCTGCATAGCACCAAGGTGCTCTACTCAAAGGTATTGGGCTAGAATGTTGTTCTATGTCTATCCACAGTTTGAATGCCCTATGTCTGCTCCAATCGATCATCCTGCCCAAATGGGCTGCTTGATAATATTTATATGCGTCTGGGGCAGCTACACCGCCAAAGCACTTGGGTAGCGTCAAAAGACATCTACTGATCCTGGGGCGTTTATTCGCCCATATAAATTTAGTAAAAAGAGTGCGAATTTGACGAAAAAAAACGGCCGGTATACGGATAGGTAAAAAAGGTTTTGAGAATATTCCATTTATTTTAACCGACGCCTGTGGAGCAGTATAGACCTTAGCAATCCATTGCAGCATACGGTCTCCTAGTCCCATGTGCCTCAGGACTGAAAACATAAAATTCCAGTTTACTCTATCGAACGCTTTTTCTGCATCGGTACTCAAAAAGACACACGGGGTATTTGTCTTATTAGCGTGATGGATCAAATTAAGTACCTTGATAGTATTGTCTCTTGCTTCACGAGAAGGGATAAACCCTACTTGATCTAGATGGATTAACTGAGTAAGCAGAGGTTGAATACGGGAGGCTAGTAATTTAGTAAAAAGCTTTAAATCTACATTTAGCAGCGAAATTGGACGGTAACTTCCACATTCTGACGGATCTTTCCCCTCTTTAGGAATAACAGAAATATACGCCAGAAGTGCATCTGGGGGCAGTGTGGTCGTCTGGCCCAGCGCGTTAAACATCTTTATCATGTGCGCACCCAGCACAGAAAGATAGTTTTTATAATACTGTAAAGTAAATCCATCTGGGCCTGGTGCCTTCCCAGATTTGACCGTTTTTATCACCGTCGTCAACTCCTCTATAGTAATAGGGGCTTCTAAGCTACTACGTACCGGAGAGGAAAGTCGAACAAGACATGATGAGGAAAGGTATTCTTCCAAGACAGAAGGAGAAGATAATGGTGGTGTCAAATTATATAAAGACGAGTAGAATTCTCCAAACGTCTTAGCAATATCTTTTGGCAGCGCAATTAGTTGACCATCCCTTCCTTTTATGTGAGGTATATATGTTGTCGAACTCCTCTCCTTAAGCTTCCCTGCCAACAATTTGCTGCATTTATCTCCCAGTTCATATGTCACCTTCCTGCCAGACTGTATCGCTGCTTTAGCTTTAAAACGGAGGAGATCTGTTATTTGTCGCCTCAGATGAGCCAGATCATTCCCCACAGAGAGCTCTTGTGTTCTCTTATGTTGTAATTCAAGGACCTGTATATCTCCCAGTAATTTTGTTATCTGAACTTCTCGTGCTTTCTTCAAACGAGAACCATGTTTGATCAGAATCCCCCGTATTACTGCCTTATGTGCCTCCCATACCATGCCCGGGTCGCTCCCCGGTGTGTCGTTCATCTGAAAATATGCTGTAAGTTCTTTTGCCACATCATCCCAAGTTTCAGGATTTTGTAGCAAACTCTCATTTAGACGCCAGCGCCACTCCGGGGTGCCAGCCGAGCCTGACAGAGAGAGGCAGAGAGTCACCGGGGCATGATCTGACCACGTTATGTTTCCAATGGAAACATCTCGTACTGAGGAAAGTAAATAATGTGGAACCAAAAATAAGTCTATTCGAGAGTACACTTGATGTGGGTTGGAAAAAAAAGTATAATCCTTTTCCCCTGCATGAAGGATTCGCCAAGCATCTACCAGTTGCGATTCGTAAAGTTTCCTCAGAATACGCTTTCTGACACTGCCTGGAACCGATGAAGTCCCTACGGAAGTGTCTATTCTAGGGTCCAGAGGGATATTGAAGTCCCCCCCCAGGATCAGTTTACCTTCTGCAAATTCTGCTAGCTTTGGTAGAATTTTGTTCAAAAAAAGAGTCTTGGTTTAGATTTGGTGCATATACAGTGGCAAGTGTCACCTTAGTGCCATCGAGGTATCCTTTAAGAAAAAGATAACGACCATTTAAATCCAAACATTTCTCTATAAGAGACCAGGATACTCGACTGGAAATCAAAATGGCAAGGCCTTTAGATTTTGCTTCTTGATTACAAGCGTGATATACACATGGAAAAAATCTGTTCTGAAGAAAAGGGAGTCTACCCGTCTTAAAATGTGTTTCCTGTACAAATGCCACATCTGTGCGTGTTCGCTTCAGGTCATTAAGGAGCATCCTCCGTTTCTCCGGGACATTCAGTCCTTTCACATTTAGAGTGGTCACTCGCACCCCGTCCATCTCCCCTGGGAGCAGAAGGGCAAACCCCCAAAGAGGGAAAAAAAACTGAAAAAACAAAAAACAAAACAAAACAAAAAAAAAACCCCGCCCCCTAAGTAAACCCCTGAAGAGAGCACCCACCTCCGAGCTGCGGTTCACGTGGGTGCTGGCCTATATAGGGAGTTGGCTTGACCTGGCCGAGATGCTCCGCTCACAACTCTACTCCCCCGGGCATTGACACATAATATATTACCGCCACACTGCCCAGCCAAAAAAAAAAAAATATATATATATCTTCCTCCACTCCTATTTCCCCAAGCATAACCACTTATTACAACCTATAGCAGTCTTCCCCCTAATGTAGGAGAGAGAAAAAAAAAAAAAAAAAAGGGAAAAGACCCCAAACACAGAGAGGCGAGAATGAGCAAGGGAGGGAGCGCAAGATAAAGGGGAAAATAAGGTAAAAGTCCCCATCTCCCCTCTCCCCACCTCCACTGCAACCCTCCACCCATCTCCCCCCAATTTTCCCAGCATGCACCACTTGTCTCCCTTCCCCCCCATCAGTCCTACAGGGGGATTGAAGGCAAGTAGGGCACGGCTGAAACAGCACCCCTAGTCCCGCATACTATCCGCAAAGCCATATTTATCTCTCATACTTAGTAACCGGAGCCCACCTTCCGGGCCAACAGCCTACTCAGACAGAGTTCTAGTGTTATCCCCTTTCCAAGAAAAAGAGAGAGAGGAAAAAAAAAAAAAACAAAAAAAACTAACAAACAACCAAGCCAATGCCAAAACATATACCTCGTTTATCTATTCTCCCTCCTCCTGCCTTCCCCAAAAAAAAAAAAAAAAAAAAAAAAAGGAAAAAGAAAGAAAGAAAACCCCCAAACTTCCCCCTTACCTCTCCTACCCCCCTTCCCCTGTGCTAGTGAAAACCCCACTCCTATCCCCCTAAATCCTCAATAAACCTTACCCAAAATGTGTTCCTCCATAACTCCTCAATAAATTCCCTTAGGACTTAATTGTGTGTTTAGTGCCTTTCGAGTCTGAGTACGCTGCGGTCCTTGATCTATCTAACCAGGCGGGCATTCCCCCATGTAGGAGATGCCCGTTAGTTTAACTGTTGAAGGAGGGCTCCAAGAACCCGACTCTGTTATATGGCTTTATCATAGTAAAAAAAAAAAAAAAAAAAAAAAAAAATGTAGATGTGGTTATCTATGGACCAATCCTCTACTTAGGTCCGAAGTATATATAAACATAAACATATAGGTATATACACACCCACACCCGTGCTCCATCCTAAGAACTCCCTTTCCCCCCATCTAATTATCAGCATCCCCATTGGATCCGTGAAGATGAAATTAAATAAATAAATAACAAACATCCCTCCCCCATCTCTATATAGTGCTTTTGCAAGGTGCCCTTCTAATTCGTGACTCAGAACAAGGGACACCCCTATCATCCCTACCCTCACAGAGTGCCCCTCAAACACCCACATACCTATATGCATACATACATACATACCTACATACACACATACCTATATATACACATACATACATACATACATGCATACACCTGTACACACACATACTTACATATCCACACATACATGCACACCTACATAATAGAAATAACATTTCATATATCAATCCCAAGATATAAATAGAATAAATAAAATAATAATTAAAGATAATAAATTATATTCCGATACCCTCCAAATGTGTTGTCCCACCTCAAATTATACCCATCATGCTCATGCGGTGAAAAAATAAGTAAATAAATTAATAAATAAATAATTAGATAAATATAACACTTCTAATTATACACCTCATACCCACACAGTGCAAAAAAAAGCGAAAAAATAACTAAATAAATAGAAATATATAGTGCCTATACCATGTCTATACCTATACAGTACCAGTAATGTCCATATTTTCCACGAGGTTGCAGTAAACCAAGTATTAATAACAAAAAACAAATAAATAAAAGTGGACCAGGTATTACTGACGTCTCCCTGAGAGGAGGGGGAGAGAGAAAAAAAAAAAAGGGGGGGCAGGGGGGGTGTAAAAATATTTTTCTCTCCTTTCAAAAAAAAAAAAAAAAATAAACATATTGTTCTGCAGCACCCCGCTGATCTCCCCGAACTGTTTAGCTTTCTTGAGATAGAGACCCTTGCTATTCCAAATTGGCTGCAGCCTATACTAAGACCAATGAAACGATCCGGGACCCCAGGCGCAGCAGAACCATTACCCCAAGCAACAGGAAGAAGCGGGGGACCGGGTGGTATATCTCAATATGGGGGTGGACAGGAGATGTAACCCCTGTGGAAGATGTGACTAAGAGGTCTAGTCCTCCTCCTCTCCTTTTTTCCCTAGTTTTTTTTTTTTTTATCTTATTTTTAAACTGTTCCTTTCATTTTTTTTTTTTTTTTTTTTTTTAATCATTTTTATTGTTATCTCAGGGAATGTAAATATCCCCTATGATAGCAATAGGTAGTGACAGGTACTCTTTTTTGAAAAAATTGGGGTCTATTAGACCCTAGATTTCTTCTCTGCCCTCAAAGCATCTGACCACACCAAGATCGGTGTGATAAAATGCTTCCCCAATTTCCCAATGGCGCTATTTACATCCGGCGAAATCTAAGTCATAAAATGCTCTGATCAGCTCTATGGTCAGCTGGCTGAATCACCGGCTGCATTCTCAGGTTCCCTGTTGAGACAGGAGAGCCAGAGAAATACACGGAAGACGGTGGGGGGGGGCATTCTCTCCCACTGCTTGTAAAAGCAGTCTAGAGGCTAATTAGCCACTAGGATTGCTTTTACATGAAAGCCGACCACTGGCTGAAAAGAATGATACCAAGATGATACCTAAACCTGCAAGCATCATTCTGGTATAACCACTCAAAGTCGTGAATGGCGTACCTGAAGACAAAAAAATGGTTAACAATAAAGCACAGTAAACGGTAAAGTATAAAAAAATTGCATACCTGAAAAGCAAACATGATAAAACATAACAACAATAAAACATTGCAGAATAGAATACAGTAAAAAAGAGCAGAACAATAGAGAGAATAGAGAGAGAGAGAGAGAACAATAAAACGACAACTATTTTTTATTTTATATTTTTGTTTGTGTTTTTTTTTTTTTTTTTTTTACACTTTTTTTGTAACTGTAACTTTTATAACTGTAACCGGTTCCAGGTTTGGGTCTCTCAAAATGCGATGGCATCTTGGGAGACCCTGTGAAAGTGTGTCCTAGTCTGTGGAATGCTGTACCCTATGCTAATACTCAACTAGTGAATGGTAGCGTTCAAAACATTCACCAATGCAAAGACCAGGATTGACAGGAGGGACAATAATAGCGGGTGTCACGCCTATATCCGCGCTTGCTGCAGACACAACATCTTTTTTGGGGGGGTTCGTTGGGTAGGGGTACTCGGGAGGACATAAAAATGCCTCTCATGCAGCCGACTGCATTTGGTTGGGGATGTGAATGGGGGAAGTACGGGCGCTGCAGAAGTGGTGGGTTCCCAATTAGGATTGGCGAATGCAGCAGGAAGGGCACTATGGGCACGACGGGCCTGTGTTTGTCTTCTTGGTGGCAGCGGGACACTACTTGTGCTTGCCACCTCACCAGCTTGAACTGCACTTATGGGACTCGCCACGTCACCAAGTGTTATTGCAGTGCTGATTTGACTACGACCGGGGTGTACTAGGCCGCTGGCGCTTGCCAGTTCACCAAAACGCTACCAAAAAAACTGTTAGCGATCGCAGGGATCAGGCCTGACTCTGCGAACGCTGCAGTTATGCGTTTAGTGTTTTGTAAGTGACAGTGATCGATCGATACTGCACTTGGGGGGGCTGGGCTGGGCCGGGCGGAGGGGCAAAACGCAGGTGCTAGCAGGTATCTGGGCTGATCCCGCTAACACTGCGTTTTTGGGAACCCTAAACTGCTGGGGACGCTAGTATAGATCTGATCGGATCAGATATTGATGCGTTCAGATACTATACCACTAAGTGAGGCGTATGCTGCGTGCGTGGGTGTTAGTGGTACTGGCGCTAATCTGACGCTGCCTGGGGCGACGCATTTCACCGCCAGGTGATCAGGGGGCTAAACCTTTATTTGGTAATAAACGGCGGGTGCCCTGACACTATAAAAAATAAACTAACCAGCGTCACCCGTAACGGTTATACGGTGATCAGTGGTGAAAGGGTTAACTAGGGGGCAATCAAGGGGTTAAAACATTTATTAGGTAGTATATGGGGGTCCCTGTCGCTATAAAACGCTGACGGCGAACCTAAATATTTACCTCCCTAACTAGCGTCACCAGCGACACTAATACAGCGATCAGAAAAATGATCGCTTAGGGACACTGGTGACGGGGGGTGATCAAGGGGTTAAAACTTTATTAGGGGGGGTTAGGGGGGTACCCTAGACCTACAGGGGGCTAACCCTAACTGTCCTAACACTGTAACTGTCACAAACTGACACCAATACAGTAATCAGAAAAAAATAAAACCTGCTTGGTGTCAGTTTGTGACGGGGGGGTGATTGGGGGGGGGGATCGGGGGTGATCGGGGGGGGGGGGGGGGAATCGGGGTGTTTTGTGTGCCTGGCATGTTCTACTGTGTGTGTGTATGTGTTGGAGCACTCACATTACAGTCTTCTCTCCTCGGCCCGGAACGGAAAATACCGAGCCGAGGAGAGATGACATCATTTCCTCTGCCTCTGTGTACAATACAGAGGCAGGGAAATGATCCCATTGGCTGGGAGCGATCGCGACGGGGGGGCACGAATGGATGGCCTCCCCCTCACCACTGATCGCCGGGGGAGATATGCCGACCGCCACAGGCACCGGGGGGGGTCCGATCGGACCCCCCACCCGCGGGCAGGCAAGGACGTACAGGTAAGCCCTTTTGCCTGCCCGTGCCGCTCTGCCGACGTACATCGGCGTGCGGCGGTCAGCAACTGGTTAATATAAATGTTTCACACATTTGCTGGCATATCAATGGCCCCCCTACCCGCAAAGTACTCCAGATATTTTTTTCTCACTTCGTGGGCGCTTTGGGGGGGCAAGCCAAGACGGCCAGCTTCAAGTGCCGTCAGTGTTGAATGATCAGGAAAGCCGGCCTCAGTCCCAACTTAGGCCCCATAGTTTGTTGCATTTTTGCATAGATAATTGTGCATAATGCAGCAAGCAAGCACAATATGGATCAGTTTATATTCCGCCATGTGGATTGGTGTCAGAAATAGGCAGAACCGGCTGGCCATTATGCCAAAAGCATTCTCCACCACTTTTCTGGCTCTGGCCAGCCGGTAGTTAAAAACCCTCTGGTCCGGAGTGAGAGTCCTCATGGGAAATGGCCTCATCAGATGTTCACCTAGCCCAAACGCTTCAGCAGCGACGAACACAAACAGAAGACCAACCACGTTGTCTTCCACAGGTGGCAAACCCAAACCACCATTCTGGAGCCGGCGATGACTCCACCATCCAACATCCGGCCATTCTTCCCCACGTTCACATAGAAAAACTCATATGTCGCCAACACCACTGCCAACATCACAATACTATCAAACCCCTTAGAATTATAATAGAATGACCCCGAGTTGGGGGGTGGGACGATGTGGACGTGTTTCCCATCTATTGCCCCTCCACAGTTAGGAAAGTCCCACCACTGGGCTAAGTGGGATGCCACAGTCTGCCATTCCTGTGGGTTTGAAGGAAACTGTGGAGTCAAACAAGAAAAAAAAAAAAATTAGTACTTTTGCACATAACATTGCAAGCAGATCAGACACAAACATTCTTGGCCAACATAATTATAACATTTATTGAAATGAGTATTTAAAGACAAAAGTATAAGGTCCACTTATCAGATTCCTTTACTTACACTATTGGCAGTCCACTGGACAGGTAAGAAGTCTCATAATACAAAAATAGGAATACACACTACAAATTGAAGCACATTTTTCCATCTGCAATTACCTATCAAGATAATAGGAGAACAAAACTTTAAACAGTAACATTTGAAAGTATTCAGGCAGGCCCTTGCACTACATGCTTTGGTGAATTCATCCATAAATATGAACACAAAAGAGGTAGGTATAGTGTGTATGGGTTTGGCAAAGTTAGCAGATAGAGGATTAGTATAAGCTGACGTACCAGTTGGGGGGGAGGGGTTCCAAATGAGTTTGAGCCCCCCCCCAAAAAAAAAACTTGCACTCTGCCTGAATTTAAGGACAAATAACATTTGAACACATTTTAGGGGGTGTTTAGGGTAAGCACTACAATGGAGCGGAGAAAAAAAATTGTTAAGTGACTAGGCGAGGTGTATATAGGCCCAGGATATCATGCTGGGGAGGTTAGTGAAGGCAAATATGCATAAAGGACAAAAAAGGAGCATTAAAAGCTTCCAGCATGCATGAAGACAAAGAGGACATTCACAGCATATTACAATCATGGTAATTATGGAATGATGAAATAAATACTATACATTAGCAAACGTTAAATACATAATATGTGATGTTAAAGGAGAAAACTTACCTTAATATAGTCCTTCCACAGTACCTGAATGATGACAGAACAGGTCTCTGGAATAATGATCCTTAGAGCCTGGGGGGAGATGCCTGTTGAGAACTTGATTTCCTGCAGACTTCCCCCTGTCGTCAAGTACCGCAAGGTGGCAACGAGCCTCTGCTTGGGAGTGATGGCTTGCTGCATGCAGGTGTCCTGCTTCATAATATAAGGGGACAGCAAAGCCAAGATACGGTGAAAAACGGGGTCCGTCATCCGGAGATAATTCCTGAAATCATCAGGATTATTCTCCTGGATCTCCCGCAACAAAGGCATGTGAGAGAATTGGTCACGCTGGAGCAACCAATTCTTCGTCCATGAACTCCTCCTCCCCCTGTTCATGGACTGGGCTTGGGTCAAAGTAAGAACCCCAACACCAAGCCCCTGCACAGCACGAAGTCTACAACGAGTACGTACCCGCAACATGGCTTCAAAGCGGTCGGCTGGTCAGAACGAACTAACAGAACGCACTGAAAATCAGAAAGAACCTGATAAGTATGATTTGAAAATCAGAAATGAGCGGACAAGAGCGCACTGGAAAACAGATATGAACTATCAAATAGAACGCACTGAAAGACAGAAACAAACTGACAATACGCACTGAAAAACAGATACGAACCCACAAGCACAAACTGAAGAGCAGTAACGATCTGAAAAGCACAAGGCTGAAAAGCGCGAATCGTCTCTCACCAAACTTCTACTAACACGAGATTAGCAGAAGGAGCCCAAAGGGTGGCGCACTGGCTATTGAATTGAACTTCCTCTTTATAGTGCGGTTGTACGTCAATGCGTTCTTGCCAATCGGAATTTCCGACAACATTTGTGCGACCATGTGTATGCAAGACAAGTTTGAGCCAACATCCATCGGAAAAAAATCCACGGTTTGGTTGTCGGAAATTCCGATCATCTGTACACGGCATAACACAGACAGGGGAAGGTTTTTATTCGTTAGGAGCGATCAGCAGGTCCAGACCATAAATCATTGGTCTGGCCCTGGGGACTGATCGCTCCTCTAATGAACTCAACCGCCTCGGGCACGGGTGGGGGGGAGGTCGCGATCGCGCCCCTCGCACACGGGGAGGGTGGGACGTACATGTATGCCCATTTCCCCACCCATGCCATTCTGCCGACGTACATCGGCGTGTGGTGAGTGCGGCGTGCGTGTAATATTAGAACTAATATTCAGCCAATTTGCAGCTTTCATTCAAGTATTACCTTCCATTAAGACACTTCCTGTTATATAATGACAACACTCTGTCCCTGTTTTCCAATTTCCAATTATGCTTCTGCATTGTCTCTCTGTCTCACAGGTTTTTGATGGAGACAAGTGGTAACATCAAAACACATTGCACCGTCATGGTACACTGTTGTCACCATAAAGGCTTCCTACACCTAAATGCCATGCAGCCATTGTTGGAGTGCATGCATGTAAAAAAAAGTTTTCAGTATTCAGTTTGAAATCACTGTGGCATTTATTTATGATATACAGTGCTTTAGCAAATGTAATGTCATTCACTTAGGGTTTACCTCCACTTTAAATCCACAATTTTTTCAGATGTGGAAGCTGAGGCCCTTTGAGAACAATACAAATTGTTCTGCTTTATACATATTTTTTTTTTAATTCTTTACATTATTCACATAACTCCTTGCCCTCTAAGAATTTTTAGTCTAATCTCCCTTTTTATCTAGCAGTATATTCTTGAAAGGAAATTTGTGCCCCCCGAAGAAATAAGGGAGGGCAAATAAACTTCAAGCAGATAGTGTCTCTGGTAGAAATAAAACCAAGTTCCAGCAGAGCATGGGCACAGACATTGTGTCAATGTATGCTGATGACACTCTACTTTATCTAGGCGACACCCAGAACACTCTACAAGCTGTTATGACCCTTATTAGGGCATTTGGGGAGCTAACCGCTTCTCCGTTAACTGGGATAAGTTGGTGCTGCTGCCGCTGGATCCCCTGGGTGCCCCACTGCCAGCTGGTGTGGAGATGGGACAGATGATGGCTTCGTTTCGCTATCTGGGGTCACCTAAATCAGGATCAGGTTATCAACACTACAATACAATAAAGATGAGGGGGGCTAGCAGTCCCTCATCCCAGAGCTTACTACCTTGCGTCCCAGCTACAACAGCTGGGGGGCTGGGGAATGATAGATCTGGCCGACCCCATCTATAGGCTTTTAGACATACCATGTGAGGGCGCGTCCGCACTTACATCGTTAGAGGTGGTTTACATGCATTTAGATCCTGGGGCCCCCACAGTGAAATTATTGAATACTCTATGGTCCTCTGCTATGAAAGTTGTTGGGGATACGGGGCTTCTTGACCCATACTCCCCTGTGGCGTAACAGGCAATATAGAGAAATATTGAAACTTAGAGGATTTAGGAACTGGGAAGAGGCAGGCATAAAATATATGTCTCAGCTGTATAAAGGCCCTACCTTCAAATCGTTCACAGAGATTCAGGTGGAGTTTGAGATTCCACATGCAAATTTTTACAAATACTTACAGCTACGTTGTGCCATACAAACCCAGGCAAAAACCACTAAGCTCCAGCAGACTGACCATATGCTAATACAAAGCATTCTCATGGAAAACTACAAAAAGGGCATGATATCCAGGTGCTATAATATTGTTATTAGACAAATACAGGGCCCCTCCAGGTTACCCTGTAGACATGGTTGGGAGAAAGATGTAGGAATAATTGATGGGGAGAGCTGGGATCTATGCCTTTCTGCCGCCCCCCCCCCCTGGTCTCAATGTCAGCGTCCCAGAGGCTGTCCCACTTATACCTACTGCATAGAGCAGTGGTTCTCAACTCCTGTCCTCAGGACCCACTAACAGGCCAGGTTTGCAGGATGACTGAAATACATCACAGGTGATATCATTTGCTGCTCGGTGATTGTAGTATTCTAGTCTGCATCTCCCCAAGGTAATACTTAAAATCTGGCCTGTTGGTGGGTCCTGAGGACTGGAGTTGAGAACCACCGGCATAGAGCATACAGAACTCCTCTGCAACTTCACAAAGTTCAAAATCAGGGATTCCCCCCCTCTGCCAGAAATGTGAATGTGATCATGGTGATCCTCTCCATATGCTCTGGAAATGCCCCAACCTTTTCAGATACTGGAGAGAGGTCATATATACAATATCAAGGGTATATATGACACTTGTACCACATGATCCTGTTATATGCCTATTAGGAGCGCTTAATGAGGAAACACTGACTCTGTCAGCTCGCACGGCGATCCTGCGGTTACTATATGTGGCACGTAAACAAATTGCCCAACTGTGAATCACTCCTAGAGTGCCCACTAGGGGGCAATGGGTGGATAGTGTCAACAAACCATTGATTAGAGAAAAACTAACATACCAACACAGAAATGTTCTATGCAAATTTCACTCAATGTGACAGGCGTGGCTAGATGTCCTGGGCCTAGCCCCTCACCAACTGATCAAAGACAGGCTCTTGTTGAGGTAGATAGAAGGTGAATGGTAACCTGGTGACTATCAAACATTGGGGTCACAAAAGACACAGGAGGATACTATTGAGGCTGGTGGGTCAAGGTGTTATAATTGAATTGTATTGACTAAACCTACTGTTGTGATATGAAGGTTTATGAGAACTACACTGCTTGACTATATGTAGTTTATCTTTTCATTTGGTTAATTTTTATGTTATTTTACTATAACTCAATACTGGAAATAACAAACTGTATGAGTTTTGCGCATTAATGTACATTGTTATATAAGTCTTATGTCTTCTGTTCATTTTCTTTTGGTACATACTTACATACTTGCACATTGAATGTCTTATGATATGTACTGTGCAAGACGAAAATAAAACTTTCCTGATTTAAAAAAAAAAAAGAAAGAAAACCAGGAAGGTCCCTAGAGGTGCACTGTGAAGGGCTTATCCTCGTACAGTAGGTACCTCTTTACATGTTGGCTGCCTGGATGATGAATCATAAGCAATAACTTCCCAGGATGCTATTTTTTTATTTTATTTTTTACTGAACTGTATTTTCTCTTTTAGCTCTGAAAGTGTGTCTAATAATATTAATATAAATGTAGAAAATATCAGAACAAGAAAGGTCATTTCTGCGCTTGAAATATAAATATAGAAAAAGATTTTCACATATAAATGAAAAAAAATGATACTATGAATGAATTCTTGGAAGTTCAAAATAATTCTTTTAGTTTGAGCTTGTTATCTGAAGTTAGTGGAACTTTCCTCCTGCCAGTCATTTCTTTCTGACATATGGCAATGAATTGATGATGCTTTATATAAACCAGCTGGGCTTTCTTGGTTTATGAAGCATGTTTAGCACATCCAGCTTTCTAAGGCAAAGGTAAAATCCAGCACTACAGAATAGATTAACTCCTCTGGGCCCTGAATCTGGCTCCTGTCTTGTTATTCTTCAATACTGCTTGAACAACTCACTCAGTTTAAAGTCGGATTGTTTGTACGCTCCATCGGACAATTGTTGTCAGATTTTCCGCGGACAAATGTTGGATGGCAGGTTTTAAAATTTTCCACAGACAAATGTCTGTTGTCGGATTTTCCGAGCGTGTGTACACAAGTCCTTCGGACAAAAGTCCAAAGTACAAACATGCATGCTTGGAAGCAAGGACGAGCCAGAAGTGGTCGGTCTTGTAAACCAGTGTTTTTTAATGGAGAATTAACATTCATGTCATAGCAAATTATGAAATCTTGAAATGCAGCACACATTCTCTTCTTTAATGGGATAATAATGAAGCTGCTTTGCTGGTGATACTGATGGAATTATTGCAAACGATTTTTCAAAGGCTTTTTTTTCTAGTGATATCAAGAATAATATTATTATGCTTTTTTTTTTCTTGGGCAAGTTACCACAACACCATTATCCCGTAGTTTTTAAGATCAAAAGATACAACTATGTTGGTGTTCCTTGTCAATTTTACATGTTTTTTTTTTTTTAATGTAACCGCCTACTCCCAAACACATAGCCAAGTATTATTCTCCACAATGTTTTTACTGTGCATTAAAAAAGAAAACAAATAAAATTAGACATGCTATCTGCCAATAGAACTTAACCAAAAAGTGCATTCTATGCATCCAAAAATATAGAAAGTATAACAAATCAAATCATTATTATTCAACCAAAAAATAAAATAAGTCTCAGGCATGTGTTCTGCTTTTTATTATGGGGGTCAACAATGCCAAGAGTTGGTGAAAGCAGGGTTCTGTCATCTGGAGATAATTCCAAAAATCATCTGGATTATTCTCCTGAAGCTCCCGCAGCAAAGGCATATGACATAATTGGTCACGATTAATAAAGCAACCAATTTTTGGTCCAAGAACTCCTCCTCCTCCTGTTCCTGGACTGGTGAAAGCAATAACTTCAAGGCCAATAATAAATAACACGTTATCTCCTCTGATTCCGCAACATGCCTGGTTGACGAACGGCCGTTCAGAAATGAACTGAAAAGCACGAAACTAAAAGCGCGAACTGAAAAGCTCTAAATGAAAAGCACGAAATGAAAAGCATGAATCAACACTCACCAAACTTCTACTAACACAAAATTAGCAGAAGGAGCCCAAAGGGTGGCGCTAAAGGTCTGAAAAACCACGTAGTACGTCACTACCTTCGTGTTTGTTGGCCGACAATTCCTTGCCGTTTGTATGCAAGACAAAATCCAGGCACACGCCTTCGGACAAAAGTCTGAGGTTTTATCTGCGGAAAATCAGATCGTGTGTACGAGGCTTAACCAAACTTGCCTTCTTTGTAACAAACATGCCATGATGATGTATCACTTCAAACAATAAAGGTGAATAAACTAAGTATTGAAAAAGTAAAACTGGACCCTGGAACCATTTACAAAGTAATGGCTAGCACTAATCTACAGTATATAATGTATTTCCGGAATGACGCCAAAATAGTCAGACTAAAGATGTGCCCTTGCTAGACCCCCCCAGTCATTTTATTATTTTAGACAGGCAAAATAGACCATAAATACGTCTCAGGAAGAACGTATTTATGTTCCTGATACCATAAATACGTCTCAGGAAGAATGCATTTGCAAAAACATTTTCTTACAATGGTTTACATACCTTTTAAAAAAGTGTATGCACTAAAAACATAACGCAATTATACACGCTAGTGTTCTAAAAACTGAATATCTGTTACATTTCACATAGCTTCTAAAATCAATTATGTTTCTGCATAAGCTGAAATATGGAAGCCAATGTGTAACTGATTGCTATGAGCAAGTTCATCACATTTGCTTTATTCTAGAATATGAAAACAAGTAACAATAATTTATAGAGTGGGCTATGACAAATGCAGAGATATGCTTTTGCATGTTAAGTAATACGCATATTTTCAATAATCCAGACACCAGACCAAACAATGAGACAGTTGTTGGAAAAGGGGACAAAGATACTTAGGTAAACTGCACCCTATTAGATTAGTTCCCCCAGTTAGGACCTACTTTATAAACATACAGTAAACGAAAATGATCTTAAAGCCCTATGGAACCCTTTGGTAAATGAATAAATGCATAGAGGTATTTACGAATAGGCAAACAAACTTACATGAATAGGTTTTATTGCTTACAGAATATTGTTCTGCATATCAAAGAATGGGACAGCAGGGTGCACAGAAATACTATTGTGTGCATACAATGGTCCAACATTCCCTTCTGCCTTTTCAGCACTACATCTGTGAAAAAAAGCAATTCCCAGTGCTTAAAATCTTGGGTCATGTCCAGGGCAGGACTTATGCCGCGTACATACGGTCGGACTTTCTGTCCTACTTGGTCTGGCACACTTTCTGACGGACTTTGTCCGCCACGTGCACCGGACTTTAAAACGGACGGACTTGCCCACACACGACCGGACTTTGCGGCGGGCTAAGTCCGCCCGTCTTTCCGACGGACTTTCGCCGGAGTTACGGTGGACTTTCAGAATGAACGGACTTGCCCACACACGGACAAGTCCGTTCATTTTGAACGTGACTCAGGTGCGACGGGACTAGAAAAGTATGTCAATCTTGCCGCTTTTATCGGCGAGATTGACACCTTGCGAGCCCCGTCGCGGGTCATACCAGGCCCTTAGGTCTGGTGTGGATTATAAGGGGAACCCCCTACGCCGAAAAACCGGCGTGGGGTCCCCCCTAAAATCCATACCAGACCCCGATCCGAGCCCCCCCCCTCCTGAACCGTACCAGGCCGCATGACCTCAACATGGGGGGTGGGTGCTTTGGGGGAGGGGGGCCCCCCACCCCAAAGCACCTTGTCCCCATGTTGATGAGGACAAGGGCCTCTTCCCGACAACCCTGGCCGTTGGTTGTCGGGGTCTGCGGGCGGGGGGCTTATCGGAATCCGGGAGCCCCCTATAATAAGAGGGCCCCCAGATCCCGGCCCCCCCACCCTATGTGAATGAGTATGGGGTACATGGTACCCCTACCCATTCACCCAGGGAAAAAGTGTAAATAATAAAACACTACACAGGTTTTTAAAATATTTTATCAAACAGCTCCGGGGGGGGGGGATCTTCCTCCGGCTTCGGGGGTCTTCTTCCGACTTCGGGGGTCCCTCCGGTTCATCTTCTACCGGCGTTCAGTTGGTTCTTCTCCGCTCTCTTCTTCCAGTTCTTCGGCCGGCTCCTCCGCTGTGTTCAGGTAGCTCTCTTGCCAGCAGAGGTCCGGACTTCTGGGCTTCTTGTCTTCTGGGCTTCTTGTCTTCTGGGCATCTGTGACGTTTTAGGGGGCGTGGTCAACATCACCCAGTGACCACGCCCCCTAAAACGTCACAGTCCCAGCATGCCCAGGGACTGTGACATCAAAAGGGGGCGGGGTCTCCGCCTATATAAGTCACAACGCAGCCCTCAGAGAGCAGACCAGCCAGAAAGAGCGTCGTGTCAACATCTGGAGAAGAGAAGAGAAGACAAGAAGCCCAGAAGACAAGAAGCCCAGAAGTCCGGACCTCTGCTGGCAAGAGAGCTACCTGAAGACAGCGGAGGAGTCGGCCGAAGAACTGGAACACTGGGAGAAGAGAGCGGAGAAGAACCAACCGGACGCCGGGAGAAGATGAACCGGAGGGACCCCCGAAGCCGGAAGAAGACCCCCGAAGCTGGAGGAAGATCCCCCCCCGGAGCTGTTTAATAAAATTTTTTAAAAACTTGTGTAGTGTTTTATTATTTACACTTTTAACCTGGGTGAATGGGTAGGGGTACCACGTACCCCATAATCATTCACATAGGGTGGGGGGGCCGGGATCTGGGGGCCCTCTTATTATAGGGGGCTCCCGGATTCCGATAAGCCCCCCGCCCGCAGACCCCGACAACCAACGACCAGGGTTGTCGGGAAGAGGCCCTTGTCCTCATCAACATGGGGACAAGGTGCTTTGGGGTGGGGGGGCCCCGCAGGGCGCCCCCCTCCCCCAAAGCACCCACCCCCCATGTTAAGGGCATGCGACCTGGTACGGTTCAGGAGGGGGGTGCTCGCTCGTCCCCACCCCCTTTCCTGACCGGCCAGGCTGCGTGCTCGGATCGGGGTCTGGTATGGATTTTAGGGGGGACCCCACGCCGTTTTTTCGGCGTATGGGGTTCCCCTTATAATCCATACCAGACCTAAGGGCCCGGTATGCCCTGCACTCGCCGCAATAGGAAAATTTGTTTTTCCTATTGCAGCGAGCGTGAAATGCAATACCCTGCCCTCGCATCGTATCTGGTCCGTTGGACCAGCATACACACGAGCGGGCTTTCCGTCGGACCAGCACACAGACAAGCGGACTTTACGCCCGAAACTGAGTCCGACGGAAAGATTTAAAACATGTTTCAAATCTAGGTCCGGCGGGCTTTTGGGAAAAAGTCCGCCAGAAAAGTCCGCCGGAGCCTACACACGGGCGGATTGTCCGGCACACTCTGGTCCGCCGGACCAAGTATGCCGGAAAGTCCGACCGTGTGTACGCGACATTAGGGTGGTGGGGGCGCCTGGGCTTGAGTCACTTTCGGGCCCTACCTTCTATACATTACTGTATTTATCGGTGTATAACACGCACCGGCGTATAACATGCACCCCAAGTTTAAGAGGGAATTTTAAGGAAAAACACTTTTAGGAGGGAAGTTTAAGAAAAAAAAAAAAAAACTTACATTTAAATGCCCATTAATGCAGCCTTGCAAAGCATCCATCTGCAGCCTTGTCCAGTGTCATTGCAGCCTTGTCAGTGTAGTCTTGTCATTTGCAGCCTTGCCCCAGTGTCATTTGCAGCCTTGTCATTGCAGTCTTGAAGTTTAAAAAATGGCGCCGCCGAGATACAGAGTCCTCTGTATCTCGGCGGCTCTCGGGTCCTCTCGCAGTCCCGAGCGGAGCCGAGAGTAGCCAAGTGTTTGGGTACTGCATCATACAACTGCGAAATTGTCAGTTAAATCGACGCGGTGCCGTATTGCAAAAAAAATGTCACTTGTCAGCGGATGCAGGGTGTCACTTGTCACGTCAGTTGTCAGCGATGCAGGGTGTCACTCATCAGCGGATGCAGGGTGTCACTTGTCACGTCACTTGTCACCGATGCAGGGTGTCACTTGTCAACGGATGCAGGGTGTCACTTGTCAGCTGATGCAGGGTGTCACTTGTCAGCTGATGCAGGGTGTCACTTGTCAGCTGATGCAGGGTGTCACTTGTCAGCTGATGCAGGGTGTCACTTGTCACGTCACTTGTCAACGGATGCAGGGTGTCACTTGTCAGCAGATGCAGGGTGTCACTTTTCGTGTCACTTGTCAGCTGATGCAGGGCGTCACTTGTCAGCGGATGCAGGGTGTCACTTGTCAGCAGATGCAGGGTGTCACTTGCCACCAGGTCGAAGGGGGCCCCATCAGGTAGCATGTACGGGGGCCCCATGATTTCTAACATTCAGGGGGGCGGCAAACTCCTGCCCGCTAGCAAGCCCGTTTCGCCGGCACTGCTGCTTATTTCACGGTGACCGATCGGGCTTGTGTACTCTCACCACCTGGTAGCGGTGGAACGCACCATAGGGCGGACGTGATGTAATCAGCCGGAAATGATACAAGACATGGGAGGCAACGCGGCCATCATTTCTGTCTGATGACATCACGTCCGCCCTATCGTGCATTCCACCGCTATCAGGAAGTGGAAGTAAACACAAGCCTGATCGGTCGCCGTGAAATAAGCAGCGGTACCGCTGAAACAGGCTGGCTAGCGGGCAGGTGTTTGCCGTGGTTCCGGCCCTGCCCGTGGGACCCCCTATTGGACGGGGCCCATGGGCTTGAGCCCAGTCAAGCCCAATTGTAAGTCCAGCCCTGGTCATGTCTATATAAAGTTATAATAGTCCTAAATGTGACTAGCAAGGAAACGTTCTGTTCTACTGAAAATATATAGTATATGTTATGTCACCTATATTTATGCATAAAAAGATTCAAATTTAGGAAAAGAGGGACTTGAGGCCTCCAAAGAGGCCAAGGGACTTTTAGGGTGCTCAATAGACAAAATGAAAAATAGCAAGAATAAAAAAAAAATACAAATTTTATTTTAAATCTTGTTAAAAAATATCTTTTTGTTAAAAAAGAAGAAACAGACATAAGACAACAAAGTTAATGTGTTTCCAAGACAAATCTATACAGATGTGATACAGAACTTAATACCACTTTCTCGACATGTTTCGCTTTTTAAGCTTCTTCCGGAGATATATAGTGTGGCATCTGATCAACTAAAAAAAAATGAAGAATGAATAGACAATAAGTGCTTATGTCCAAAGATGTACATAATAACCACATTGTTTAAATTCAAAATGTGTAATGTCATAATTTGTATATGGTAATGCATTCATATGTAAAACAATTACAGAATATAGATACGTACGTATGGTATAACATCAAAGTTGCAAAGGAGATGCAAACAGAATACAATACATTTGATAAGTAATTTTCAAAAATAATAATGAACATACATAGATAGTATGAAGAAAAAAAAATACATATACATATACATATTGCTGTAACCAACCAATTCACCTTACCGGTCTAATGAAGACATAAAGGGTCTGTAGAGAAAACTTAGAAGGTCAAAAATATCCACAGTGCATAATGCCCTTCAAGACTGGCCTCCTGGGGTGGCATGCAGAGAGGGATAAAGGGAAAAATTTCATATATATAGAGTAAATAAAACTCTGTAAAAATCACAAATTAATACTATCAAGCAATAGACTAGGATAATAAGTCCTAGCACAAGGTTTTAATGGTGATTTTTAAAGTCACATCCATAAGATGGTTCAAGACAGATTGCCTCTTGTGTGAAGGGAACCGTGGGAAATAAGCGCTGCTCAGCAGGATGTTATACTGGCCCATACAATCCCATAGGTCAAATATACCCCTACGATATATTTATGCATAATTTAAACAATATCAATAAGGTCCACTTGGGGTTAATTTCAAACCTTGCCTGGTTATTTTGATTGGGTTGAAAACAATATGCATAGTATTAGCAACAGTGGGCCATGATTTCCTGCATATTTTAAAAATGTAAAGCTGGCCATAGATGATGCAATTTTCTTTTCTTCAATCTCTTGGTTCGCACCAGAACATGCGAACAGGAAAAAAGTTTGTTCGAACATGCGAACACCGTTAAAGTCTATGGGACACGAACATGAATAATCAAAAGTGCTAATTTTAAAGGCTTATATGCAAGTTATTGTCATAAAAAGTGTTTGGGGACCTGGGTCCTGCCCCAGGGGACATGGATCAATGCAAAAAAAAAGTTTTAAAAACCGACGTTTTTCGGAAGCAGTGATTTTAATAATGCTTAAAGTGAAACAATAAAAGTGTAATATCCCTTTAAATTTCATAGCTGGGGGGTGTCTATAGTATGCCTTCTTTCTTCTATCCTCCATCTTCTTCTTCTGGTTCTTCCTCCGGTGTTCTCGTCCAGCATCTCCTTCGCGGCGTCTTCTATCTTCTTCTCCTTGGGCTGCTCCGCACCCATGGCATGCTCTTCTCTTTATCTTCTTCTCTTCTTCATCTTCTTCTCTTCTTCATCTTCTTCATCTTCTTCTCTTCTTCATCTTCTTCTCTTCTTCATCTTCTTCTCTTCTTCATCTTCTTCATCTTCTTCATCTTCTTCATCTTCTTCATCTTCTTCATCTCTTCTTAATCTTCTTCTCCGGGCCGCTCCGCACCCATGCTGGCACGCTGTGTAACACTTCTCCTCTTCTGACGGTTCTTAAATAATGGGGGGCGGGGCCACCCAGTGACCCCGCCCCCCTCTGACGTACGGGGACATCACGGGACTTCCCTGTGGCATTCCCCGTGATGCCACAGGGAAGTCCCGTCAAGTCACCGTGCGTCAGAGGGGGCGGGGTCACCGGGTGGCCCCGCCCCCCGTTATTTAAGAACCGTCAGAAGATGAGAAGCGTCACACAGCGGGAGCTTCCCTCCATGCCAGCATGGGTGTGGAGCGGGCCCGGAGAAGAAGATGAAGAAGAGATGAAGAAGAGAAGAAGATGAAGAAGAGAAGAAGATGAAGAAGAGAAAAAGATGGAGAGGAGCGGGAGCTTCCCCCCATGCCATGGGTGCGGAGCGGCCCGAGGAGAAGAAGATAGAAGACGCCGCGGAGGAGATGCTGGACGAGAACATCGGAGGAAGAACCAGAAGAGCCAGAAGAACCAGGAAGAGAAGAAGAAGAAGATGAAGGAAGATAGAAGAAGAAAGAAGAAGCATTTAAATAAAGGAATTGTCAAAAACTGTCTCGTCATTTTTAACATTTTTGACACTTTTTTAGTGAAATGGTAGGGGTACTTTTGTACCCCCTTAATATTTCACACAGGGGGGAGGGCCAGGATCTGAGGGTCCCCTTGTTAAAGGGGGCTTCCAGATTCTGATAAGCCCCCCCGCCTGCAGACCCTCACAACCACCGGCCAGGGTTGTGGGGATGAGGCCCTTGTCCTCATCAACATGGGGACAAGGTGTTTTGGGGGCTACCTCAAAGCACCCTCCCAATGTTGAGGGCGTGTGGCCTGGTATGGTTCAGGAGGGGGGGCGCTCTTTCATCCCCCCTTTTTTCCTGTGGCCTGCCAGGTTGCGTGCTCGGATAAGGGTCTGGTATGGATTTTTGGGGGGACCCCATGCCATTTTTTTTATTTTGGCGCGGGGTTCCCCTTAATATCCATACCAGACCTGAAGGGCCTGGTATGGAATTTAGGGGGACCCCCACTTCATTTTTTTTTTAAATTTTGGTTCGGGGTTCCCCTGTGGGGAATTCCCATGCCGTTTTCATCAATGAACTTCTATGTGTATTGTCGGACCGGCAATGCATTAATAGCCTCGAGTAGTTTTAAATGACTTTTTTTCCTTTGAAATGTCATTTTGCTGTCAGACTGTTCTAAACACGGGAAACATGCGCCCCTTTACAGGCATACTATAGACACCCCCCAGCTATGAAATTTAAAGGGATATTACACTTTTATTGTTTCACTTTAAGCATTATTAAAATCACTGCTCCCGAAAAAAGGGCCGTTTTTAAAACTTTTTTTTGCATTGATCCATGTCCCCTGGGGCAGGACCCAGGTCCCCAAACACTTTTTATGACAATAACTTGCATATAAGCCTTTAAAATTAGCACTTTTGGTTTCTCCCATAGACTTTTAAAGGGTGTTCCGCGGCATTCGAATTTGCCGCGAACACCCCAAATTGTTCGCTGTTCGAATACATATATACATCCTTCATAATACAAAATGCTTCTTTGTGCCCATTATTGTTTTCCTGCTGCCCCCTGAGGTAGTCATGGTTTAACCAGTTGCCCTCCGGAAGATTTACCACCCCCCCTCATGACCAGGACATTTTTTGCGATACGGCACTGTGTTGCTTTAACTGTCAATTGCGCAGTCCTGCGACGCTGTACCTCAAATACAATTTGTGCTCTTTTTTATCCCCATAAATAGAGCTTTCTTTTTGGTGGTATTTGATCACTCTGACTTTTATTTTTTGCACGATAAACAAAAAAAGACGGACGATTTTGAAAAACAAAAACAATATTTTCTATTTTCTGCTATAAATCATCTTCAATAAAAAAACTGACAAAATATAATTTCTTCATAAATTTAGGCCAATATGTATTCTGCTACATATTTATAGTAAAATAAATTCCAATAAGGGTATATTGATTGTTTTGCACAAAAGTTATAGAGTCTACAAACTAAGGGATATTTTTGTTTAATTATTTATTTTTACTAATAATGGCAGCGATCGGGATGTGGCTTGGTGAGACATGGAGTAGGACGCATAGTTACAGAGCTCTGTCAATTACTCCTGTAAACAAGCTAATCCTATGATCCTGTGGCACCCAGAACCCACTCAGGACACTGCTGAGGCACTCTTTATCCTACACGGATATGTCCCCAACAAAGGCACAGAAGACCGCCTCGGCAAAACTGGAACAATACCGCCGACAAGAAAAGGACAGTGCTGAGGAAGATGGCTGTGCTGCACATGAGGAGAGAGACCTGGCCGGGGACACTGACAGACTCCTCAAGGCGATTACATTCTGCAGAACTTCCCTCACCGCCCAAATAGAGTAAGCTAAGGTCGACATTTCATTACTTCGGCAGGACTTCCAGAAGCTCCGTGACTGGGTGAAAATGGCAGAGAACTGCCTGGGAGCTGTGGAGGATGCCATCCAGCCATTGCAAGTGGGGACCGATCAAATTAAACTACAAATCAACCAGTTATCTGCGCAGCAGGATGACATGGAGAATAGACTGTGGAGATGCAATCTCCACTTCATCGTTCTCCCTGAGGGGGCAGAAGGTAAGGACCCCACAACGTTCCTTCAGCAGCTGCTTGCCAATGCTTACGGTCGTGAGGCACTCTACCCAATGCTGGTGGTGGAGAGAGCACACCGCATGCCTGCCAAACCCCCCTCCCCAGGGAGCCCCCCTCGTACGCTCATAGCGAAACTTAATTACAAGGACCGGGATGCCGCCCTAAGCCTCGCCAGGGAGAAGGGCATGTGAACCAGCAGGAGCTGCCTTAAGAAGTTTTGCTCCCATGACAAGACATCCTTCATTTGATCTCCCCTGGCACGTCCCTCTAACTTTCCCCTAAGTGCCATGGATCTCACTACTCCCTTTTCTTTGAGCCACAGCAGTCCTACAAATTTCATGTGAAGTGCAGCGATTTTTCGCTCCCCCATCAGATAGGAGATATGGTTGTGATGACAGGACTGGCCACTGGGCTGATGGCAGCGGCATCGGCAAGTTCTATACCAGATGGGTGACATCGGGAAAGGAGATACCGGTACTACCCCTCCAGAACTCCCTCCTGCAAACTTCCATGGCCTTATTGTCTATTACAACTGTAATATTTTTTTCTTCCACCTGATTCACTGGTTTTCCTAGTTGACTGTTCTAACAAGGTTTGGCAATATGCCTGCACCAGTTGAGGTGGGTGTATGGCAGGGTGGGGGGGAAGGTAATTTATTTTTTTATGTATGAAATGCAGATAATACAGTACAGACTCAGTTACTATGCAGATATGTGTTTTTAGTTTCAGATTTACCTAGTTGGATCTCCCTGCTACTGACACCTAGAAACCGCTGTCTGGGTCCTTTTAACCTACAGCGGCTGGGGAAGCAGAGGTACTGGGATCTATTATTTGATTATACAGACCACCTGCCATAACGTCTATAAAATTCCTTACTTGGCATAGGAGGGGCCTGCGAGATAAGATTAAGAGATCGGCGGCCCTGTCCTTTCTCAAGAAACAACACACTGATGTGATGGTACTGGTTAAGACGCATGTGGAGGGGAGACTGGAGCTGGCCCTCCGCTTTCCATGGGTTGGGTGGGCATATCATTCGACCCACACGTCCCATGCATGAGGAGTCTCAGTTCTCATAGCCAAATTAAAACACTTTGAGTTGTGTGACATCTCTTCTGATCCTCAGGGGAGATACGTCTTCTTGAATGTTAAATTGTATGGAGAGCCGTTTCTTTTACTCATACTTCATATTCCCATCGCACACATTCCTGGATGAGCTCTCAAATTTGGGTGCTGCAGCATGTGATGACAAAGGGGTCCTGCGTATCTCTGAAACGTTGCACTCTCCTTGTGTTGTGATCATGCAATAAATTATTCGTTTGGACGCTATTTATGTCTTTCCATGGTGCGCTGGCAAATATCTTCAACGTTTCTTTTACTGGCGTGTTATATTCCCCCACCATTCTGTACTGAGGTCCTTACAGCAGGGTTTGCATACATGACTCGCTATCCCTCGGTACAGGCTGCCTGGTTGGGAGACTTTAATAACATCATGAATCCCAGCCTGGACAAACCAGAGTGAGGGTGCCACCCTCCGGATGCACACCAAACCAGATTCTCTAAATTAATGTCAACTTTTAATTTGCTTGACACGTGGCGCCATAAGTACCCACATATGCTCTCACCTACTCCTGCTTTTCATCTACACATAACACTTTATCCCGCATAGATTTCATTATGATTTTTCATATACTTGCCCCACGCCTGGAGGAGGCGGCCTTTTGCCCCAGACTCCTCTCAGACCACAGCCAATACTGGATCACCATCTCCATCCCGATTACTAAACCACCCCGTTCCTGGCACCTAAACCCATTCTGATTATCACTACTACCGGAGGATGGCGCGCTTGTAAATATGTGGAAACTCTAATTTATTGAAAATGATCAATCTGCCTCCCCATTGGTAGTGTGGAGAATAATAATAGGCTGAAGGCTGACTCTGCCGCTGCAATTGACAAGGCGATGGTGCAGTTATCCTCCTCTGAACAGACATATGTAGGTAACCCAACACCAGCACTTGCTGCCTCACTTAAACTGCAAAATAGAGTGGTGGACCAGCTCCAGTATGAGAAGGCTAGGCCTTCTTCTCAAAACAAAAATTATTCCAACACAGTGAATGCGCGGCAAACTGCTAGCATATTTAGTACATAACGAAGACAGACCACCGGTGGTAATATCACTACATGGGGATGGTGGTGAATTGATCACTGATCCCCCCAGGGTAACTGCCAAATTCAGAGACTTCTTTGTGGAATTGTATACGTCCACAACCCCAGGCGAGGGAGACTCGATGAATCTCTTCTTAGAGGGAATCACCCTCCCGCATCTCACGGAAGACCAAATAACAATGCTAGAGGCCCCTCTCACGACAGATGAAATTACTGAAGCTCTAATGCTCTGGCCAGTATAGTGAATTACTTATACCTAAATTGCTAGCCCTCTATAACTACGCTTTTGAAACCTTTGAGCTGCCTCCCTTTATGAGAGAGGCGATCATAGTTCTCATACCCAAGTCAGGAAAGCACCCAAGACAGCCCGCCTCCTACCGCTCTACCCCCCTACTCCAGGTTGACATTAAAGTCCTAGCTAAGGTCCTTGCTATCTGTATTAACCAAGTTATCCTCTCTCTAATTCATACAGGCCAGGCAGGTTTTATGCCGGGTCACAACACGTCATTCAACTTACGGAGACTGTATATTAACCTTCAGGCCCCACACGAGGGAGCAGGCTCACGGGTGGTGGTGACTTTAGATATAGCTAAAGCCTTTGATTCTGTAAAGTAGAAATATTTGTGGAAATGCTTAGAATGTTACGGATTCGGGCCTAGAACTATTAAGTGGATTCAATTACTGTACCAGGACCCACAGGCTAGGGTGGTGGCCAACGGGTGGCCTTCCCCGGCGTTTAGTTTGACGCGGGGTACGAGGCAGGGCTGTCCGCTGTCCCCATTATTATACGCCCTGGCAGCGGAGCCCCTTGCTGTCTCAATACGGGAAAACCCGGAGATAAGAGGTCTTAGCACGGGTGGCTTAACCAAAAAAATGAGCATGTACGCTGATGACACCTTGCTATACTTGGCTGACTCAGGTCCCTCTCTCCAAACTGCATTTAGAACGATAGAAAAATTTGGAACATTCTCTGGGCTTAAAATTAACTGGGAAAAATCACAAATCCTACCCTTAGATAGCTTTCCACCGCCCGAGGCTCAGGCCCATCTCCTGCTCCAGAGAGTGTCTCTCATTAAATACTTGGGCGTACATGTATCTAGGATCCCAGCAGAGTATATTTGTCTTAATGTGGAACCTCTATTCACTCTAATCAAATCAAATCTAAACTACAGACCCGGGCTTGCCTGCCGCTCGGTGTCTGGGGACGCATTAACCTAATAAAAATGATACTGCTACCCAAAATACTGTATATCCTTTGGCACACCCCAGTCTACCTACCCTTGAAATATTTTAGGATTATGGAGACCCTTTTCAAACCATTTGTTGGGGGATCCGCCAGGCATAAATTAGCCTGGCGGATTCTACAAAATCCTACTGACCTGGGCGGTACAGCCATACCAGAACTTAGTCTCTACTATATTGCTTCCCAGTTGTCCCAACTATAAACACATAGATAAGACAGACAGGGAAAGATTCTGCACTTTTTTTGTGCCCGACTTGGGAGCGCAGCATACCTCAGACCCTCTCTGCGCAATTGAGGTGGGCTCTGGGGGTGCGAGGCATGAGCGGGATGGCAAGACTCCACTGTATCAATACAGACACATTTGGGACATTGCCAAAAACAAACTAGGGATTCCTCCAATTAATGGCTTTACCCCTATTTGGCATAAGATACTACCACAATTCCTACGGATCCCTGACCCAGAGATCTGGGGATCCCGAAGAATACTCTACTCTCCAATGGGGAACTGAAACATTTAGCCATCTTATGCAATGAATTCACACTTCCAAATTTCATGTTTTTTAGGTTCCTACAGGTACGTCATGCTATGCAGTCCCAGTTTCATCAGTCCCCCCCCCCCCCCCCCCACAGCCCGCCTTTAACGCTATCATGGCAGTGGTTAAGGGTACAGATCCACAAAAATTAATTTCCACTTTTTATAACATGCTAATTACACCATCCTCCACTAAATTAGCATATAATGTTAAATCAAGATGGGAGAGGGAGGTGGGTCAGCTGGAAGACGAGGAATGGATTGAAGCACTAGATTCCTGTAAAGCAGTATCCCCCAAGTTATCCGATAGGCTATCTCAAATTTTTATCTTACACCGTGCTCATCTCACTCCCCTCAGAATAGCTAAATACAAGAGAGATTGCTCCCCCACCTGTCAACTATGCCACAAAGAGTCAGGCTCATTCTTCCATCTCATATGGGTATGTCCCCTAATACAAGGATTCTCAAAGCAGGTTGTGGACTTTTTACATGACACCATTGGCTCTGCACTCACCCTAGACCCGAAACAATGCATAGTGGGGATATTCCCAGACCAAGACATTGACAGATTCACAAAGATATTCCTCCATGAAACTTTATTTTCAGCCAGGAAAACCCTTGCTAAACAATGGATGAGACCATCTCACCCGAGTCTCACTGACTGGAAGGTAGATGTGAACAGCACCCTATCATATAAAAAATTTGTATATAAAAACAGGGGCCAAGTACGAAAAAATTTGGGACCGGTGGCTCTTGGATTCTGACACCTGCACTGGCCCAACAGCCTAGTTCCCTTGGGATAGGCAGATACCACCTATAATTCAAATGCTGCATTGACTCTAGACAGATATTGCCATTTACAGGCACCGTATCTGCAAAATGTTTACTTATGTTTTGTGATTAGTACATACGGCTATAAGCATACTACCACATATGATTACTGTATTGCCACAAAGAAACATGCAAGTATATGTTGTACTTGTACATGTAAATTGTTTAATAAAAACGTTTTGAAAAAAAAAAAATAGGGATTTATAGCAGGACTGCGATATTGTGGCGGCCAAATCGGACTCTAACTGACACTTTTTGGGAACCAGTGACACTAATACAGTGATCAGCGCTAAAAAAAATGCACTGTCACTGTACTAATGACACTGGCTGGGTAGGGGTTATCATCAAGGGCAATCAAAGGATTTATATCATCTGATAATGTTGCACTATGCCCATGTAATGTGGAGCTACTGCTGCTCTGATAAAATCGATGATAAAATATCAGTGCTTGTGTGCTGTGGGGGAGGTGTTTTTACCAAGGGAAGGCATAGATCCATGTCCCTACTTTGCAGGAACACATAATTAATACCTTCCCTACTGACAGAACAGCGATCTGCCTTATTTTCTGCCTGTGTACTGAACAATCTGTGGGTGCTGGTGGGCATTGAGTCTGTTGAGCTCCCGCTGTGTGCACCCCAGACCCGGAAGTGTCAGATCATTTACCAAGTACCTGATCTGGCGCAGAATGGCCGTGCTGCCGCAGTATATCTAAGGTGGGCAGTCCACAAGTGGTTAAAGCGGGGTTCCACCCAAATTTTGAACAATATCTGTATGTATTCTCTTCCTTGCCTAGATGCTGACATGCCGTTTAAAAAAATTTAAATCGCCGTAATTACCTTTTATTTTTCTATTCTTCTTTGCACTTCCTGGTTCTCCTCCCGTGGGAATAGGCGTGTTTCTAGCCTCTCCCAGACTCCTGGGAGCTAGTCTCAGGCTTCCCAGGATGCCACTGAGCATGTGCGGGAACGAGTGGTGAATGCTGGGAGCACAGCATTCACCGCATCCAGGAAATAAATGCTTGTGGGCTTCAAATGCCCACAATGAAGATGGAAACCGCCGGCAGTGAATAATATAAGTTATTCTTTCCGACGAAATCTGACACAGGCGGACATATTACACACAATATGTGAGTATGTAATGCTGAGAAGAAAAGTTTGTGAATGAACTAAAAAAAAAAAACAAACGATAGATAGGTGGACCCCCGCTTTAAATAGGTGAGAAAGTCCTTTTTGAGTTAATTAGTCCATTACTCATAAATCCATGTTTCTGGAACAGTGACTGGGCTCCGGCCAAGGAGTGGTATCAATCCAGGTAACAATCACATCCTGGCACAGCTTCTATTCCCTTCTCATGCATGGAGCAGAGCTCTTGTCCTTGAGGCAGGTCCCCTTGTAACTGTTTGCATGTACAGAAGGCAGTACTTTTCAGAAAGCCTGGGAAACCCTGTCCAGCAGTGTTAACCATTGTTTCTCCAGATTTACCAACTCTGCAGGGCAGTAAAACTAAACAGTGCAATTAACCCACATTGCCATACATGAATTTAATCAACATATATTAACTTTAGAAACAAAACATTTACTATAACATGATAATAGTTTACTTTACAAGCAGGTAGCATGGGGTTTCCTGGAAAATGGGATCTAAGCATCATATTTTTTTCAGCAGAGCTCTTGATAGTGGAGGTGGATTTTATTGTATCCTGGTGCCAAGGTGCCTCCTCCAGGTTCACCCTGCTTAAGGTATGGAAACTAACCTATCCAAGCAGGTAAGAAGTAAAGTAGAAGTACTGGCAAGTCTGAAGCACTCTGTGAAGGTAAGAAGGTTAACGAAACAGGCCAAGGGTCAGAGAAGGTGTCAATAAATCAAATCCAAAAGAGAAAAGTCAAGTCTGGTACATGGAAGATCAATCCTAGGGGCACAGCCAGGGAGAGAAGTCACAAGTGGGAGTTTGGAGGCAAATGTAACGTTGCTCAGACACCATTTGCAAGGTGGCTGAATAGAGAAGTCAGTACCACACAGGAAATTGTGTCAACATAAAGGAAACAGCAGGATCAACAAGTGATGTCTTTATTGTACATTAGAGTAAAAAAAGCATATAGTCATTGAATTTTTTGAGGGAGAACTTGCATAGTCTGGGCACAGGTTCACTTTAGGACTTCATGCAGACTGTAGGTTTAAACCACTACAGTTTGCCTTTTTTTATTTTTACTTTGATTAGGAGAAATAACATACCAAACGCACAAACACCAGAGCATTAATATGTTTATAGTTAACTACTTCAGCCTGGAAGACTTTATTCCCTTCCTGACCAAAGCACTTTTTGCGATTCGGCACTGCGTCGCTTTAACTGACGCAGTCGTGCGACGTTGAATTCAAACAAAATTGACGTCCTTTTTTTCCCACAAATAGAGCTTTCTTTTGGTGGTATTTGATCACCACTGCGGTTTTTATTTTTTGCCCTATAAACAGAAAAATACCGCCAATTTTGAAAAAAAAGCAATATTTTTTTACTTTTTGTTATAATAAATATCCCCAAAAAATATATAAAAAATCTAATTTCTTTCTCAGTTGAGGCCGATATGTATTCTTCTACATATTTTTGGTAAAAAAAAATCACAATAAGCGTATATTGATTGGTTTGCGCAAAAGTTATAGTGTCTACAAAATAGGGGATAGATTTATGGCATTTTTATTTATTTTTTTTATTAGTAATGGCGGCAATCTGCGATTTTTATCGTGACTGCAACATTACATCGGACACTTTTGACACTATTTTGGGACCATTGTCATTTATACAGCGATTAGTGCTATAAAAATGCAGTACTGTACTGTGTAAATGACACTGGCAGGGAAGGAGTTAAACACTAGGGGGCAATCAAGGGGTTAAGTGTGTCCTAGGGAGTGATTCTAACTGTGGGGGGGATGGGGTAACTACAACATGACAGAGAACACTGCTCCCAATGACAGGGAAATGCCTTGTTTACCTTAGGCATCTCCACGTTCTCCCGCTCCGTGCCATGATCGCGGGCCCCAGGCGGACATCGAGTCCGCGGGATCCGCGGGCACGCTCACGGAGTACGCGGCGCGCCCGTGCCCACAATAAGGCATCTCAAAGGGGACATACAGGTACGTCCATTTGCGTAGCCGTGCCATTGTGCCGACTACCATCGTTGTGCGCTGGTCGGAAAGCGGTTAAAAGAGTATGGAAAAAGGCCTAAAGGAGTTGTAAAGTCAGAAGGTTTTTGATCTTAAAGTGATCGTAAAGGCTCGTTTTTTTTTCCTATAAAATAATAAACATGTCATACTTACCTGTTCTGTTTGCACAGAGCAGCGCGGATCCTCCTCTCCTCGAGTCCCTCTTCTGTGATCCTGGCCCCTCCCCCCTGGTGAGTGCCCCCACAGCAAGCAGCTTGCTATGGGGGCACCCGAGCTGAGATACAGCACCCTTTGTCCATTCAGACACGGAGCCCTGACCCGCCACCGCCCCCTCTCTCCCCTGATTGGCTAGCTGACTTTGATTGACAGCAGCAGGAGCAAATGGCGCAACTGCTGCATCTCAGCCAATCAGGAAGGAGAATCTCGGGGGCTAAGACATTCATGGACATTGCTGGAACTAGATGGACCTCAGGTAAGTGTTAGGGGGGATGAGGGGGACTGCTGCACACAGAAGACTTTTTATCTTAATGATTAAAAAAGATAAAAAGATAAAAAAAAACTTCTGCCTTTACAACCCCTTTAAAAGGTATTCTATGCCTTAAGATAAAAAAGCCTTCTGTGTGTAGCAGCCGCCCCAGCACCCCTAATACTTACCTGAGCCTCATCTCTGTCCAGCGATGTCCACGGCCGTCCGGGACTCGCCTCCTGATTGGCTGAGACACAGCAGTGGCGCCATTGGCTCCCATGACTGTAAATCAAAGTCATTAGCCAATCGAGAGAGAGAGGGGGCAGGGCCAAAGGGCAGCTCCGTGTCTGAGAGGACACACGGAGCTGTGGCTCGACTCCAGTGCCCACATAGGAAGCTGTTGACTGTGGGGCACTCGACAGGAGGGAAGGGCCAGGAGCAGCGAAGAGGGACCTGAGAAGAGGAGGATCTGGACTGCTCTGTGCAAAACCACTGCATAGAGCAAGTAAGTATAACATGTTTTTTATTTTTATTTTTTAAAACAAGACTTTACAATTACTTTAATTTATAAGTAACATATCTGCAGACACTTAAAGTATAACTAAAGGCATTTTTTTTGTTTTGTTTGGCGAGAGTGGAGAGGGATTCGAACACCTGTCAGTTTTTTTGCTGTCTGTGCCCCCATTAAAGGAGAGACCCCATCTCTATTTTTCCTGTTTACCATTATCATTGAAAGTGAAAGTAAAAGAAAATCCAAAATTTGGGTTGTCCCCAGAAAAGTAATAGAGGTGAAATCTTACAATGAGGACACTAGCTCTGGTGACCTGGGGGTCCCCTAAGGCAGGGGTAGGCAATCTCGGCCCTCCACCTGTTTTAAAACTACAAGTCCCATGAGACATTGCAAGACCCCGACTATCACAGGCATCACTCCTAGAGGCAGAGGCATGGTGGGATTTGCAGTTTCACCACAGCTATAGGGCCGAGGTTGCCTACCCCTACCCTAAGGAATTGCCTTAATTTGCAGGGATTTCCTCTCACTTCCTGTTTGGCTATGGGAAAGGAAGTGAGGGGAAATCTCCCCAATGGGACACAGATGGCGAAAAAAATTCTGACGGGTTATACCCCTCCCCTGCTGTATCCAAAATGAAAAAAAAAAAGTTTTGCCTACAGTTCTACTTTAAGCAGAAAGGGGCTAAAGGATTTAGAACATCATACACTAGTTTATAGTGTAGAAGATAAAGTATTATCAGTTTCCTCCAGAAAGAAATCCAAAGTTTAGAGGACACTTACTGTACACTGCATCACATTCACCTTTTGGGCATAGGTGCAACAGCATATAAGTTATTTGCTAGATAAAACATCCTGGAAAACACCAAGACTTCAGATTATAAAAATAAAAATATTATGTGAATAACATAAAGGGCAAAAGTTTTAAAACAGAAGCAGAGGCAGATGATTACACAGGGAGAGAGCTATGCCCCCCCTGTGTAATTTGCAGGAGTGAGCTATCAGTCTGACAGCTCAGTTATATTCTGCATCTATCTGTGAATGAAAGCCACTACCGTACTATCCATTCATAAATTACTATTAAATGTAAATAACAAAAAAAAAATAATAATTAAAAAAAAAAAATGTTTTTAGAATAAAATTTCAGCCCCTTACTGAACCCAAATTGGTCTTTATTTATTCCTTCATTCACTTCCTCACTTAGCATTTTTTGCTGATTATTTTTAATTATTTCCGTGTAAACTTTTAAAACAATGAAAAATGCTTTGCTCCCTCTGCCTGACTACAATCAACATGCAGAACCCCATTCTTTCTGATTCTCCCCTTCCACACCTATATACTCATTCTTAATCTGTGCTTATTTTAATCCCTATACAGTATGTTGCACTACTGGGACACAAGTGCATGTATTGCAGTGTAACCCCATTCACTTAAACTACCATTAGTGTAACAGGGGGTTTAATTCCTGCTGCAACCACAAAGCAAAACATTGCAGCTGCTTGGTTTAGGGGGGGGGGGGGCTGTAAAAAGGTTACTCCACCACATTTTTTGCCACCCCCCATTCACAAGTTTAACCACTAGCCAAAAGATGGCTACAGTACGGGTTTCCAATGCCGGGAGGGCGTATATGGACGTTCTCCTGTGATCGCGCTGCCTGTGCGCCCCCTGCGGCACGGGCCTGCATTCTGTGATCGCGGAGTCCTTCGGGCTCAGCTGATCACAGATCGGGGTAAAGGGCCAATGACAGCGGATCACAGGATGTAAACACAAGCCGCTTATCAGCTTTTCTTTCCTCACGCTGATAGTGTTAGGAGAGAAGAAAGACGATAACTGTCTTGTGTTAGGGACATGTGCACTAATTATCAGTGTCCTGATTATCAGTGCAGTCCCAACAGTGCCCAGAAGTGCTGCAAATCAGTGCCCACCGGTGCTGCCAATCAGTGCCCACCAGTGCTGCCAATCAGTGATCACCAGTGCCACCTATCAGTGCTGCCAATCAGTGCCCATCAGTGTCACCTAACAGTGTTGCCCATCAGTGCCGCCTACCAGTGCCGCCTATTAGTGCCCATCAATGCCACCTATCAGTGCCCATCAGTTCCACATATCAGTGCTGCCCATCAGTGCCACCTAAAAGTGCCCAGTGTCACCTATCAGTGCAGCCTCATTAGTGCCCATCAGTGGTGCCTCATCAGTGTCACCTATCAGTGGTGCCTCATCAGTGCCCATCACTGCCGTCTCATCAGTGTGCATCTGTGCTGCCTCAGTGATTTTTTTCTCCCATAATTTTCAGTCTATTTTCGTTTGTTTAGCAAAAAATAAAAAACCCAGTGGTGATTAAATAGCAAAATAAAGCTCTATTTGTGTAAAAAAAAATTACAAAAATTTCATATAGGTACAGTGTTGCATTACCACGCAATTGTCATTCAAATTGTGACAGTGCCAAAAGCTGAAAATTGGCCTTGGCAGGAGGAGGTAAAAGTGCCCAGTAGGCAAATGGTTAAATGAGCCCTTAGTTTATTTTTGATGTTTGCATATAAACATTTTAAATTTGTGTAGTTTTTGTAATGCCAAATGAAAGAGCTCGGTGGGGGGGGTTGAACTTTGTCATCCTCCCCTTACATGTCAGAGGATCTTGTTCTAGAATTGGTGACCACTCACTCACAATGATGAAAATATTTTGTATAAGTGAGATGGAGTGTAATAGATCCTGTACAGATAACATATGTGAATTTTATGTATTTTGGACAAGATCGTAATAGACAGATAGGTGAACTCTTCCAGCAGTGAAAACTGGTCATCTGTTTCTGCAGCTCAGGAACACTCACTGTTCTTGTTGCCGGTCATACCTTGGTAGAACGTTTGTACAAATGTTCTAGTCCGTACATTAGATACTGCCATCACTTGACAAAAGTATTTCAAACTGCATTAAAATTGTGTTTGCTTTTAACATTTGATATGGGAATTAATGGAATTTCCCAAGGAAAAAAAAAAAAAAACACATACACTGTAATGCCCCGTACACACGATCGGACAGTCCGACAACAAAATCCATGGATTTATTTCCGATGAATGTTGGCTCAAACTTGTCTTGCATACACACGGTCATACAAATGTTTTTGGAAATTCCGAACGTCAAGAACGCGGTGATGTACAACACATATGATGAGCCGAGAAAAATTAAGTTCAATAGCCAGTGCAGCTCTTCGGCTTTATCGCGAGCATGCGTGGAACTTTGAGCGTCGGAATTGTATACACACGATCGGAATTTCCAACAACGGATTTTGTCATCAGAAAATTTGAGAACCAGCTCTTCGCAATTTCTGACAACAAGCTCCCACCGAACATTTGTTGTCGGAATGTCCGATCGTGTGTACGGGGCATTCGAATTGTATTCATTTGAGAAAACTTTTCCATGCTGCCCCTTTCCAAAAAACAAACATTTTAGAACAAAACTCCCCCGGTGTGTGGCTAGCTTATGAGTCATTCTCAGAACCTGATTATTAACAAGGGAAGTGGGATAGACTGATGCAGAGTACAGCAATGCCTGGGTGATAAATTGAACTACTGGGCAGCTATCCATTACTTTCTGTATGCACCTTTCATTGTTTATTTGTCACTGGTGTGTGCCTTTACCAGAAGTGCTGGCATTAGCTGTAATGCATTTTGCAGACATCAGCAGGCATTCAGAAAGCTCCAGGAGAGTATTAGCTCCCACTTAAATATGAGCGTACCTGACTACGTAGAATCCCATTCTTTCTAATTATCCCTGATCACATTTGTATGCCCACATGCCCTGCGCTCTAAATCCTATGCTCAAAAAAGTACAGAAACTTTTTTTTTCCAGCATATTCAGGTGTCTTTGGTCCTATAGATTTAAATGGGATCCCTGTTAATGCATGATACATGCATTTTTGTGTGCAAATGAGGAACCGCTCTCCTCCATTTACCAAGCCCAGGAAACTCTTATAACCTGTAAACACAGTCAGACTTTCCGACGGTATATGTGCGATCGGAGCTTGTTGTCGGAAATTCCGACCGCGTGTGGGCTCCATCGGACTTTTTTAAATCGGAATTTCCGACACACAAAGTTTGAGAGCAGGCTATAAGATTTTCCGACAACAAAATCAGTTTGCATAAATTACGACCGTGTGTGGACAATTCCGATGCACAAAGTGCATGCTCAGAATAAATTAGGAGACGAAAGCTATTGGCTACTGCCCCGTTTATAGTCCCGACGTACGTGTTACGTCACCGCGTTCAGAATGATCAGATTTTCCGACAACTTTGTGCAACTGTGTGTATGCAAGACAAGTTTGAGCCAACATCTGTCATAAAAAATCCATGGATTTTGTTGTTGGAATGTCCGATCAATGTCCGATCGTGTGTAAAGGGCATTAGGCCGGGTTCACACTGAAACCGGCTGCGGATCTCACAGGAGTGCTGTACGTCCCTGTTCCCCGTTTCAGGGATGAATCAGGGCAGAATCTATGCTGGAATTCAGCCCTGAAACAGAGCCAAAGATGCACAGCTTTTCTGTGCAGTGCGCTCCGCAGCTGCAACGGAGATATGTGAACCGGCTACACAGGGAGCCAGTCACATTCTCCTGCTATGCGAATTGGATGCGAGGAAACCCGCATCTAATTCGCATAGGTGTGAACCTGGCCTTAAAGCTTCATCCACATGCAAAATCACCAGGAATACACTGAGTATGCTCTGCTCAGGTGTGAATGCATTCTCAGGGCTTGTTTACAGGTGCATCTGTCTGTAAAAAGCAACTGTGTATCACTTTTCATGAAGCAACAAGATGGTGTACACGCCTGTCCAGCTTCCTTTGTAGCTTAAAGCGGAGTTCCGGCGAAAAAAATAAAAAATGAAAAGTCAGCAGCTACAAAAAGTGTAGCTGCTGACTTTTAATAATCGGACACTCACCTGTCCCACGGTCCAGTGATGCGGGCGTACAAAGCCCCGTTCCTCTTCCCCTCCTCTCCACAGCGCCAGCATTGTGACTGTGGGCGCCGTGGAGAGGAGGGGCTTCACAGCCGGGCATGCACTGCGCATGCGCGAGCCACTCTGTGCTCTGTGAATGGCCGGGCAATCTTCTGGGACCTGTGACGTATCCCAGAAGATTGCAGGGAGGGAGGGGGAGAGGTTAACTCTTTCTTCCAGTGCCGCAGACCCCAGGGAGGAAGTGGGAGCTGGGTGCCTTTAAAAAGAGGGTATCCACTCCCCCCCCCCCCCCCCCAAAAAAATGACATGCCAAATGTGGCATGTCGGGGGGTCACCATCACTTAAAGTGGAAGTTCCATTCTTGGGTGACACTCTGCTTTAAGGGAGGAGGTAAAAACAGGTGGATGAGGCATATTTTTACATCCCCAAACAGCTTCCCCTTAAAATGCAGGATAGCGGTTTACACCTGATGCAGCCACGGTAAATATAAACAAAGTCTTATGCCGCGTACACACGGTCGTACTTTTCGTCTACAAAAGTCCAACGGACGCAGACGGACTAAAGCTGGCTGGTAATCCGATCGTGTGTGGGCTTCTCCGGACTTTCAACGTACTTTTTTAGCCTCAAATCCGACGTACTTTAGATTTGAAACATGCTTCAAATCTTTACTTCGTAACTACGACGGACCCCGAAGTCCGCTCGTCTGTATGCTAGTCCGACGGACAAAAAAACGACGCATGCTCATAAGCAAAAACTAAACGGAAGCACTCGGTCTAGTAAAACTAGTGTTCGTATTGTAGGTAGCACATTCATCACGCTGCAAAATCTGTGATCGTTGAATGCAGCGCATTTTATTTCTTCATTACGAATGCTCTATAAAGAACGAAGGTGTTTTGCTGTTCATATTCAGAGTTCTCCCAAACTGATTTCTGGATTCTTTTTCTCTTTGATCTCATGAATGATATAGTATGCTTTTTAAAAACAATGTTTCCATACTAATATAATACTTTTTACCTTTTTTTTTTTTTTGTTTTTTTTTGTGTGGAATCATATTTTCTTGTAATTTTTATCCAGATATTTATTTTATGATTGGTGTTGAACTTTTTTATATGTTTATCTCTATATTTTTAATTTTCATTTTTTGGTGTTTGTAAAGTTACCACAAATAACCCATTTGTATTTTTTTTTTTTTGTTTTTTTTTTTTAATTTTTTTTTTTTTATATTTTTTAGGTTTGTAAAGTTACCACAAATAACCCATTTGTATTTTTTTTTTTTGTTTTTTTTTTTTAATTTTTTTTTTTTATATTTTTTAGGTTTGTAAAGTTACCACAAATAACCCATTTGTATTTTTTTTTTTTGGTTTTTTTTTTTTAATTTTTTTTTTTATATTTTTTAGGTTTGTAAAGTTACCACAAATAACCCATTTGTATTTTTTTTTTTTGTTTTTTTTTTTTAATTTTTTTTTTATATTTTTTAGGTTTGTAAAGTTACCACAAAGAACCCATTATAATGTTTTTTTTTTTCTAGTGATTATTTTTTATTTTTAAGATAAAGTTAACCCAAAGCACCGTTTTTGGTTATGTATATTTTTGTTCTTTCCCAGACTTACCACTCGAACATTATTAACATTAGTAATGTATTTTTGGTGTGTTTTTGCAAACTCAATGAGATTGTTGTCCCTTGATAATTTAACATTGTGTGTAAAATCAATGATTTAAAAGAAAACACATAAAGTCTTTTGCTAAACTCAAAAAAAGATCCATTTATTCATGGTCAAAATAAAAAAAAGAGGAAGTCAACGCTGGAAAAAGTCTGTGTACCAGAAAATTGGGATCTTGAGGAGTCCATATAAGAGGGAGCACAATCTGGTCCAAGAATCCCAGAGATCAACAGCACCAGCAGATGATATAGATGTCCCCAGACTGTGGTACTACAACAGCCTGCGTCTTCTGTCAGACCAGACTGAACCCAGGTCATCACTTTCTTCTCTTCCCTGCAGCCTTCCCTCCACGCTGCCCTGCACCCTTCCCTGCAGCCTTCCCTGTAGCCTTCTTTGGAGGCTGTGGCTGTGGTGTTTCAGTTGTGGCAGGAGGAGGAGGAGGAGGAGGAGGAGGAGGAGGAGGAGGAGCTGCCTCATGTAGTTGTGTGTTTCGGGTTAGCGTGCCCTGCAGCCCCTTCTGGATAGTTTCCCCAAATAGGCGCTCGCAAATGAGACGCTGCTCCCAGTCCATTTGAAGAAGCCTGCTGGCTAAGTAGCAGCCATAGGCCTCTTCTGCTTCGGGGGGGCTCCTCAAAAAACGTGTGGACTCTTGCATGAGGCGCAGGGATGCCTCCTGTGTGACGGCCCCCTTCCTGGCCCTTTTTTTGGGAAGGCGGAGGGGAGGCACTTGGGATTGGGTCATGCTCCTACTGGGCCCAGCCACCTCACTGGGACCAGCCACCTCACTTGGCCCAGCCACCTCACTGGGACCAGCCACCTCCTGCCTGACACTGGGCCCAGCCTCCTCCAGGATGATGGGGAATCCGGCCTCCTCCAGGCTGTCCATGGGCCCGGTCTCCTCCTGCCTGCCACTTTCCACACATTCCTCCTGGATGGACTCATCCTGTGTATAAAAAAAGGACATAGTTTTAGTATATTTTTTGGGGTTCATCAATGACACACAATTTATTTCTCATGACTAGCAAATTTAATGTGAATACATCTCTTTAATAAAAGAGTCTAATCAGACACCCTAATTTTTTCTAGCAGGTGCCAAACATATTTAGCTACTCCTGTCAATTGATATGTCAACACAATTTTGAGTGCAAAAATCTGGGAGAAAATTCTAACATCCAGTTAACCTCATTAATATTAGTACAGTAAATATTGTTTAAACTAATTTACCTGACTCCAGATGGTCATATCCGGTTCATCCAGGATGGAAGACCCAGCTTGCTCCTCATCAGCCTCTGCTGGGGTGGAGGGAAGGGTGGAGGGAAGGGTGGAGGGAAGGGTGGAGGGAAGGGTTGAAAGTGATGCCCTGGCTTCAGTCTGGTCATCAAGAAAACGTAGTTGATTGTAGTACCACAGCCTGGGTACATAAACATCATCTGCTGATGCTCCTGATCTCATAGATTCCTGGATCTTCTTATGCTCCCTCTTATACATATTCCTCAAGACCCCAATTTTCTTGAGCAATATCTCCATTGTTGCGTCCGGGATGGTCGCCTGGACAAAGGACAGAAGTCTCTCCAGCGTTGACTTCCTCACATGCTTAGCATAATACTGAGGGTGTTTTACCTCCCACAAATTCCTCATCTCTCGATATTTCGTAATGAAAGCAGTAAGGAACTCTGGATCCTTAAATAGGGGATTCATTATATCTGGAAAAGATAAAGTCACAAGACAAAAAACACTTATTAGGTTTCTGCTAACCCCTCATCATGTTCTCCCTATGTAGGCCTCATCAATCTATCAAGCCATATAGGCCGCTTGCTAGAAAGTCATGACCATAAAACCCCCCCCCCCCAAAAAAAAAACAAATAAAATTAAAATTAAAATTACCTTCGTTTTGTAACGTCCTGGTCCACTATCACCTACGCACAGTACGTACGTACGACACGTGCGCAAGGCCCCTCTTTATACACTACGCATGTGTGAAACTCCGCCTGCGTCGCCCGCTCCTGACGTTCGAAATTAACTCATGTTCTCCGCCCCCTAATTCGACGCACAGAACGTACGTACGACACGTGCGCAAGGCCCCTCTTTATACACTACGCATGTGTGAAACTCCGCCTGCGTCGCCCGCCCCTGACGTTCGAAATTAACTCATGTTCTCCGCCCCCTAATTCGACGCACAGAACGTACGTACGACACGTGCGCAAGGCCCCTCTTTATACACTACGCATGTGTGAAACTCCGCCTGCGTCGCCCGCCCCTGACGTTCGAAATTAACTCATGTTCTCCGCCCATTTTTTGTTACGGCGCGTAGTGGAGTTAAAGAATGGCGGAGACACCTGAAATGTTGACGACCTCAGGTAGTGGAGACAGCCCGGAGGCTGGAACGTCAACGAAATCTATGAGGCCTAGATTTAAGGCCTCTAATATGAGTTTTAAAGAGATGGTGGAGATGGTGGCCATTCTTCACAAAGACGACTATGATGGCAATTATGGGCCGTACGCACGGCCAAATTTGCGCAAGGCCAAAATAATGGCGAAGGTCGTGGAGACTTTGCAGGCATCTTTTGGGGTCCAGCGCTCCAAAGATCAATTGAGAAAAAGATGGTCTGACCTGAAACTCAGGGAGCCGGATCAATACCGACGTATCCGGAAAGTTCTTAAAAAAAGTAAGTACTTGTCGTGTTTTTCTCTTGTGTTTATTACCTTGTATACTGCTCCATGTGCTTTTCCTTCCTATACGATTTTTTGTTCATCGTTTTAAACGATCTTTTAATAAACCTCGTTACATATCCATATCTATCTATCTATCTATCTTATATATATATATATATATATATATCTATATATATCTATATATATCTATATATATCTATATATAGAAATATATAGAAATATATAGAAATATATATAGATATATATAGATATATATATATATAGATATAGAGAGAGAGAGATATATAGAGATAGGTAGATAGATAGATATAGAAATGTAAAACATTCTTTTTGAATATTTGAAGTTATCTTATTTTTTTTGCTTTACATTTAGTTAGATATTTAGAGATTTTGTTCCAGATATAGAGAGAGATCAAAAGATTATTAACTATATTTTGAGATATTGATATCTATCTATCCGATATGTCTTTATCATTTTAAATATTGAGGTAAAATAGGAACTCTACACAAACCACTTCACTACAAATGTAGGAAAATTACTATGTCCTAAAATATCTGTGTGCTAATTAGATTAATAATTTTTTGTTTCACATAGGGGAAAAATCACTCAGCCAAGAACAAGAAGACAGTCCCCCCCAAGCAAAACATGATTGGGCAATCAGCCCAAGTCCCATTGAGGATGTTGAGGAAGGAGAGGTGGGCGACATGGGCACCCCACCAGGTGAGTGTCTGACACACCAGCTTACGTTAATCTATGCATGGCTGCCTTTTGTTTAATTTAATTTGTCTACTCTATTTTAGGGGATCTGGTTGTGCTTCATTCAAGCAACAGTGCCACCCCCGAGGATGTGGAGGAATTATTAGGCTACATGGGCACCCCACCAGGTCAGTGTCTGAGACAACAGCTTTATTTATGGTAAGGTAAACTATGTATGTGTGCATATTTCTAAAGACATTTTTTGGTTTCATTCCACTTTAGGTACAACAACAAGAAGTGACTATTTCACCTCTGAAAGTGCCCAACGGCTAATTGGTCAAATAATGGCCTGGAATAAAGACATTGATGAAATGCGTAATCGGCTGGATCGTATGCAGCAGGAAATGAAGGACATGATTGATGTTTTGGGTCGAATCTAAATGCCCTTTTTTAAACCCCAAAACATCAATCATGTCCTTCATTTCCTGTTTTGCTGACCCCATTCTGGGCCTTCTCTTTCTTTTTTTGGCAGAACATAAATGGCTGTTTAACCTAATGTCAAAAAGGAGGGCTGTTTCTCGTATATACCTCAAAAATCCACAAAAAAATAAAACTTGATTTTCTAAAAAACACAAATTAAAAAAAAAAAAGTGATTTTAACTAACCAAAAAAAAAAACAAAAAAAATAATTTTAAAAAACCCAAAAAATAAAAAAATTGATTTTAAAAAACCAAAAAAATAAAAAAATTGATTTTAAAAAACCAAAAAAATAAAAAAAATTGATTTTAAAAAACCAAAAAAAATAAAAAAATTGATTTTAAAAAACCAAAAAAAAAAACTAAAAAAAACTTGATTAAAAAAAAAAAAAAATAAAAATAAAAAAAACTTGCTTTTAAAAAAAAACAAAAAACAAAACTTGATTTTCCCCAAAAAGAAAAAAAGCCTGTTTGCGAAAATCAAAAAGCCAAAAATATTTTTTTGTGGATTAGGTAGAAATATTTAAATATAATTATATTTTGCTACATTATTAAGATATCATTATATTTTTGTCTATGAACATTTTATACTAAATGCAGAACTGAATGCATAACAACCATTAATAAAAACATCTCCTTATAGGATTTTAAAAAATGTGTGGTTTGTTATTTCAAGGCTCAGTATCAGTTTGGTTATAATTGTAAAAAAGTTGTTTACAGTGGCAATGGAGCTTATTTAGACATTTTTAAAATTCAAATACAGTTGGCACTACAACTGCTCGACCATAACCTAGGAGACAGCCCAAAAGAAAGGCAAGCAATAAATATAATGCCAGATTTCAGCAATATTTTTTTTATTGTAAAAAATTATATATCCTGGCCCATTGCAATGGCCCCCCTACCCATAAAATAATTAACATATTGCTGTCTAACTTGACGGGAACTTTGGGGGGCCAAGCCAGTACGGACAGTATCCAGGCCTGTAAGGTTGGCTTCTATTTGTCCGGCCTCAGGCCCAACTGTGCCTATATAATTGGTAGAATGCTTGTTTAAAAAGTTGTGCAGAATGCAGCAGGTTAAAATGATAAAATTAAGTTTGTATTCCGCCAAATTAATGGCTGTTTGAAACAGGCGGAACCGGCTGGCCAGAATTCCAAACGCATTCTCAACCACTCTTCTAGCTCTGGCCAGCCGGTAATTAAAAACCCTCCTCTCCGGGGTGAGGGTTCTTTGGGGGAATGGCCTCATGAGGTGGTTGCTGAGAGCGAAGGCTTCATCCGCAATGAAGACAAAGGGGAGTCCTTCCACGTTATCCTCATCAGGTGGCAATCCCAGGCCACCACTCTGGAGACGCTGGCAGAACTCCGTCTCGGCAAATACTCCTCCATCCGACATCCGGCCATTCTTCCCCACGTCCACATATAAAAAAATCATAGTGTGCCGACACCACCGCCATTAAAACAATACTGTGGAACCCCTTATAATTAAAATAATATGACCCCGAATGGGGTGGTGGCACAATGTGGACATGTTTCCCATCTATAGCCCCTCCACAATTGGGAAAGTCCCAACGGCTGGCAAAATGGGATGCCACAGTCTGCCATTCCTGTGGCGTTGAAGGAAACTGGGGAATCAAACAAGAAAACCAAAATCAATTAATTTGGAAGCTAACATTGCAAGAAAATTAGACAATTAAAAACATTATTCCCCAGCATCAGTATAACATTCAATAATTTAATTCTTCTGGAATAACTAATATGGAAAGGCACACTTATCAGATTGCTCACCCCCTCTGATGGAACATTGATTACATTTTAGGGGGTTGTGAAATCCCTAAAAAATATTACTTTTAGGACACGCAGGAATTTAGGGACTAAAAAGGCTACAAGACTGCAGTTGTCGCACTCTGCAGGTGCAGTTGCTAACCAGCTTACAGTAAATGAGGTAATGTAAAAAGGCATTCATGTTGCAAGGAGTACACAATCACAGGCAAGGGCAATTAATGAAAACACTTTGAGGCTTGCATATGATTTGATGATGGAAATCAGCAGAGCTTCTGCTCATTTACTAAAGCACTGGAACAAATGCACTTGTAGAGTGCACATGCATTTTGCAAACTGCAACATATATTTGCTTTAGACAAATCAACACCACAGAACATTCAAGCAAATTTTAACGAGGGTGGGGGTGGGGGGGTTGTGAAATCTAGATAATTGCTCATTAGCAGCACACTATTTGGAGTGAGTTTAGGTGGGGGGGGGGGGGGTTGTGAAATCTAGATAATTGCTCATTAGCAGCACACTATTTGGAGTGAGTTTAGGTGGGGGGGGGGGGGGGGTTGTGAAATCTAGATAATTGCTAATTATAAGCACACTAAATACACTCCAACAAAATACATTCAAAATGAGTAGACTAGGTGAATATGTTCCCATCACTTCATGCTGGGAAGGTTATTGAAGGAAAATATACATGCATGACAAAAAATAACAGGAAAAAATTCCAGCATGTGTGAGGATAAAAAGGGGACATTCACACTATATTGCAATAATGGTAAGTAGTGTTTGAAGCAAGAAATACATTACATTATCAAAGATTACATAAAAGAACATGTGATGCTAATAAAAGAAAAATATCTTACCTTAATATAGTCCTTCTGCAGGACCTGTATGATGGCAGAACAGGTCTCTGGGATAATGATCCCCAGAGCCTGGGGGGAGATGCCTGTCGAGAACTTAAGGTCCTGCAGGCTTCTCCCTGTGGCCAAATACCGCAAGGTAGCGACCAGCCTCTGCTCCGGAGTGATGGCTTGCCTCATGCAGGTATCCTGCCTGCTGATATAGGGGGTCAGCAAAGCCACCAAACGGTCAAAAACGGGGTCCGTCATCCGGAGAAAGTTCCTGAAATCCTCAGGATTATTCTCACGGATCTCACGGAGCAAAGGCATGTGACAGAACTGGTCACGCTGAAGCAACCAATTCTTGGTCCATGAACTCCTCCTCGCCCTGTTCATGGACTGGTCTTGGTCTGAAGAATAAACTACAGCACCAAACACATACAATGCACGAGCTCGACGACGAGTACGTACAGGTAACATGGCTTCAAAACGGTCGGCTGGTCAGAACGCACTAAACAGAACGCACTGAAGAACAGCAAGGCCTGTGAAGAACGACCTGAAAATCAGGAACGAGCGGCCAATAAAACAAAGATTTCTCAATGCCAACTGACCAAACGCACTGAAAAGCAGATACAAACCTCACAAGCACAGACTGAACAACAGTTAAAACGAACTGAAAAATACGAGTCTCACAAGCGCGAATCGTCTCTCACCAAACTTCTACTAACACGAGATAAACACGAGATTAGCAGAAGGAGCCCAAAGGGTGTCGTACGGGCTATTGAACTTCCGTTTTATAGTCTCGTCGGACTTGGTGTACGTCACCGCGTACTAGGCTGTCGTACTTTTGTGTGGTCGTGTGTGTGCAAGTCCGTTCATAAGAAAGTCTGCCGCAAGTCCGCCGAAGGTACGTCGGAAGTATGTCGGACAGGCTGTCGGACTTTTGTAGGTGAAAAGTACGACCGTGTGTACGCGGCATTACATTGAACTTTTCAAATGATTGAGAATTTTTTTGCAAATGCCTGCCAAAGCTTGCTAAACTTTTGTTAAATGAGATTCTTAACAGGCTAGCATTTACAAGGCAAGGTTAAAAGAAGAAAGCTATGTACACTTAAACAGTAACTTCACTTTTGTTGAAAAAAAAGAAATCCCCTCTGGGTGATCTATGTACATTGCAAGGAATTTAAAGAGAAAGTAAAGTGTTCCTCTTTAATTGTACCTGCAGGTAAACCTATAATAAGGTTTTTAATAAGTATAATAATACTTGCACCGTTTAGGAGATATTTACTATATACGCTGCCGCCAACGCCATCAAGGCGCATGTTCACTGAAGGAACGGCCCGCTCGTGCCGTTTCTTCAGGGCCCGTGCCACATGTGCAGGAGTGCCGTAATCGCAGCTTCGGCCAATCACAGCGCCCGAGCCCGCGAACCCAGAAGTAACTCCGGGAAACATGTCCGCCGTGTGAGCGGTGTGCTGGCGCAGATCCAGGTCATCCTTCTAAAGGAAAGTATTTCCTATTAATCTGTTGATTTTCTTGCAGTGTTCTACTGACAAAAGTTGCAGTGTATTCATCCCTTGAGAAGTAATTAACCCATTGAGAGTATCTCACCAAAACTGATATTTTATGTTTCAGAGAATGACTAAAATCTGACGTATCTTAGTGAAGACTTTTGGGAAAATCAGTGAGCCAATCACATTATCACACAAGCAGGTAATGACATGTCTGGGAGTGTTCAGTACACCATTGGTATGCAGAATGCATCCAGGTTGCCATATTACTTTGAATTTTACAAAAAAATACAGCAGCTGCAGATGAAGAAAGAAATGTCATTGTTAACAGCATTCAATTACAATATGACTTGTGTAGCAATTGTATATATTTTTTTTATTTGCTGTTTTTTTTTCCTACGCAAATGGAGTTACCCTTTAATAAAATTTCAGCAACAAGAACTGTTTTATTCTCTTGCTTGCCCACAGATTTATTGTAAAAATTTAAAGGTATGCATGGTAAACAGACATCAAGCCACAGCTGTCTCTATTAATGTAACAGATTCTTTAGCTAAGAGTATGAAGAGGTAAATAAGAATCAAGTAAAAATTAAAGTACAAACTATTTTGAGCCCTGGTTCACATTGATGCGATTTGGCATGCAATTTCACATGTCAAATCGAATGGCAAATCGGCGGCAACTGCCGGCAATGGCACCGTCCTAATCGGTGCAACACCGCATTTGCGGCACCACACCAATTTCCAAAAGTAGTTTCTGTACTACTTTTAGTGAATTGGGGGTGCGATTTCCATTGACATCTGTACATAAACCCGCACAGATGTCTCTGAAATTGCCCCCAAAGTCGGGACTGACATGCAGGAATGAAATTGTGCGTGTTCAGCTGAACTTGCACAATTTCATTCCCGCAGTCAGTGTGAACCAGGGCTAAATGTCAGGTTAATAACATTTGTAATATACTGTATAATAACTAAAGCAGAATATCAAATTAAGGACACAACTCTTATATTCTAAAAAAACACACATATAGTAATAAATGGGAAAAATAGCAGGATATTAACTACCCAATGGATATTCTTAATACTCTTAACTGAAGCATCTGCCAATAACAGGAAGGAGGAGTATTCCCGCGCTGCCTGTATTAGCAGGGATAAAGTTCCTAGTTGCAGCAAACAGATAAGTCAACCAAAACCCAAATCATAAATAGAATAATAATAATTAAGTGATGTTGCACTCTAGGTATTGGCTAACATAATACAGGCAGTCCCCAAGTTATGAACACCCAAGTTACGAACGACTCCTACTTACAAACGGCCTCAAATGCCGGCCACTTGTGCTCCACGCTGGTCCTGGATACCTCCGGACACATCCCATACTGCAGTACTACATGTACTGCATGGCCAGAAGAGCCCCAGATAACATAACAAGTGCCCGGAACATCCCACATCCATGCACAGGCGGACGTTACACTTACAAATGCAGTGTTCCGACCGGAAGTAACACTTACAAATGCAGTGTTGCGACTTACAAACAACTTCGACTTACGAACAAACCTACAGTCCCTATTATGTTCGTAACTCGGGGACTTCCTGTAGCAGTGAATATGCAATAAAACACATATGTAAATAAAAATCACACAGTGCTAAAGAGTAGCCAATAAATGAATAAATATAAAGTGCAAGTGGTAAAAGTGACAATAGTGAAAAAAACTTTGTGTAAACTAATGTTACAATAATGGAAAAGTCCACATAGGTATTTCTTCAGATAGGTATTAAAGTGCTACTAGTATAAAGCAAGTCCATATAAAGGTGAGCTGAGGTAGTGACGTGCTACTCCAAATAACACTTTGTGCAGAGCCAAAGAAAAATATTATTGGTGACTTGGTGATTCAATTCTTCAGTGTAATTACACCTCTGTGCAAGGTGGTCCCTTACCTTACCGCCGTAAGGTAACGGCGTGAGAAAATGTAAAGATGACCAAGGTAGTCTGGTTTCCTGCCACAGGCCAGTAGGAGTTTTTCTCTGTATAACTCATCAGTAGGGTATGGGAAAAGGAGGGAGTAGAGAAACCCTGATGAAGTCAGGTGTTCGTGACGCTATGCGGTTGCGAGCTCGCCACTCGTGGTGCTGTGCTTTGTTTATTTTTTAATGTGAGTATATTCAGCTCTTTTTTAATAAGACGTACCTAGTCTCAATATACTTCAAGATCTGGACCTCCATCTTTTCTCTCTCCTATACACCATATTGGACCTGGAGCTACTCCCTCCTTTTCCCATACCTACTGCTGAGTTATACAGAGAAAAACTCCTACTGGCCTGTGGCAGGAACCTGGACTACCTTGGTCATCTTTACATTTTCTCACGCTGTTACCTTACGAAGGTAAGGTAAGGGACCACCTTTCACAGAGGTGTAATTACACTGAAGAATTGAATCACCAAGTCACCAATAATATTTTTCTTTGGATCTGCACAAAGTGTTATGTGGAGTAGCATGTTACTACTCCAGCTCACTTTTATATGGACTTGCTTTATACTAGTAGCACTTAGCACTTTAATACCTATCTGAGGAATGTGGACTTTTCCATCATTGTAACATTAGTTTACACAAAGTTTTTTCACTATTGTCACTTTTACCACTCGCACTTTATATTTATGCATTTATTGGCTACTCTTTAGCACTGTGTGATTATTACCTAGGATTTTATTTCATATGTGTTTTATTGTATATTCACTACTATTATGTTAGCCAATACCTAGAGCGCAACATCACTTATTGATTTCTATTCTATCTGCCAATAACAGCAGTGGTTTGATTGAAAGGGAAATAAAAAGTTACTCCATCAAAGTTTCCTGCTGAGCTATTTATTTAGCCAACAGCTAAATGTGTATTATTCTTACGGTGAAGGATTTTGTGTGAAACACATCAAGGTTTCTTCATTGATATCTATTTACCCGTACATAGCAGTACATTTTTACACCGAACAAATGGTCAAACAAGGGAATGAAGCATTTTTCTTATACCAAAGTTTTGCTGGATTTATCACCACCAGGCAAGGTCTAAAAGCCAAGATCGTTGAATCATTTATCAAGTAAAGCCATTTCACTTGCGTCAGAAATGTCTTTATTGTTCCTTGTATACCTAAACTTAACTAAGCAGTGCCTGTGGTTTATAAGGAATCTGTTCTTACCCTGTGAAAGTTTCAGCAGCTCAGCAGGAGTCAGTTGGATCAGGGGCATACCTAGAGCATTTGGCACCCGGGACGGATCCTACATCTGGCAACCCCCCATCTGGCACCCCCCTCACTGATCATGCCTGTAGGCACTCAGCCCCCCCACACACCTGTAGGCACTCAGCCCCCCTCACACACCTGTAGGCACTCAGCCCCCCTCACACACCTGTAGGCACTCAGCCCCCCTCACACACCTGTAGGCACTCAGCCCCCCTCACACACCTGTAGGCACTCAGCCCCCTCACACACCTGTAGGCACTCAGCCCCCCTCACACACCTGTAGGCACTCAGCCCCCTCACACACCTGTAGGCACTCAGCCCCCCTCACACACCTGTAGGCACTCAGCCCCCTCACACACCTGTAGGCACTCAGCCCCCCTCACACACCTGTAGGCACTCAGCCCCCCTCACACACCTGTAGGCACTCAGCCCCCCTCACACATGTAGGCACTCAGCCCCCCTCACACCTGTAGGCACTCAGCCCCCCTCACACCTGTAGGCACTCAGCCCCCTCACACCTGTAGGCACTCAGCCCCCCTCACACCTGTAGGCACTCAGCCCCCCTCACACCTGTAGGCACTCAGCCCCCCTCACACCTGTAGGCACTCAGCCCCCCTCACACCTGTAGGCACTCAGCCCCCTCACACCTGTAGGCACTCAGCCCCCCTCACACCTGTATGCACTCAGCCCCCCTCACGCCTGTATGCACTCAGCCCCCCTCACGCCTGTATGCACTCAGCCCCCCTCACGCCTGTATGCACTCAGCCCCCCTCACGCCTGTATGCACTCAGCCCCCCTCACGCCTGTATGCACTCAGCCCCCCTCACGCCTGTATGCACTCAGCCCCCTCACGCCTGATCGCACTCAGTCCCCCTCACGCCTGATCGCACTCAGTCCCCCTCACGCCTGATCGCACTCAGTCCCCCTCACGCCTGATCGCACTCAGTCCCCCTCACGCCTGATCGCACTCAGTCCCCCTCACGCCTGATCGCACTCAGTCCCCTCACGCCTGATCGCACTCAGTCCCCCTCACGCCTGATCGCACTCAGTCCCCCTCACGCCTGATCGCACTCAGTCCCCCTCACGCCTGATCGCACTCAGTCCCCCTCACGCCTGATCGCACTCAGTCCCCCTCACGCCTGATCGCACTCAGTCCCCCTCACGCCTGATCGCACTCAGTCCCCCTCACGCCTGATCGCACTCAGTCCCCCTCACGCCTGATCGCACTCAGTCCCCCTCACGCCTGATCGCACTCAGTCCCCCTCACGCCTGATCGCACTCAGTCCCCCTCACGCCTGATCGCACTCAGTCCCCCTCACGCCTGATCGCACTCAGTCCCCCTCACGCCTGATCGCACTCAGCCCGCCTCACGCCTGATCGCACTCAGCCGCCTCACGCCTGATCGCACTCAGCCCCCTCACACGCCTGTGCGCACTCAGCCCCCTCACACGCCTGTGCGCACTCAGCCCCCTCACACGCCTGTGCGCACTCAGCCCCCTCACACGCCTGTGCGCACTCAGCCCCCTCACACGCCTGTGCGCACTCAGCCCCCTCACACGCCTGTGCGCACTCAGCCCCCTCACACGCCTGTGCGCACTCAGCCCCCTCACACGCCTGTGCGCACTCAGCCCCCTCACACGCCTGTGCGCACTCAGCCCCCTCACACGCCTGTGCGCACTCAGCCCCCTCACACGCCTGTGCGCACTCAGCCCCTCACACGCCTGTGCGCACTCAGCCCCTCACACGCCTGTGCGCACTCAGCCCCCTCACACGCCTGTGCGCACTCAGCCCCCTCACACGCCTGTGCGCACTCAGCCCCCTCACACGCCTGTGCGCACTCAGCCCCCTCACACGCCTGTGCGCACTCAGCCCCCTCACACGCCTGTGCGCACTCAGCCCCCTCACACGCCTGTGCGCACTCAGCCCCCTCACACGCCTGTGCGCACTCAGCCCCCTCACACGCCTGTGCGCACTCAGCCCCCTCACACGCCTGTGCGCACTCAGCCCCCTCACACGCCTGTGCGCACTCAGCCCCCTCACACGCCTGTGCGCACTCAGCCCCCTCACACGCCTGTGCGCACTCAGCCCCCTCACACGCCTGTGCGCACTCAGCCCCCCTCACACGCCTGTGCGCACTCAGCCCCCTCACACGCCTGTGCGCACTCAGCCCCCCTCACACGCCTGTGCGCACTCAGCCCCCTCACACGCCTGTGCGCACTCAGCCCCCTCACACGCCTGTGCGCACTCAGCCCCCTCACACGCCTGTGCGCACTCAGCCCCCTCACACGCCTGTGCGCACTCAGCCCCCTCACACGCCTGTGCGCACTCAGCCCCCTCACACGCCTGTGCGCACTCAGCCCCCCTCACACGCCTGTGCGCACTCAGCCCCCCTCACACGCCTGTGCGCACTCAGCCCCCCTCACACGCCTGTGCGCACTCAGCCCCCCTCACACGCCTGTGCGCACTCAGCCCCCCTCACACGCCTGTTCGCACTCAGCCCCCCTCACACGCCTGTTCGCACTCAGCCCCCCTCACACGCCTGTTCGCACTCAGCCCCCCCTCACACGCCTGTTCGCACTCAGCCCCCCTCACACGCCTGTTCGCACTCAGCCCCCCCTCACACGCCTGTTCGCACTCAGCCCCCCTCACACGCCTGTTCGCACTCAGCCCCCCTCACACGCCTGTTCGCACTCAGCCCCCCTCACACGCCTGTTCGCACTCAGCCCCCCTCACACGCCTGTTCGCACTCAGCCCCCCTCACACGCCTGTTCGCACTCAGCCCCCCTCACACGCCTGTTCGCACTCAGCCCCCCTCACACGCCTGTTCGCACTCAGCCCCCCCTCACACGCCTGTTCGCACTCAGCCCCCCTCACACGCCTGTTCGCACTCAGCCCCCCTCACACGCCTGTTCGCACTCAGTCCCCCACACCTGTATGCACTCAGTCCCCCTCACACCTGTATGCACTCAGTCCCCCTCACACCTGTATGCACTCAGTCCCCCTCACACCTGTATGCACTCAGTCCCCCTCACACCTGTATGCACTCAGTCCCCCTCACACCTGTATGCACTCAGTCCCCCTCACACCTGTATGCACTCAGTCCCCCTCACACCTGTATGCACTCAGTCCCCCTCACACCTGTATGCACTCAGTCCCCCTCACACCTGTATGCACTCAGTCCCCCTCACACCTGTATGCACTCAGTCCCCCTCACACCTGTATGCACTCAGTCCCCCTCACACCTGTACGCACTCAGCCCCCCTCACACCTGTACGCACTCAGCCCCCCTCACACCTGTACGCACTCAGCCCCCCTCACACCTGTACGCACTCAGCCCCCTCACACCTGTACGCACTCAGCCCCCTCACACCTGTACGCACTCAGCCCCCCTCAACCTGTACGCACTCAGCCCCCCCATACCTGTACACACTCAGCCCCCCCATACCTGTACACACTCAGCCCCCCATACCTGTACACACTCAGCCCCCCCATACCTGTACACACTCAGCCCCCCATACCTGTACACACTCAGCCCCCCCATACCTGTACACACTCAGCCCCCCATACCTGTACACACTCAGCCCCCCATACCTGTACACACTCAGCCCCCCCATACCTGTACACACTCAGCCCCCCCATACCTGTACACACTCAGCCCCCCCATACCTGTACACACTCAGCCCCCCATACCTGTACACACTCAGCCCCCCCATACCTGTACACACTCAGCCCCCCCCATACCTGTACACACTCAGCCCCCCCCATACCTGTACACACTCAGCCCCCCCCATACCTGTACACACTCAGCCCCCCCATACCTGTACACACTCAGCCCCCCCCATACCTGTACACACTCAGCCCCCCCCATACCTGTACACACTCAGCCCCCCCATACCTGTACACACTCAGCCCCCCCATACCTGTACACACTCAGCCCCCCCATACCTGTACACACTCAGCCCCCCCCATACCTGTACACACTCAGCCCCCCCATACCTGTACACACTCAGCCCCCCCATACCTGTACACACTCAGCCCCCCCATACCTGTACACACTCAGCCCCCCCATACCTGTACACACTCAGCCCCCCCATACCTGTACACACTCAGCCCCCCCATACCTGTACGTACTCAGCCCCTTCATACCTGTACGTACTCAGCCCCTCTCATACCTGTACAGTCCCTGACAAAAGTCTTGTCGCTTGTGTACAAATTGACCTGAAGTGCCGCTAAAATATATTTCTAAACAAGATTTTGTTACAAGAAATGGGTCATTTTAATCCCAAAAGCTTTTGTAATAATGTTTCAGTGCAAAACAAAACTGACAAAAAGTATTCTAATATTCACAGCTTGGTAAAGCCCATTGAGTCAATTTTTGCCAAGACATAAGTGTTGTCGCCTTGTTATATGAGCTTCACCTGTGACTAATAATGGATCAATTAAGAACACCAGTACACTAGACCTTCTCAACTGCAACTAGACCTCTGCAAACATGCCTAAGATTCACCCGGAGACTAAAGTGTTGATTATCAAGAGGCTGAAGACCAGATCCACTGCTGATGTGGCAGACACCTTCAATGTGTCTCAGCGTCAAGTTCAGAGGATAAAAAAAAGATTTGAAGAGACTGGAGATGTTTTGGACAAGGCCAGGTCAGGCCGACCCCGCAAGACAACTGCTCGAGAGGACCGTTTGTTGGCTCAAAAATCCAAGGCCAGCCCATTTTCCACTGCAGCAGAGCTCCACGAGACCTGGTCACCTGAAGTCCCTGTGTCAACCAGAACAGTTTGTCGGATTCTGTCTCGAAATGGCCTCCATGGTCGAATCAGTGCCCATAAGCCAGCACTAAACAAAAGACTTTAGAAAAACCGTGTGGCATTTGCCAAGGGCCACAGCCTGCTAAAAGGATGGACTCTGGAAAAGTGGCAGAAGGTGGATTTTTCAGATGAATCTTCTGTTAAGTTACACCACAGTCGCCGCAAATATTGCAAGAGACCTACTGGAACCCGCATGGAGCCGAGATTTACCCAGAAAACAGTGAAGTTTGGTCGAGGCAAAATCATGCTCTGGGGTTACATCCAGTATGGGGGTGTGCGAGGGATCTGCAGGGTGGAAGGCAACATCAATAGTCTAAAATACCAAGAAATCTTAGCTACCTCTTATATTCCCAACCATAAAAAAGGCCAAATTTTGCAGCAGGATGGTGCTCCATCGCATACTTCCATCTCCACATCAAAGTTCCTTAAGGCAAAGAAGATCAAGATGCTCCAGGATTGGCCAGCCCAGTCACCAGACATGAACATCATTGAGCATATGTGGTGTAGGATGAAAGATGAAGCATGGAAGATGAAACCAAAGAATATTGATGAACTCTGGGAGGCATGCAAGACTGTTTTCTTTGCTATTCCTGATGACTTCATCAATAAATTGTATGAATCCTTGCCAAACCGCATGGATGCTGTCCTTCAAGTTCATGGAAGTCATACAAGATATTAAATTTGGATCTCACAGCACCACTACTTAATTTGCTGACATATTTTTGGATTTTCAGTAAAGTTGTTCAATTTCTGTATAGGCGACAAAACTTTTGTCTTGCCAAAATTTGACCTGTCTTGATTAAATGATAAATCTTTTTTCAGTGAAACTAATTTATTTCAGTGCATTAAACATCATTTGGGAGGGCTTTAGCTTTTCTTTTGAGCTATTTCTAACAGCAATTGATTAATTAAAAGTCAATTTAATAGCAGGAGTTTCTACAAAATAGAGAAGCGACAAGACTTTTGTCAGGGACTGTACATACTCAGCCCCCCCTCTCGTACCTGTACGCACTCAGCCCCCCCTCTCGTACCTGTACGCACTCAGCCCCCCCTCGTACCTGTACGCACTCAGCCCCCCTCACACGCCTGTACGCACTCAGTCCACCCACACGCCTGTACGCACTCAGTCCACCCACACGCCTGTACGCACTCAGTCCACCCACACGCCTGTACGCACTCAGTCCACCCACACGCCTGTACGCACTCAGTCCACCCACACGCCTGTACGCACTCAGTCCACCCACACGCCTGTACGCACTCAGTCCACCCACACGCCTGTACGCACTCAGTCCACCCACACGCCTGTACGCACTCAGTCCACCCACACGCCTGTACGCACTCAGTCCACCCACACGCCTGTACGCACTCAGTCCACCCACACGCCTGTACGCACTCAGTCCACCCACACGCCTGTACGCACTCAGTCCACCCACACGCCTGTACGCACTCAGTCCACCCACACGCCTGTACGCACTCAGTCCACCCACACGCCTGTACGCACTCAGTCCACCCACACGCCTGTACGCACTCAGTCCACCCACACGCCTGTACGCACTCAGTCCACCCACACGCCTGTACGCACTCAGTCCACCCACACGCCTGTACGCACTCAGTCCACCCACACGCCTGTACGCACTCAGTCCACCCACACGCCTGTACGCACTCAGTCCACCCACACGCCTGTACGCACTCAGTCCACCCACACGCCTGTACGCACTCAGTCCACCCACACGCCTGTACGCACTCAGTCCACCCACACGCCTGTACGCACTCAGTCCACCCACACGCCTGTACGCACTCAGTCCACCCACACGCCTGTACGCACTCAGTCCACCCACACGCCTGTACGCACTCAGTCCACCCACACGCCTGTACGCACTCAGTCCACCCACACGCCTGTACGCACTCAGTCCACCCACACGCCTGTACGCACTCAGTCCACCCACACGCCTGTACGCACTCAGTCCACCCACACCTGTACGCACTCAGTCCACCCACACACCTGTACGCACTCAGTCCACCCACACACCTGTACGCACTCAGTCCACCCACACACCTGTACGCACTCAGTCCACCCACACACCTGTACGCACTCAGCCCACCCACACACCTGTACGCACTCAGCCCACCCACACACCTGTACGCACTCAGCCCACCCACACACCTTTACGTATTTAGCCCCCCTCATATCTGTATGCACTTAGCTGCCCCCCCACACCTGTAGACACTCAGCTGCCCCCCCACACACACCTGTAGACACGCAGCTGCCTCCCCTCACTTAGCCCCCCTCATACCTGTACGCACCCCTCATACCTGTACGTACTCAGCCCCCCTCACACCTGTACGTACTCAGCCCCCCTATCAGACTCCTACTTACCAGACCGGTGAGTCCGCTTGGGCAGAGAGTAGGCTCCCTTACGCGTCCGACTCGCGGCCCCTGGTAAGGTAACAGGAAGCACAGGAGTGCGGAGTGGTATGAGAGCCTGTGAACTAGAGTCCAGATGCTGGTGGAATAGCAGTCTATGAACAGCAGATGCAGGCTGGAACACAGGCGATGAGACTGAGCAGGATGGTCAGGAGACAGGCTGGGTTCTGCAACAGACTGGCAGCAAGGTACAATAGGAACAGGCAGAAGCGGAGTCAAACAGGCCAAGGTCAGGTACAGGCAGCAAAAAGGGGAATCCAAGGGAAATCCGGGTCGTCAGGAGATCAGGTAAACAGGAAGACAAGACAGGAAACAGGAACTATGGCACAGGAAGCTGATGATCAGGCAGCACTGAACAGAGTGCCTGACAAACTTAAATAGGCCGGCTTGCTCACAGGCACTCCCTCTGGTGGCCAATCCACAGGCACTCCCTCTGGTGGCCAATCCCATGACCAGCAAGGTGAGCTCTCTGACACCCCCTCATACCTGTACGCACTCAGCCCACCCACAGACCTGTACGTACTCAGCCCCCTCACACCTGTAGACACTCAGGTGCCCCCCCCACACCTGTAGACATTCAGCTGGTCCCCCACACCTGTACACACTCAGCTGCCACACGCACACCTGTAGACACTCAGCTGCCACACACACACACCTGTAGACACTCAGCTGCCCCCTCACACTTGTACACACTCAGCTGCCTCCCCACACCTGTACACACTCAGCTGCCTCCCCCACACCTGTACACACTCAGCTGCCTCCCCACACCTGTGCACACTCAGCTGCCTCCCCCACACCTGTACACACTCAGGTCCCCCTCACACCTGTACACACTCAGCTGTCCCCCTCACACCTATACACACTCAGGTCCCCCTTCACACCTGTACACACTCAGGTGCCCCCTCATACCTGTACGCACTCAGCCCCCTCTCATACCTGTACGTATTCAGCCCCCCTCATACCTGTATGCACTCAGCCCCCCTCATACCTGTAGGCACACAGCTCCCCTCACACCTGTGCGCACTCAGCCCCCCTTCACACACCTGTATGCACTCAGCCCCCCTCATACCTGTACGCACTCAGCCCCCATTCATACCTGTACGTACTTAGCCCCTTCATACCTGTACGCACTTAGCCCCTTCATACCTGTACGCACTTAGCCCCTTCATACCTGTACGCACTTAGCCCCTTCATACCTGTACGCACTTAGCCCCCTTCATACCTGTAGGCACACAGCTCCCCTCACACCTGTGTGCACTCAGCCCCCGTTACACGCCTGTGTGCACTCAGCCCCCCTCACACACCTGTACGCACTCAGCCGCCCTTACATGCATGTAGGCACTCAGCCCACCCACACACCTGTACGTACTCAGCCCCCCTCATATCTGTATGCACTTAGCTGCCCTCCCACACCTGTAGACACTCAGCTGCCCCCTCCCCACACACACACCTGTAGACACTCAGCTGCCTCCCCTCACTTAGCCCCCCTCATACCTGTATGCACCCCTCATACCTGTATGTAATCAGCCCCCTCACACCTGTATGTAATCAGCCCCCTCACACCTGTACGTAATCAGCCCCCTCACACCTGTACGTAATCAGCCCCCTCACACCTGTACGTACTCAGCCCCCTCACACCTGTACGTACTCAGCCCCCTCACACCTGTACGTACTCAGCCCCCTCACACCTGTACGTACTCAGCCCCCTCACACCTGTACGTACTCAGCCCCCTCACACCTGTACGTACTCAGCCCCCTCACACCTGTACGTACTCAGCCCCCTCACACCTGTACGTACTCAGCCCCCTCACACCTGTTCGTACTCAGCCCCCTCATACCTGTTCGTACTCAGCCCCCTCATACCTGTTCGTACTCAGCCCCCTCATACCTGTTCGTACTCAGCCCCCTCATACCTGTTCGTACTCAGCCCCCTCATACCTGTACGCACTCAGCCCACCCACACACCTGTAGACACTCAGCTGCCCCCTCACACCAGTAGATACTCAGCTGCCCCCCCCACACCTGTAGACATTCAGCTGGCCCCCCACACCTGTAGACATTCAGCTGGCCCCCCACACCTGTACACACTCAGCTGCCCCACACACCTGTAGACACTCAGCTGTCCCCTCACACTTGTACACACTCAGCTGCCCCCTCACACTTGTACACACTCAGCTGCCCCCTCACACCTGTACACACTCAGGTCCCCCCTCACACCTGTACACACTCAGCTGCCCCCCTCACACCTGTACACACTCAGCTGCCCCCCTCACACCTGTACACACTCAGGTCCCCCCTCAAACCTGTACACACTCAGGTCCCCCCTCACACCTGTACACACTCAGCTGTCCCCCTCACACCTGTGCACACTCAGCTGTCCCCCTCACACCTGTATACAGTCAGGTCCCCTCTCATACCTGTATGCATTCAGCCCCCATCACACCTGTACGCACTCAGTATCCTCATACCTGTACACACTCAGCCCCCTCATACCTGTACGCACTCAGCCGCCTCATACCTGTATGCACTCAGCGTCCTTATACCTGTATGCACTCAGCCGCCTCATACCTGATCGCACTCAGCGTCCTTATACCTGTATGCACTCAGCCTCCTCATACCTGTATGCACTCAGCCCCCCTCATATTTGTACTCACTCAGCCCCCTCATACCTGTATGCACTCAGTCCCCCTCATACCTGTACCCACTCAGCCCACCCACACACCTGTATGCACTCGGCCCCCACATACCTGTTCACACTCAGCCCCCTCATGCCTGTATGCAGCCAGCCCCCCCTCATACCTGTATGCACTCAGCCCAAACACATAATTGTACACACTCAGCCCCCCTCATACCTGTACGCACTCAGCCCCCTCCAAACCTGTACACACTCAGCCCCTCATACCTGTACACACTCAGCCCCCTCATACCTGTATGCAATCAGCCCCCTCTCCTACCTCTACGTACTCAGCCCCCTCTCCTACCTCTACGTACTCAGCCTCCCTCATACCTGTACGCACTCAGCCTCCCTCATACCTGTACGCACTCAGCCCCCCTCATACCTGTACGCACTCAGCCCCCCTCTCATACCTGTACGCACTCAGCCCCCTCTCATACCTGTACGTACTCAGCCCCTCTCATACCTGTACGTACTCAGCCCCCTCTCATACCTGTACGTACTCAGCCCCCTCATACCTGTACGTACACAGCCCCCTTCATACCTGTAGGCACTCGGCCTCCCTCACACACCTGTGCGCACTCAGCCCCCCTCACACACCTGTTCGCACTCAGCCCCCCTCACACACCTGTTCGCACTCAGCCCCCCTCACACACCTGTTCGCACTCAGCCCCCCTCATACCTGTACGTACTCAGCCCCCCTCATACCTGTACGTACTCAGCCCCCTTCATACCTGTAGGCACACAGCTCCCCTCACACCTGTGCGCACTCAGCCCCCCTCACACACCTGTGCGCACTCAGCCCCCTCACACACCTGTGCGCACTCAGCCCCCCTCACACACCTGTTCGCACTCAGCCCCCTTACATACCTGTATGCACTCAGCCCCCCTCATACCTGTACGCACTCAGCCCCCCTCATACCTGTATGCATTCAGCCCCATCACACCTGTACGCACTCAGTATCCTCATACCTGTACACACTCAGCCCCCTCATACCTGTACGCACTCAGCCGCCTCATACCTGATCGCACTCAGCTTCCTTATTCCTGTATGCACTCAGCCCCCCTCATATTTTTACTCACTCAGCCCCCTCATACCTGTACGCACTCAGCCCACCCACACACCTGTACACACTCAGTTCCCCCACACCTGTACACACTCAGGTCCCCTCTCACACCTGTACACACTCAGCTGTCCCCCTCACACTTGTACACACTCAGCTGCCCCCCTCACACCTGTACACACTCAGGTCCCCCCTCACACCTGTACACACTCAGGTCCCCCCTCACACCTGTACACACTCAGCTGTCCCCCTCACACCTGTGCACACTCAGCTGTCCCCCTCACACCTGTGCACACTCAGCTGTCCCCCTCACACCTGTATACAGTCAGGTCCCCTCTCACACCTGTACACACTCAGGTCCCCCCTCACACCTGTACACACTCAGGTCCCCCCTCACACCTGTACACACTCAGGTCCCCCCTCACACCTGTACACACTCAGCTGTCCCCCTCACACCTGTACACACTCAGCTCCCCCCACACACACCTGTACACACTCAGCTCCCCCTACACACACCTGCAGACACTCAGCTGCCCCCTCCCCACACACACACCTGTACACACTCAGCTGCCTCCCCTCACTTAGCCCCCCTCATACCTGTATGCACCCCTCATACCTGTACATAGTCAGCCCCCTCATACCTGTACGCACTCAGCCCACCCACACACCTGTACGTACTCAGCCCCCTCACACCTGTACGTACTCAGCCCCCTCACACTTGTACGTACTCAGCCCCCTCACACCTGTACGTACTCAGCCCCCTCACACCTGTACGTACTCAGCCCCCTCACACTTGTACGTACTCAGCCCCCTTACACTTGTACGTACTCAGCCCCCTCACACCTGTACGTACTCAGCCCCCTCATACCTGTACGTACTCAGCCCCCTCATACCTGTACGCACTCAGCCCATCCACAGACCTGTACGTACTCAGCCCCCTCACACCTGTAGACACTCAGCTGCCCCCCCACACCTGTAGACATTCAGCTGGCCCCCACACCTGTACACACTCAGCTGCCCCCTCACACTTGTACACACTCAGCTGCCCCCTCACACCTGTACACACTCAGGTCCCCCCACACCTGTACACACTCAGGTCCCCCCTCACACCTGTACACACTCAGCTGTCCCCCTCACACTTGTACACACTCAGCTGCCCCCCTCACACCTGTACACACTCAGGTCCCCCCTCACACCTGTACACACTCAGGTCCCCCCTCACACCTGTACACACTCAGGTCCCCCCTCACACCTGTACACACTCAGGTCCCCCCTCACACCTGTGCACACTCAGCTGTCCCCCTCACACCTGTATACAGTCAGGTCCCCTCTCACACCTGTACACACTCAGGTCCCCCCTCACACCTGTACACACTCAGCTCCCCCCACACACACCTGCAGACACTCAGCTGCCCCATCACACCTGTACACACTCAGCTGCCACCCCCCCTCATACCTGTACACACTCAGCTGCCTCCCCCCTCACACCTGTACACACTCAGCTGCCTCCCCCCTCACACCTGTACACACTCAGCTGCCTCCCCCCTCACACCTGTACACACTCAGCTGCCTCCCCCCTCACACCTGTACACACTCAGCTGCCTCCCCCTCACACCTGTTCACACTCAGCTGCCTCCCCCCTCACACCTGTACACACTCAGCTCCCCCCCACACACACACTCACACATCTGTAAACACACACACAGATCTGCCCCCCCCCCCGCACACAAACAGCCTCTTCCCGTGTATTCACAGCCCCCACTTGTAAGGTGATCTTCCTTCTTGTCCCAGGTCTTGATTCCACATGTCCCTGTGAAAATACATTACTGTACAGCACACACGTGGAGGGCGCACATACATGAAGCAGCCAGAGGTGACAGTATACACTGTAGACACTCAGCTGCCCCCCCCCCACACCTGTAGACATTCAGCTGGCCCCCACGCCTGTACACACTCAGCTGCCCCCTCACACTTGTACACACTCAGCTGCCCCCTCACACTTGTACACACTCAGCTGCCCCCCCACACCTGTACACACTCAGGTCCCCCCACACCTGTACACACTCAGGTCCCCCCTCACACTTGTACACACTCAGCTGCCCCCCTCACACCTGTACACACTCAGGTCCCCCCTCACACCTGTGCACACTCAGCTGTCCCCCTCACACCTGTATACAGTCAGGTCCCCTCTCACACCTGTACACACTCAGGTCCCCCCACACACACTTGCAGACACTCAGCTGCCCCCCTCACACCTGTACACACTCAGCTGTCACCCCCCTCATACCTGTACACACTCAGCTGCCTCCCCCCTCACACCTGTACACACTCAAGTCCCCCCTCACACCTGTACACACTCAGCTGTCCCCCTCACACCTGTACACACTCAGCTCCCCCCCCCCCCCCCACACACCTGCAGACACTCAGCTGCCCCCCTCACACCTGTACACACTCAGGTCCCCCCTCACACCTGTACACACTCAGCTGTCCCCCTCACACCTGTACACACTCAGCTCCCCCCCACACACACCTGCAGACACTCAGCTGCCCCCCTCACACCTGTACACACTCAGCTGTCACCCCCCTCATACCTGTACACACTCAGCTGCCTCTCCCCTCACACCTGTACACACTCAGCTGCCTCCCCCCTCACACCTGTACACACTCAGCTGCCTCCCCCCTCACACCTGTTCACACTCAGCTGCCTCCCCCCTCACACCTGTACACACTCAGCTGCCTCCCCCCTCACACCTGTACACACTCAGCTGCCCCCTCCCACACACACACACACACACACTCACACATCTGTAAACACACACACAGATCTGCCCCCCCCCCCCCCCCACGCACACAAACAGCCTCTTCCCGTGTATTCACAGCCCCCACTTGTAAGGTGATCTTCCTTCTTGTCCCAGGTCTTGATTCCACATATCCCTGTGAAAATACATTACTGTACAGCACACACGTGGGGCGCACATACATGAAGCAGCCAGAGGTGACAGTATAAAGCTTGATGTGAGCTCAATGACAGAGCACCCGACTCACACAAACACAGAGAGCCAGCACAGCTACAGACTGAGCAGAGAGCACCTCTTTCACCCGCCACTGCCTTGTCCTGGATCTGATAGCCAGCCTGACATCCCCTCAAAGTGTGGCACCTGTAGCGGACCGCACCCCTGCCCCCCCCCCCCCCGGTAGGTATGCCACTGAGTTGGATATTTGAAATACTAGACAATGACCTGTGTACTTTTTATGCTGTATACCTATGTAAGATGGAGTTACAGTATTTGTTTCACTGCTATTTTTTGGTGCTGAGAAAGTAATTTCTTTAATCACTTAAGGAGCGGAAGGATTTGCCCCCTTAATGACCAGGCCATTTTTTGTGATACGGCACTGTGTTGCTTTAACTGACAGTTGCGTGGTCGTGCGACACTGTACCCAAACAAAATTGATGTCCTTTTTTCCCCACAAATAGAGCTTTCTTTTGGTGGGATTTGATCACCTCTGCAGTTTTTTTATTTTTTTTGCGCTATAAACAAAAAAAGAGCAACAATTTAAAAAAAAAAACATTTATTTTTTATTTTTTGCTATAATAAATATCCAAAAAAATAAAAGTAAAAAAACAAATTTCTTCCTCAGTTTAGGCCAATTGTGTTCTGCTACATATTTTTGGTAAAAAAATTGTAATCGTATATTGATTGGTTTGCGCAAAAGTTATAGCATCTACAAACGATGGCATAGATTCATTGCATTTTTATTCTATATTTTTTTTGTACTAGTAATGAGCTGTGATTTTTAGTGGGACTGCAACATTGTGGTGGACAGATCGCACACTTTTGACACTTTTTTGGGACCACTGACATTTATACAGCGATCAGAGCTAAAAATAACCACTGATTACTGTATACATGTCACTGGCAGGGAAGGGGTTAACACTAGGGGACAATCAAGGGGTTAAGTGTGTTCTCTGGGAGGTGTTGCTAACTGTATGGGGGCTGGGCTGACTGGAGGAGGAGGAGAGAGACCGCTGTTCCTAATCACTAGGAACAGACAATCTCTCTCTCTCTCCTCCCCTGACAGAAGGGGGATCTGTTTGTTTACCCTCACAGATCCCCGTTCTACCTGTCTCTGGAGCGATCGTGGGTGGTCAGCAGACAACGAATCAGTAGGACCCGCTGGTTGGCTCCCCCCCTGCTTGCGAATGGGCGCGCGTGCCAACAAATCGGTGTGTACACACCCGACGTACAATGACGGAGATATGTGCAGGGAAGCCAACCTGCTGCAGTACAATTAGTTAAACTAACATTAAAGGTTCATTTTTAAATAGAATAACAAACATGCTCTGTGCAATGGTTTTGCACAGAGCAGAACGGATCCTCCTTTTCTGGGGTCCCCTGTCAGCACTCCAGGCCCCTCCTCTTCGGCGAGTACCCCCATGGAAAGCCACTATTGACACAGACCGGGCAACTCGGCTCCCAGTGCTATCAATCTGCCCAGTGCTGCTGTTAGAAATCATGGGGCCCCATACTGCCTACTTTACATGGGCCCTACTTAGGGTTGCCGCCTCATCCCTTTAAGACTGAACACATTAATTACACAGGTTCTGTGGCTGATTAGGGTGATAATTAAATTCACTTGGTGCCTTATCTGCATTAAATTAGCCTCAGAACCTGTGTAATTAACATGTGTTTGGTTTTAAAGGGATGAGGTGGCAACCCTAGCCTCGCTCCCTCCCACCCCCCCACAAAATATCACATGATATTTTTGTTGTAAATACAGTAAAATCATTATTATATGACATATTTATTGGACCCATCTCCTGCTCTCCATCCTGAAACATCACCTTGCATGTGGGCAGCAGCTGGTGGCGGGAGAGGAGGGAAGCTGGCAACGCTGCGGGAAAAGGGTTGCACAGGGGGGTCCATAAAGCAGGGGGATGCTAGAACTGATCCCTCTGCAGCTTAGCTGGAGGGAGGTAGCAGAGGGGAAGCTGGCAGTGCTGCAGGGGGATGCAGAAGGGAATCAGTGTCTGCAGTAAGGCAGCTGACCCTCCTGCTCAGCAGGTACCCCATTTTCGGGCCCAGTACAGGAGGGCTAGTTGTACTGCCTTCTCACTTCTCAGCAGCCCTAAATCTGCCCAATGAGGAGGGAGACAATGGTGAGAGCCAATACTCTCGTGTATGTCACTGGATCGGGCTCAGGTAAGAATAAAGAGGGCTGGGGAAAATCCTGCAGCAAAGATAAAGTTTTTTTTACCTTCATGCATAAAAACTTGAAGCTTATCCCTTTAAACCCGAACACATATTAATTACACAGGTTCTATGGCAGATTAAGGTGGTAATTAAACTCACTTATCTGGAATAAATTAGCCTCAGAACCTGTGTAATTAATATGTGTTCAGGTTTAAAGAGATGAGGTGGCAACCCTAGCTTTTTAGAACCACTTTAATGGCTGATCCTTTTGATGGTGGAATGGGAAAAAGTAATTAATTACATTTCAATTTCTATTTTTCAAAATTGTGTGTTTGGAACTTTAAAATCCTGCTTCACTGAGACTTATAACAGAATAACAGAACTCCATGCAAATATTTAAAAGCCACACTCTAGGCCAGCCATGCATGCATATAAAAACATTAAAATGAAAGCTCCACTGTTACTTAAATAATGAAAGCTATGAAAATCAATTTGTAATTTCATGTAATTAAAAAAAATACCTGTTTTGATCTGCAGCTAGCTACGATTTTTTTACAAGAAATTTTCCTTCAAGAAACATTTCTTTTCAGTAGGGAAATCTCTGTGAACAGGATGCATTTCCCATCCCCTGCTGATGGGCTTTTCCCAGAAGTCTACACAATGGTCAAGCTTCAGGCATGGCCTACAGTATGGGGTTTACCTTTGGTGAAATACTGGAATTTTGCATGCCTAATGAGAGCCTCTTGAGCCCATCGGGAAAGAGAGCCCTGACTGATGGGGGCATGGCCAGGGAGGAGTTGCAGTAAAATTGTTATAACTCAGGATTGGTACAAGGGGGAAAAGGGTTGGGCCTGAGCTCAGGTGTTTGGCACCCCAGGGGATTATGGCCCTTTTCGGACGGAAGCATGGAAGAGCTCGGACCTGACCCTGCGGCTCCAGCTATGGACACGGATCACCTCCTGGCTAAGGTCCGTGAGCTGGCCCTCAGGGGTCAGGCTGACTGGCTCTTTGCCCTCTTATCCCCTGGGGTGCCCTCTCCTGCCCCTTCCACTGCCCCTTCCCCTATTCCTCCTCCCGAGTCGAATGGACGCAGGGCACGCAGACGTGCCCGTCCACCTTCTCGTTTCAGCCCCAGCCCCTCTGCGGCCTCTCACTGCTCCCCCCCCTCCTCCCCCATCCATCCCTCTCCGGTTCGGGTTCCCAGGGCTCCAGCAGCCAGGAAGCGGGGGTCAGCCGCCCGCTCTCGGCGTGCCCCCCCTCGTCGGTCGCCTTCCCCGGCCATCCGGAACAAGGTGCGGCCCCCCCCCCTCGGTGTCCCCGTTCTCGTAGCCCCCGCTCCGCAGCCCCCCCCCTCGCCCCCCTCCCCTTCCCTGGGTATGGCGCGAGGCCTGGATGGAGCTGGAGCGCTCCAGCCCACGGCCTCGCGTTGGTCGGTACCTGCTTCCGCCCCTGCTAGCAGCGGGGGGGGGGGGCGGGTGTGCGGCCGCTCCGCTCCTCGGCCAGGCAGTCCTCTCGCAGGGCGGCTGGAGGGGGCCGGAGCTGTTCGCCTGCTCCAGCGGCGGCTTTCGATCCCTCGGACGGCGGCGTCTGCAGCGTCGGCGGCGCCTCGGTTCGATACCGGCTCCCCCTAGCGGCCAGTTCGCTGCCTGCGCCTAGCCAGGCGGGAGTATTCGATCTGGCCGTGCACAGCACAGGCAATGCATGTGCCCAGCACCCCTCTGCGCCCGGCTGGGCGGGGGGTGATTGTGGGGGCATTCATAGGGGAACATATGGGTGCGAGCTGCCTCATCCTGCGCCCTCCGGGGTGGGGTCGCAGCTGGCCCAGGATTCCTATGGCCAGGGCGCCCTACATAATGTGGCCCTTTCAGCACCCGGCTGGGTGGGGGGTAATTCATCCCGGGACGGGAATCGTACAAACGTGGCCAGGTCGCAAGGTCCCCCGGCGCCTTCATGGGCGGGGCCCTCGGCGGCTTCTGGGCCATCGGGAGCGGGCTTTTCGCAGGGCAGGACTCCCATTGCGCCCGGACGGGTGGGGGACAGGTCCCAGACCCAGGCCGCGCCATGTCATTTAGCATCCCGGATGGGATGTGCCCCCTCTGCGCCTGGCAGGGCGGGTGCGGGTTTTTCGGCCCCCACAGGATGCCATCCCCCCCGTGCTCTCGGACGCCCTCCAGCGCCCGGTCGGGCGGAGGGCTCGCGGATTCCCCCCCTCCAGTCACCGGGGTTTAACCCCTCCTACGCGGTCAACATGGCGGGTAACGCCAGTCTCCCTGCGCCCGGCTGGGCGGGAGATTCCGGATTCGGGCTGGCGGCAGCTTCCGCCCCGGATCAGCCGGTCAGAATCCAGAGACACTCCTGCACCTGCACAGTCACTGCCCTCGGCCAAGGGGACCCTTCAGCGTCGGTGGCGGGACCCCAGCCTTTGGATCTATCAGTCGGCCGAGACGGCCCGAACATACACGGCCCCGTTGCTCCCCACGGTGCTGGCCGTTCCAGCCTGCAGTCTTCCGGAGTCGTATGGGACACCGCCTCGCCCGTTGATCGTCCATCGGTGATGCCCCCAAGGATCAGTGAGTATGATTGTGAATTGATTTGGGGGAGGTCTGTTGATGATTCCGTATCGGGCCCTGAAGACCGTATAGTGTCGGTGGTCAGGTCGGTTCTCTCTAGTATGGGCGTTTCCGGCGCGGCGGCAAATCTTTCCCCTCCTTCCGGAGGGGCCTTGTGGGCGGTAGCTCCCACGGGTGCCCACATACCGGAGGAGACAAAGGAAAGAATATGGCGTCGGGATTTCGTTGATTTCCTCGCTCTAGTTCAGTCGGACAGGGAAACGGTCGACAAATCCCGTCGGGTAGACGTCGCTACACAGGGCGATAAAGTCAAGCAGCTTCCTAGAACATTTGGGAACTGGCTGCAAGGTTTTTGCGCCTACGCGGGTGTGCTCTGTGAGCGTTACCCAGAGTTGGCGACCTCCTTGTTCTGCTACCTGGACCTTATCTGTGGAGCGTACAAGGTTTATGGGGGTCAATGCTGGTTCCAGTATGACACCCAGTTTAGACAGAAGATGGCGGCGCGCAAGGAGCTTCGTTTCGACTGTCAGGATGGTAGCCTATGGTTGTTGCTAATGTGCCCTCATAGGCCGGCGTCCTTTCAGTCGGCGCTCCTCAATCTGGAGCGTCGGCCGCCTCCAAAAAAGGTGTCTGTTGGCTTTTCAACGAAAGCCACTGTAAGTGGTACTCCGCCTGTCGCTTCAGGCATGAGTGCTCTAGCTGTGGGGGCGCTCACCCCTCCAGCCGGTGCTTCAGGAAGGGAAAACAGACACTTTCCAGAGCGGGAGCCAAGACCGACCTTCCTAAGCCGGAGGACGCCGGTGAACGTCCTAGAGATGTTGCCCTGGCTAGACCGGTACCCCCTTCGTAGGGAGGCCCTGATTCTAAAGGATGGCCTGGATCGAGGTTTTTGGATACCGTTTTCCCCGTCAAACGCTCCTACCATGTCGGCTAATTTAAAATCGGCTGTGGAATTTGAATCCGTAGTGGCCGAGAAAATCCAGAAAGAGCTGGAACTGGGGCGCATGGCGGGCCCCTTTGATCTTCCCCAATTTCACAACCTGCGGGTGTCCCCACTAGGCGAGGTCCCCAAAAAGGCGAGTGGTAAATTTCGTTTAATTCATCACTTATCTTACCCTTCCGGCTCCTCTGTCAACGACGGAATTGATCGCGAGGAATCGCGGGTGCACTACGCGTCATTTGATAAGGCTCTTTACCTCGTCAGGGCAGCAGGGCGTTCCGCTCTTTTGGCAAAAGCGGACATTGAATCCGCTTTTCACCTTCTCCCGGTCCACCCGGATTGTTTCCACCTCCTGGGTTGCTACTTTCAGGGAAGCTATTTCTTCGATATGTGCCTGCCTATGGGTTGCGCCATTTTGTGTTACTTCTTCGAGTTATTTAGTAGCTTCCTTGAGTGGGTAGTCGCCCGGGAGGCCGGGTCTCAGTCCATGCTGCACTACTTGGATGATTTCCTTTTTGTGGGTCCCTCTGACAGTGGGCAGTGTCAATGCTTACTCTCTGTTTTTCAAGATGTTTGTCGGTGTTTCGCCGTCCCACTGCCTATGGACAAGACCGAGGGTCCAGTAACGGTACTATCCTTTTTGGGTATCGAGATTGACACAGTGGCCATGGTCTTTCACCTGCCGAGGGAGAAGCTGACCAGGCTTCTATCCTTGGTTCGTTTGGCGAAAGGGTCCAAAAAACTTCAGCTGAAACAGCTACAATCTCTGCTGGGGCACCTAGTATTCGCGTGCAGGGTCATACGCATGGGGAGGGCTTTCTGCAGGCGCTTGTCTTGGGCCACGAAGGGCGTTACGGCCCCGCACCACCACGTTCGGATCACCAAGCCCATGCGGGCGGATTTGGACATTTGGCTAACCTTTTTGCAATCCTACAACGGACAGTCTTGTTGGTTGCAGGAGGAGGTACCGAACTCACAGCTGGAGTTGTACACTGATGCGGCAGGCTCCTGTGGTTTCGGTGCCTTCTTTCGGGGGGAGTGGTCTGCGGAATGTTGGCCGGCCTCATGGGCCCGCAAGGATTTATTGCGTAATCTCACCCTTTTGGAGCTTTTCCCGATCATTGTAGCGGTGGAGCTTTGGGGTGAACAGTTGCGCAATCGTCAGGTGATCTTTTGGTCAGACAATATGAGCGTAGTGCAGGTAGTGAACAAGCAATCGGCCAGTTCCCCCCCGGTTGTGTCACTGTTGCGTTTTTTGGTTTTAAAATGTTTGCATTTTAACATTTATGTTAGGGCAAAACACGTTCCGGGAGTTTCTAATGACATTGCCGATGCTCTTTCCCGCCAACAGTACCCCCATTTTCGTTCCCTGGCTCCGTCGGCTTCGCTGGAGGGCCTCCCCTGTCCGGCCCACTTATGGAACCTCGTTTCCAGGGATTGTTAGAACTGCTTCGGTCGTCGCTTTCTCCGCGGACGTGGGCGTCGTATTGTCGGGTCTGGCACGAGTGGTCACAAGCGTCGGGCGGTGAGTTCTCTATTTCATCTCCGGATGATAGACGTTTGATCTTATTTGCTTACCTGGTCCAGTTACAGGATAAGGGAGTGTCGGGTTCCACTGTCTCTTCGGCTATGTCCGCCTTATCCTTTTGGTTTCAGCTTCTGGGGTGGGGGGATGTCACAAAAGCCTTTCCAGTGCGTCGGATATTGAGGGGCTGGAAACGCATCACTCAGCTGCCTGATTCCAGGCGCCCCATTTCTTTACAGATTTTATCGGATGTTTTGGCTATGTTGCCGGAGGTGTGCTCGAGTTTGAGATTTTGCTGTTCCGAGTAGCTTTCTCATGGGCGTTTTTTGGGGCTTTTCGCATCGGGGAATTAGTTGCAAAATCCAGGTCTTCTACTGGGGGTATTCGATCGGAGGATGTTGCCCTGTCGGAGCGCAGTGTCACCATTTTATTGCGCTCCTCGAAGACTGACAGCCTTGGCAGGGGCCGCCGAGTGGTGCTGCACCACTGTGGCGGCCCATTCTGTCCTGTGTCTCTGGCCTTTCCTTTTCTTTCCGCGCGCCCCCCATCTCCCACGTTTTTCGTGCACGCTGACTCCTCTTTGAGTCGCTTCCAATTTTTAAAAGTTTTTCGTTTTTGCCTCGAGGCTTTAGGCTTACCAGCGGGCGATTTTTCGACTCCCTCATTTCGCATAGGCGCTGCCACCGCCGCTTCTGGCTTAGGGTTTTCCGATACAGAACTTCAGCGGCTGGGTAGATGGGAGTCGTCTCGTTTTTCGCTGTATGTTCGCCCTCACCTTTTGTGTTAATTTCAGGTTTCCCCCCGACTCAAGTATGGATACTGGGCGATTCCTTTGTCTTCTGGGCGGCTCGTCGCGCAGAGATCCGGAACTATGGGAGAAATTTGGGACTCTCTTCAAACGTGGCAAGAATTCGCTGGTTGGGCCTGCGCGGGCTGCGTTGGCATCAGGTACTGTGGGAATGTTGGCACCTCCGTACCCGCGTGTCCGGTCACATTGTCCTGGTGGTTCACGCCGGCGGGAATGACGTAGGTTACACCCGGTCCGTGGATTTAATTGCTGCCATAAAAGGTGATATTGCTCAATGCCCTGCAATGTTTACCAGTGTGACTTTCGTATGGTCAGAGATTGTCCCTCGTTCTATTTGGGCTAGAGAAGTTCCGGGACCCTGTTTAGAAAATTTTCAGAGGAAGGTCAACGCCCAAGTGTCCAAATTTGTTCGGAGGATCGGGGGGGTCGTTGTCCGTCACAAAGATTTGGAGGGAAACAACAATGACTTGTTGAGGAGGGATGGTGTTCATCTCAACGACATTGGCATGGACATATTTAACCTGGGACTTCAGAGGGGGGTGGAACAGGCGCTGGCTGCGGTGGGGCGCCAGTCAGTGGATCACTGACTGGCTGGTGGCGGTTTTGGTAACCTTGCCAGCAAATATGGAACCCCTATGATGCCCGGATGGTAATTGGGAAATTGACGGCCGGTCCGGCACTGATGGTAAGGACAGGCCCCTCCTTCATCTCCCTTTTACATTGGTAGTTGAGTGCTCACAGTACAACTGTGACTGGCACGGTCCTAAAGGTTAATGTTAATGTTGATTTAAATAAAGCTGTGGCCTTGCCCTTTCCAACGTTAATGGTTGTATGTGTGGTTTTTATTGGATGAGAAGAAGGGGTAAGGTATGACAAGTGATGGTTGGGACCTGGGCTTATTGCACCTCAGCAGTCATGAGAGCCTCTTGAGCCCATCGGGAAAGAGAGCCCTGACTGATGGGGGCATGGCCAGGGAGGAGTTGCAGTAAAATTGTTATAACTCAGGATTGGTACAAGGGGGAAAAGGGTTGGGCCTGAGCTCAGGAGTTTGGCACCCTAGGGGATTATGGTCCTTTTCGGACGGAAGCATGGAAGAGCTGCCCACCCTCCCGCCCTAATTTTGATGGTATGTCACAGCGTGTTGCGGTTTTGGTAACCTTGCCAGCAAATATGGAACCCCTTTGATGCCCGGATGGTAATTGGGAGATTGACGGCCGGTCCGGCACTGATGGTAAGGACAGGCCCCTCCTTCATCTCCCTTTTACATTGGTAGTTGAGTGCTCACAGTACAACTGTGACTGGCACGGTACTAAAGGTTAATGTTAATGTTGATTTAAATAAAGCTGTGGCCTTGCCCTTTCCAACGTTAATGGTTGTATGTGTGGTTTTTATTGGATGAGAAGAAGGGGTAAGGTATGACAAGTGATGGTTGGGACCTGGGCTTATTGCACCTCAGCAGTCAAGTAATTTATGTGCCAATCAGGTAATCCTATTAAAAACATATGTAAACAAGGGAATTTTTTGGCAGGATTTTTGAGGGTGCCAGCAAAAAAAAGAACTAATTTCAATACTCCACAATATGTATAAAAATAACAAAGTTATGGATGGTGGGGGAGGATTGTGGGGGAAGGGGGGAAAGAGAGGGGGGGGGGGGGGGCAAGATAGGAAAGAAGGGGAGGGGGGAGGGGGGAAAGGTTGGAAAAGGTGAGTGTGCTGGGTGGGGAGATGAACTAAAGAGGTAATGAGAGATGAAAAAGTGTGGATGGTGATAGGTAAGATGGTTAACATCTGGGAAACGGTTGAAAACCATGAGCAAAAGTGATTACTAAAAATGTGCTAATATAAATTGATAATATATGCCAGGGGAGAACGTGGCTTACTTACATCAATAAAAACAGTAAGTGAAGAAGGACCAAGGGTGCCTGGACTACAGACAAAAGTCTGTTGAACACTCCTGCGTTCTGAGAGGAGAAAAAGGCACACAGAGCAGCTATGTTTGCCTCTCCTTTCTGCTGCCTATTCATAGAAGCCTTTGTATTTTGACAATGTATTCATATATTACCAAGGATTTTGTGATTGGGCAGGAGCAAGGGAGGAGCGGGAATAGCAGCTACAGTGTGACATGAATCTGCAATTGATATTCTGTCTGTCTGCTTACCTCTCTCTCTCTTGTGTCAGCTTAAAGGACTGGCCGCCTTTCACCTGGCTGCTCAAGTAATCTTCCCTCAAGCATGGCTCCACCTCAGCCTCTAATTAGGAACACTATATTAACCTGTGCATTGCAAGCCAGCCATCCGTGATCAATATTGCGTGTTTGGCTTCCTGTGTGTCTTGCCGTGTGCGCTACTTCTGATCCTGTTTGCCGACCTTGGCTTGGCTTGTTCTTGACTGTCTGCTTCATATCCCAACCTTTGGCGTGTTCTTTGACTATCCATATCTGCTTGTTGCCCTGACCTTTCGGGTAATCTACTGACTATCCTTGTTGCTACAGGCTGCCGCTTCCTTCCTTTCTCTCCTGTAGCCTACCGTGAGCATGAGCTGGGAGACCCTGGGGACTGCGACCTGGAGCCAGTTGCAGCACAGTCCATTCTAACCACTAGAGGCTCTGAACACATGCTGGCTCTTAGACTCCCTGCCCTGGGGAATCTATGCTCTAGCTCCCAGTGGGATCCGTGTTGTTGCTCCAGTGGCCCTGCCTTCCTGAACCTCCCAGAGTTCCATCTGCAGCAGTCTCAGGGTCCACTACCTTGACGGTGCACTCCTGACTCCAACGCTGTGCATCTGTCCCCTGGCCTCAGATGACCTGACCCAGTGACTCTTCTATTCAAGATGCAGAGCTCTAAAGGACCAGCGTCACTCTCCTGGAACTACAGCGATAGATGTCTTCTGGGAGTACTATAAAGCCGTCAGATATAAATAATAGAGCTAAACCCAGGAGGTGTCAGGCACCTTGCTGGTAGAGCCATCAAGGGAGACCACCCACGGTTATCTATACATGTCTATCACCCCTGTAGGGGTAACAGGAGCTGGTGAGTGGGGACCCATAAGGGGAAGCACACGAGTCACCTGATCTGTCGAGCACAAGAGTCACTTGATTGTTTTGAACATTTGGTTATTTTTGGAGCTTCACCAATTTTATATCAACACTGTTTTTGGGACTTTTTTCACTTGTTTTTTTTTTTTTTTTAACACACATTTTCTCTGCAACAAATTTTTCTGATGAACTTTTGTTGAATGTGGGAACTATTTATGGTTCACTATATTATCGTTTTATAATTTTTCTGCATATGATTAATTTCTTTGGTCACTCTATATTCATATGCTATTTTTGATTTGGTTTATTCACACTTTATATATCATATGAGGTCATTATGATTGGTTTATTATATCTGTGTATCTAATATTTTAGTATCTGTTTATTTAATATTTGAACACTGCTACGTGTAGGGTGCACAATTAGGGAGAGTAACTTCCCTTAGTATAGGTAGTGCTATCTACCTCACTTCACTTATTTATTGATTATCCCGTTAGCTATTAGGGTAGCGCCACTCACCTCACTTCTGTGATTTCTTCTTAACTTAGCGTGTGCCTTCATTTTTTACAGGGGACCTGAATTCCTGAAATTCAGCTTTAAGGCGAATGTTGCATACACCAAATATGCATATTTCTTTTAGCAAACGTTCTGCTTTTGTTACTTTTTTTTTTTTTTTTTTTGTCCAATAGCCTCTTGTCACCTTGATTGTTGTTAAAAAAATCTTTGAACAGTGTAACGCACATAAACACATTGATCTCTTACGTTGACAACAAGGAACCATTCCTGCAGTAATCAATATGAAATGAAATACCAGAGCTGCATAGGTGTGCTCAACAAGTGCAGCCAGTCATTAATCTCTTTGTGAGTCCTTGTTCTCTGCTGAGGATAATAGGAAATGCCAGTTTCCAGGGATAGCAATTCAATTTAGATAGAGCCATCTATGGGTTCAGCAACAGTTTCAATTTTTAAGGTAGACATTGTTCATAATATATTTAGAATTTAAATGAGGAAATACATTTCTCAAAATGCCCTGTGTGGGGGAAATGAGATAAAAAAAAGCATGCTTGTGATCATAATCATGATACACAATGATTGTGTGTGTTACCATCTGTTTTCCTGTGTCTGTATAGTCTGAATCTTTCTATATCAAAATCTGTGAATTTCAGTATTTAAAATGCTGGATAGTGTAAAACCTGTTAAGGGTTGCATTTAATATAAAGTGTTGCACTTACACGTATCCATAGTAAAAATAGCATTGCATGGTAATTAAAGGAAGGCGGTCGCCACAGAACATCCAAACATGTAAAGTTCATGATAACAGGAACATACAGCTCAGCCCGACCCCGGAAGAAGTCCTTTTGTCAATGAAACCGGACGGGCTGAGCTGTATGTATTGGGTTGAGTCCCCTGCATGCTCTGGAGCCTTTCCTGAAGTGGTTCCTTTGTATATTCCCTGCTGATGACCCCCTACCAAGGCATATTCATCAAGCCTGTTTGACCCTTCGTAATAAAGGGTCCAGGCTCTCTGGTAGGAGTCCAACCTGTTGTGGTGGTGGCGTGTTCACGTGGTGAAGGGATTGGATAACCTTATCCACAGTTGAATAATGAAGTTTGCCAATTGACCATTATGGTCCATTTGAGAGACTCATTTTTCTGGACTGTTTATTTAAAAAAAAGGTCAGTATTTTTATTAATCAATCACTGTAGCGCAACACACCTTTATTTTGTTTATCTTAATGAATTCTATGCATTAAGATAAAAAAAAAAACTTCTGTGTGCAGTAGCTCCCTTCAGCCCCGGTAATATTAAACTGAGCCTGTCTTTATCCAGCGATATTGCAGGAGTTTATAAGCTGCCCAGGACTCCCCTCCTCATTGGCTGAGACAGCAGCATGACACAATTGGCTCTTGTTGCTGTCAATCAAAATCTATCAGCCAATCAGAAGAGAGAGGGGGTGGGGCCGGGTGGTGGCTCTATATCTGAATATACACAGGGAGCTGTGACCCGGCTCGAGAAGAGAAGCATCCAGGCTGCTCTGAGCACAGGCCTGCTGTCTCTGGCCAGATAGTGCAAAATGGGTGCTGTCCCTGTTGCCCAACAACAAGAATGTGAACGCAACCAAAAGCAAAGGCAGTGGAGGTAGGAGCATAAGACTTACTCATGTTCCTAACAGAAAACAATAATTACAATTTTTTGGCTAATAGGCAAGGGATCATCAAACAAAGGGGCTGGCCAGTGGCCTGGGGGTCAATTACCAAAAAAAAAATCATTCAGGGAGTTTAGGGTCCTTGCAAATGGTTTAACCCTTTTGTTGCCATTTGTTGTAATTTTTGCGTTTTGCACACGTTTAAAAAAAATCATGTTGATGAGGATAGGAGCTTCTTTCTCACAATATTGACGTGTGGTTGTGGGGGTTTGTGTGCGGGGGAGGGGGCTTATTGGAATCTGGAAGCCCCTTTATAACAATAAGGAGGCACCCAAATACCGCCATCCCCCTGTGAATGAGTAAGGTGTACATAGTGTAGGGGTACATATACTATGATATCTTATGATGGTATTGACCAAATATGGTCATGTTCATATGACATCACCCAGGAGACCCGCCCCTTTTTTAATAACAGCTATCATCTGCTGCGCTCATTGGGTAGGTGTGACATGAAGGGAACAGACTTGTGTCGGTGGTTGGTGTGTTTTTACTCTTGGCAGATCTGAATCGCTGGATATATTGGGAAATTGATGATGGATGTACATTGTGGGATTTTTTCTTTTTTCCAAATGAGTAGGGATTCTATTTCTGGTCGTTTCCTGGCCTATATAAAATCATACAATACAGCGCTCGCAAATATATGTAATCAATAATCTCAAAAAGAATATTTTTGTGAAAACCAAAAAGAAAAACTTTGTTGCAGCTGCAGAGTGAAAGTACTGTACTTTAGAAATATATAAACCAAGTGAACTGCGCTGGCAACTAAATGTGAACAAAATATATAAACAAAAACCACAAAACACCGCAAGTGATAATAGAGTGACACGTTATAATAAATATGGATGTGTCAGAGAACTGGACCTGCAGCCCGCACAGCTAAGCCAGAGTGCGCTGGACTGCACTACCAGAGCTCCAAGACCCTTCACACAAATTAAATCAATTAGTGTGTATAAAAAATGACAAATAAAACAGCAGGAGCATGGGAAGATGCACTATCCAAATAGAAAACCTACACTACAATATGTTGATTTGGACAGATGCATCTAACAAACATCAGAAATAGCAGTTTAGCATACCACTAATATAAATAAATATATAAATAAAATATGGCGTATCAATTATGCAAAAATGAAATACTAAGGAGCGATCCACTCTGCAAGTTCCAGATAGCACAAAGAAATCATGAAACGTCAGCTACAATATGTGAGAAAACGAGGCTAATGATAAAAACTCCTTCATAGGGCAAACAATGCACAGGCTTCCAACTTTTTCATCTTTTCCAACAAACAGGGCCAGTGGTGTAGCGATGTAAAAGATTGCTCGTGAAACCCCAGAAGCACACGTTCCACCGAAGGAGAGAAGAGAGGTATATAGCATAAAACCTTAAAATACCAAAGGTCACCTGCGCATAAATGCGCTACTCACGGGACCGGTAAGGAAAGCAGGCATTCAGATATTTTGGTCGGTTCGCCGCTCTTAGGCGTGCGTTCCACCGCCAGGAAGTGATGTCACTGGTAACAAATCAGACGGACGTGGACAGGATGTTGCGTCGACGCGTTTCGCCCCTCCCCCAGGGCGTTATCAAAGACTTAACATCCTGCTCACGTAGAAAACCCTTTATATTGTGTTCAATGAGTGACAGCCATTTGCGGCCAATGGGTGAGGAGTCACCCATTCCTTCCTCTATCATCATATCCTGTTTGCAAAATAAAACTTTACTCAATGGTCGGAGACAAACAACTCCAGTGTACAGATAGGTGTTTGCAACATCTCCATGAGGAAACTATATTAACACTCACTACCTTCCATAGAACAAAGTATATGCAAAACAAAAAATATATGCTAACATCAGGATATCTAGATAGGCGGAAAAATCTTGTACAATATATATTGAATATCTAAATTCCTAATGATAAAAACAATTGTTTAATACATTATCCAATAGCTAAAAGTCTATAAAAAATGACAAAATAAATATATAAAAAAATATATATGGATGGAAAAATATATAATATATATAAAACCCCTTTCAAGTGAATGTAAATAATATAACGTCCCACATTGCACTCGATACTTTACTGATTTACTAAACTTAGTATTTATAATTAAGACATGGGAAGAAAAACAACACATAACCAAAAATTAATAACCATAAAACAAAAATAAAATAAAATAAATATATATATATATGTATGGGACTAAAATGCACAAACACATATATATAGAAAATGTATTGGGATAAAATAGAAAAAAATATATGTAAATTACCATTTTGAACACTACCAATTCGATAAAAAACAATTCAAGTCTAGCTCGATGTTCAAGCCCAAGGGGTTCAAAGTGCGTAATCTATGTATCCACTGGGTTTCATTTTGTGAGATATTTTGCCTAAGGTTAGAACCTCGCCAGTGATCTTCAACTCTGTCAATTCCACAGAAGGTGAGTAGGCTGGGGTCTTGGTTATGAAAAAGCCTAAAATGATTGGAAAGACCATGGAACCTATACCCCTTCTTAATCCTATTTACATGCTCATTAAGTCTTATACCCAGTTGTCTGGTGGTTCTTCCTACGTATTGCAGGTTACAAGGACAGGATAGAAGGTAGGTAACATGTGTTGTGCTGCAGGTTATAAATTTTTTTTTTTTGTTTTCAAAAAGTTTTTATTTTGTTTTTAGAAATAACAAAGAAGGTGTAATACATTCAAGACAATCAGCGCAATAAGTACAAAAAAATGTAGAGACATGGAATGTAAGCAGTGACTACACATCTGTATAAACCGCTAAATTATATATCTCTATAAGGGCTATCAATATAAACTGAAAGTCTGAAATTCAGTTGAATAGATAAAGTAATACAAACGTACAAAACAAGAAGAAAAAAAAACAAAAAGCCTTAGGTCGGAAAATAAAATGTACAGAATATAATAAAATAGAAAAAAAAAACGAATGTAAGAATGTCAGGTTTGGAGCCTAAATAAGAACCAGGGGTTCCAGATGGCATCATATTGAGGTATAGTGTCATGTAGGGTATGAAAGATCTGGTCCGACAACATCATGTGATCTATTCTTGCAATAACTTGAGAGAGTGGTACTGTAGTTGATTTCCAATTCAGAGCAACAACCCAATGCACGGCAATACAAATAGAGTGAATCAATTTAACCAAAGGTTTGGGAGTGTCTGGGGGGGATTGAAATAAGAGACAATGTTGGAATGAGATATTAAGAGGACTGCCTGCTAATTTGTCCATTACTTTTAAGATCTCATTCCAAGTGGGGCGAAGTTTTTCGCAATTCCAGAATATATGGAAAAACGAGCCTTGCTGCATACAACCCCTAAAACAGAGGGGGGATGAATGAGGGTAGATCTTGTGTATACGCAACGGAGTATAGTACCAGCGTGTCAACAGTTTGATCGCCGTTTCACGTACCATGATGGATTTAGTGCATTTGCGTAGGTTCTGCCAACCCTTCTCCCAATCAATGTCATCCACAACAAGATCCAAATCAGCTGCCCATTGGGATCTATATTTTAGAGTTGCGACCTCTGAGTTACTATCCAGGGCAACATATACTAGGGAGATCAGACCTTTTTGGCGGGGTGAGTCATGGCATATGTCCTCATATAGAGTGGTGGAGGTCGCAAAGGGGCCAGTGTAATGTGTTTGGAAAAAGTGACGTATTTGTAGATAGTGGTATAATTCAGAGTTTGGGATATGGTACAAGGATTGCAATTGAGAAAAGGAGATAAATTTAGCGTTTATAAAAAATTTGTCTAAAGTAGTTAGTTTTAAGTCAATCCAGAGTTGGAAGGAGGAAGGTCTATCCAAGGCCAATGGGAATCTAGAATCTCCCAGAAATGAGGCATATAGGGGGATTGTTGATATGAGATTGTGAGTTTTTTTATATGAGTCCCAGAGTTGGATGCCAGCATGCGTAATCAAATTTTTGGAGGCTACTACTGATTTGGTCTGATTGTTGGACCACATAAGGCCCGGGAGATATAGGGGGGCGATAGATTCACTTTCAAACTGCACCCAAGGGACCTTAGAGCTATCAATATTCCATTGTGCTTGTTGCGTGTATCTACTGGCCAAGTAGTAAAGCCATATTTGAGGTACCCCCAAACCACCCCTCTTAGCAGAGCGATATAGGACTTCTCTGGCAAAGCGAGGGGGCCTGTCCCTCCATATAAATCTATTAAACCACACCTGGATAGTGTGGAGGTATGTTTTGGACAATTTAATTGGGAGGGATCTAAAAAGGTAGAGCAGTTTAGGGAGGATAGTCATTTTGAGGGCAGTGATCCTGCCAAGAAATGAAATGTGGAGGTGTGACCATTGTTTGAGGATACTTTTCAATTTAGAGACCATAGGTGGGAAATTTACTTCAAAGAGTCTGCCGAAGTCATTGGCACGGTTAATACCCAGATATAGAAGGTGAGACTCTGCCCAGATAAAGGGGTAGACTGACTGAAGATGATGCAGTTCTCCGGGGGGGTAACCTATGGGGAGGGCGCTTGATTTTGACATGTTAATGGATAGGCCTGATATCTCTGCAAAGCTTGATAGAGTCTGAAATAAGTTAGGCAGAGAAACCAGAGGGTTGGGGAGAAACATTAGAACGTCATCAGCATACATTCCAAATTTGTATGTCGAGTGGCCCTTCACGTAACCCGAAATGTCAGGATTTTGTAGTATAGCTATGGCCAAGGGCTCGAGGGCTAACGCAAAAATTAGAGGCGACATAGGGCATCCCTGCCTTGTACCCTTGCCCAGATCGAAAAAATTAGAATTACAGCCAGGGAGCCTAATCCGAGTCCTCGGGTTACGATAAAGGGCCAAGAATGCTTGTAGGAAAGCTCCCTGGAATCCCATTCTTTGTAGGAGTGTAGTGATATAGGACCAAGAAACACTGTCGAAAGCTTTTTGTATGTCTAAGCTAAGCAAGAGGAGTTTTCGTGAGAAAAGGTTGGCATCTTGTATTATATTTGTCGCTAGACGAATATTATCAGTGATAAGTCTATGGGGTATAAATCCAGATTGAAAAGGGGAAATTAAGGTGGGGATAACCCCCGCCAGTCTGTCCGCCATGATCCTGCTAAAAATTTTTAAATCATTATTAATGACCGAGATAGGTCGGTAATTTTGGGGAAGGGTGTGGTTTTTGTGAGGTTTTGGTAAGAGGGACATATTGGCAAGTAACATTTCTTCGGGGAAGCTACCCCCTTGTAGGACCCAATTAAATATATGAACTAACCTAGTGGTAAGGAGGGATGAGAATTTCTTATAATATAAGGAGGAAAATCCGTCAGGGCCTGGAGCTGAGCCTGATTTCAGAGATTTAATCACTTTCAAAACCTCAACCGAAGTGATGGGGGAGTTCAGTATATCAAGTTGTGTAGGTGTAAGATGTGGTAGAGGAATGTTCTGAAACCAGGCCTCATCTGCAGGTGAGGGATTTAGTTGGGAGGGGGATAGGAGGGAGGAATAAAATCGTTCAAAGATATGAAGGACCTCTTGTGGATGAGAAGTAAGATGTCCTGTGGGGGTCATCAATCTATATATGTGGGGCGGGCGGGATGAGTGATTTAGCTTTCTGGCGAAGAGGGTAGAGGCGGAGCCCTCATGGAGAAGATATTTCGCTTTGGACCAACGAAGGGACTTTTCCACCCTCTTGGACAAAATGCCGTCTAACTCTAGACGTTTTTGGTCAATCAGCTGTCTTGTGGCGGGTAAGTGTAAGAGGTTGGTATTTTTGTAGATTTTATCTAGGTCTTTGGTAAGGGTTAAGATTTTCTGTTTATCAATTTTGTTTTGGGCCGAGGCTAAGCTAATTAATTTACCCCTTAGGACAGCTTTATGCGCTGTCCAGACTATGGCGGGGGGGGTTTCTGGGATGGCATTGATGTTAAAATATTCTGCAATAGCTTGTGCCACTTCTGCCTCCACCACTGCATCAGAAAGGAGAGCCTCATTTAGGCGCCAGGAGTAAGAGGTAGGAGCAAGCCTGATGTAAGTGGTTGTGAAGGCAGTGGCATGGTGGTCAGACCACGTGCAGGGGTGTATGCTAGCCTCTGTAGTGTTAGCTAGAATAATGGGGGTAGAATAGATATAATCCAATCTTGCATAACTTTTATGGGGATGGGAGTAGAAAGTGTATTCTTTAGTACCAATGTTGAGAGCTCTCCAGGAGTCTACCAGTTGGTGTTCAAGCAGTCCCCTGGAGAGAGAGCGTGGAAATGATTTGGAGGAGGGGGATAAATTGGATCTGTCAAGGTTAGGATTGGCAACCATGTTAAAATCCCCACCAATTATCATATGTGGTGACTGAAAATGGGAAAGGCGGTCAAAGAAGGAGTTAAAAAAAGAGGCGGGGGAGTCCTGTGGAGCGTAGATGCTAGCGATAGTAAGTTCTCTGTTATGAATCTGGCCTTTGATTATGACATACCTACTATCTTTGTCTTTAAATATCTGTTTAACTTCCATTGGGAAGGATCTGTGCAAGAGTATGGCGGCACCTCTACTTTTCGTCTGGTGTAAAGAACAGAAGGATTGAGGAAAACTTCTATGAAGGAATTTAGGATGCGAGGAATGAGCAAAGTGTGTCTCCTGTAAGAGGAGAATTTTTGCATCCAATTGCTTATAAAAGGCGAAGGCCTTCTTCCTTTTAGAGGGGGAGTTAAAACCTTTAACATTGTGTGATACACATTTAATTACCATGGAGAATGTTGTTATACACTATAGTCTGGGGAAAAATGGGAGCCAATAGTGTCCTGAGACAGGCGCCCATTTTTTCAAGAAACAAGCCAAGGGCCGACATACTCGAGCACAGAAGGTTAGAGGGTTGTGACATACCAAAAACCATGATGCCGCAGAGGCCTAGTAGAGCAATAAACCTGCAAAATTTTACAGCATGATATATTCGATGCATAAATAGCATAAAGGTGGATCGAAACCTGAGGCTAAAAAGGAGAAAAATAAAAATAAAAGGAAAAGAAGGTATGAAAAAAAACCATAAGTCAGATAGCAACACAAAAGTCTTCATAACTAGAATCGGATCAGGTGACTATAAATAACCTGATAAACGAAATAACAAATACTGAGACTACAAGGTCTCAAACCCAGCTTAGAAAAATGTTCTGAACTTTGCAGGTAAAGTGAATCCAAAGCCAAAAAATAAAAAGGAGAATATGCCTGTAGTGATGACTCAAACCAAAAATAAAAGAAAAAATAGGTCTGAGACTACAGACTGCTGCTGGGTGGGGTGTGCATGTCGCAGCTCCAAGGGACCGACGTCCGGGAACTTGAAATCAGATGGAAGATGCAAGTTGCTGGGGAATCTTATGGTGGTCAACTGTGCTGAGACGATCAAGGAAAGGGTTCTTCTAATCTATCTCCGATGTCGTATCTGATCCTCCGTCTGTCTCTCCTGGTTGGGGGGGTCTGCCAGATGGGTGATGGTCTAGGAGTAGAAGGGGGTCGGCGAATAACGGCCGAATCCAAAAGGCCCAATTTTACAAGGATTTCTTGACCTTCCAGGAGTGATGTGGCAGAGTAAGTGGTGCCATTGTGGGGAATTACCAGCTTGAATGGAAAGCCCCACTTGTAGCGAATGCGAGCTGCTTGAAGGGCAGATGTAATTTCTTTCATGCCACGTCTCCTATCCAAGGTGGCGGGAGAGATATCAGGGTATATTTGGATGATGCGATCGTCCAGAGTGATGCGTTGTTGATTGCGAGCAGCTCTGAGTATCTCCTCCTTAGTTAGAAAGTCCTTCATGCAAAGAACAATATCCCTGGGAGGCTTATCTTCAGGAGGTTTCGGCCTGAGGGCTCTGTGAATACGATCACAAGTGAACGCTCCGGCATCAGTGTCTGGGAGCAGAGATTTAAATAGGCGGATTATTGTGGGGATGAGATCCGTGACAGATTCTGGTATACCTCTTACGCGCAAATTGTTGCGTCTGTTGCGGTTGTCGAGGTCTTCAATTTGGGATTGCATCAGGGAGCAGGCTGTGGCTAGAGACTCGTGTTCTCTGGAGAGGTCACTGTAGGCCAGAGCCAGCTCATCGTGCTTCGTTTCCAGTCTTTCTGTCCTGGAGCCCAGTGAGGCAATCTCTTGGGAAAGTGTGTGAGAGGTTTTATGGAGCTCCGTTTGGAACTTTGTTGCAAGCCTTGCATACATGGCCTCCAGGCTGCTTTCTAGGTCGGATTTAGTGAGAGATGCGGCGTACTCACGGCTAGGATCCAGAAGTGGTGTCTGGTCTGTGGGACGTCCAGGAGAGGAGGCCGGAGACGGAGGTATGTTCCTTCCCGCAGCGCCATTTTGAGACATGCTGCTTTGATCGCGGGCGCGGAGGAGATAGTGTGTTAAGGTATGTTGAGCCGATCCTCTGGGTTTTTTCTTTCTCCCAGGCATGCACCAGGTATAAGGGGCTCGAGGGGTGATAAAAACGCTGCGAAAATAGGTGATATTAGCCCTCCTGAAGCCGTTATCTTCCCGGGCTGAACGGAGCTACAGACTCAGACGTCCATCACGCTCAGCGCCGCGCATGCGCCCCCCGTTATAAATTTTTTAATTGCATACGATCTACCATCTACCAGGGAGCTGAAATGGGTGGTTTTTCGCTTGCGAAATTTAGATGTCCTGCACATTCCACACCTGCCACAACTATAGAACCCAACACTGTCTAGAAAAGTGCATATCTTCCTAGGGGGATCTATAACATTATGTGCTAACTGAAGCCTCAAAGTGGGTGGTTTGGTATAAATAAAATTGGGCTGTTTTGGCAGCACCTTCCTCAAGTCATTATCCTGATGAAGGAGAGGCCAATGCCTCTTTATGATTTTCTCCAGGTCACGACACTGTCTGTTAAATCCTGTGATGAAGGATAAACTAAAATTATTCTCCCCTTTTGATTTAGATTTAAACAGATCATTCCTATTCATTTCCCCAACTGTTTGTTTGATCCTCTCTAAATTTTCCAGACTGTAACCTTTTTCTTGAAATCTTTTCACCATGATATTAGCTTGCAAATTGTAGTCACTTAGGTTACTGCAGTTTCTTCTAATCCTAAGTAGCTGACTTTTAGGGATACCCCCTAGCCATCTTGGATGGTGGCAACTTGTCAGGGGGATATACCCATTTCGGTCAACATCTTTGAAGAAAGTGCGAGTAAGTAATTTATTATCTTCTCTAAATAATGTTAGGTCCAAAAAATTGATTTGTTGGTAACTGAAGCACTCAGAAAAGGAGGAGCCTGCCAGGTTACATGCTCAGATGTGGGTCTGGTGTGGATCTTGGGGGTTTCATGCTTTTATTTTCTGTGGAAATCTCCTTTGCAATCCAAAGTTTGGGGGACCTCACACTGTTGTTTTTCTGTTGTATTTATATTGTGTTTATATGTTGTATTTATTGTCTGGTATAGAATTTGGGGGTGGATCAAATTTTTTGTGTGGGGTTCCCCTTTAAATGCATACGAATTCATATAAATTAATGGAAAGACCCCATTAACATCTATATGAGACCCTCAGCTAGGATAAGTGTCTGGTATAGGTGAATGGAATCCAGGCCCTCTGCTTACAAACAGCAGCTGGGAGCTTTCATTTTACTAGCAATTTAAACACATGTCTGTTTTGCTCTAGTAGGTAGTATACATAACATAGATGCACCACTTCATAGCCATAAATTTAAAAGAAAAAGTTTTGGGACTTTAAGTGAAGCACAGCTGGTAAAGTGGTCAAATGCATGGTGGCACATTTATTCTCTCATGTATATACAGATGTTATAATTATAATTCATATTTATAACCAGATGTCATGAATAACACATGGCAGTATAAGGCTGGGTTCACACATGTGCGAATTGGATGCGGCTTACGCTGCATCCAATTTGCAGATTTGAAAATATGTTCTTTTTAATGGGTCTGGTTCACATATGTGCATTGCATCCGCAGTCTGCATTGCACAAAAAACATGTGTATTTTCTAGGCAGTGCGGTGCGATTTACAGGCACACAAACTCTCTCCAACTCCTCACTACACCTCCCTCCTCTCCCTGGTCAGCTGATCTGCAGCTAAAACGCTAAGGAACCGCTGAACAACTGTTTTTTATCTTCGCAGGGAACCCAGAGCTGCAATTCACACTGCACATGTGTGAACCCAGCCTAAAGTAAAATTATTGTGAGCTGGCTTGTAATCCATATCATAAAATATATATTAAAATCATTAATGTTTGCAGAAAGTTTGTAATAATCTAAGCTGTAAACGTATGATTATAATGCATCTAAGAAAGCTTGACGCGTGCATTTGGTGTAATTTCTCCACTTCTTCAGGAGCGGATGCAAGGTCCGTATCTGAAAAAATCATATACAGGTAGACACCAATATAGTTTGATGGTTAACTAAAAAAAGAAAATGGGGGGAATAAAAAGTATCCATCCCTTAGTTACTTACAAGTCAGCTCCAGATTCAGCATGCCATGTTGCAAATTGAGGGCTGCCAGGGATGTGTCTGTCTGGGGAGCTGTGGCAGTGGCCCAAGGAAACCCAAGGCACACACGTGCAAACCTCCATGTGTCATAGTTAAAAACGCAGGTCACAGAAAGAAAAAAGAGACTGTCTAATCCCACTGGGGGTGATATATATACCAAAGGCCCCGCCCCTGGTCCCTTCCACACTGGCGTGCCTGATGAGGGGATGCGTCAGCGCCTGAGTGGCAGCCGCCGCCTGACAATTAGCACCAAAAAGCCTCCCTCATAGAACAGCCGCTGATGTTATAAAGAAGCGCCAGCGTAATGGTGCCATGAGTCCGGCCCGAGGCGTGGTGCAGATGTGCATCATGTGGGTGCCTGCCCAATCTCCCACGTTCCAAGGCAGTGGAGTGGAAGAGGGGAGGGCCCCAGGTGCACCTCGCAGCTCCTGCGTACAGAGACAACCAGCCAGCCCAACAAAGCAAAACCGCATGCAAATAAAAAAGGTAGCTAAACCGCAAAAGTAGGGCAAAATACTGCGTGAATATGAATATAAACTCTACATATCCAGAATCGCAGAGGACCAAAGGTGAAATCTGCCACCTGTAATGAAGAAAGAAATATCAAATTCAAAATGAATAAAAAAGACCATATAAATATAGTCAAAGACATCAGCTGGTCTCATGCCTCTATCCCCAATAGCAAAGTGTGTATATGGGAGGTTTTAGGACATTTAAAGTCCCAAACCTTTTTTCTTTTTAACTGGTTCCCGACCGGCACACGCCGATGTACGTCGGCAGAATGGCACGGCTGGGCAAATGGGCGTACCCGTACATCCCTTTGAATTTGCGTGAGCGCCGGCTGTGAGCTCCGTGAGTTGGGTCGCGGGTCCTGCGGACTCAATCACCACAGGGATACCCGCGATCGACTCATGGAGAGGACTGCTAAAGTAAACAAGCATCTCCCCATTCTGCCTAGTGACAGTGTCACTGATCTCTGCTCTCTGTGATTGGGAGCAGAGATCAGTGACGTGTCGCATGTAGCCACGCCCCCCCCACAGTTAGTAACACATCCCTAGGACATACTTAACCCCTCCCTAGCCCCCTAGGGGTTAACCCCTTCACTGCCAGTGTCATTTACACAGGAATCAGTGCATTTGTATAGCACTGATTGCTGTATAAATGACAATGGTCCCAAAAATGTGTCAAAATTGTCTGACGTGTCCACCATAATGTCGCAGTCACAATAAAAATCGCTGATCACCGCCATTACCAGTAAATAAAAAAGTTAATAAAAATGTCATAAAACTATCCCCTATTTTGTAAATGCTATAACTTTTGCGCAAACCAATCAACAAACACTTTTTGCGATTTTTTTTTTTTTTTTTTTTTTTTTTTACCAAAAATATGTAGAAGAATACGTATCGGCCTAAACTGAGGAGAAAAAATGTTTTTTTAAAATCTTTTTTGGGGATATTTAGTATAGCAAAAAGTAAAAAAAAAATGTGTTTTTTTCAAAATTGTCGTTTTTTTGTTTATAGCGCAAAAAATAAAAACCGCAGAGGTGATCAAATACCACCAAAAGAAAGCTCTATTTGTGGGAAAAAAAGGACGTCAATTTTGTTTGGGAGCCACGTCGCACGACTGCGCAATGGTCAGTTAAAGCGACGCAGTGCCGAATTGCAAAAAATGCACTGGTCAGGAAGGGGGTAAATTTTTTCGGGGCTGAAGTGGTTAAATGTCAGATTTAGGAATGGAGGCATATGACTATAGTATGTCATGGGCCTCATTTAAAGTCCCAAAACCTCTCAAATACCCCATTCACAGCCAGAGTCAGGGCCCCGTTCATCCCTCATTCATATTATTCAATTATTCATGTTTAGTGTTTCACTTTAAGTATTATGAAAATTGCTGCTGCATTCCAAATACATTTTTTGCTACACTTTCCCCCGGGGCAGTGCCCAGCTCCCCATGCCCTTTGTTTGCCAATCCCAGTATATTATCCTAGAAAATTAACATCACCTTTTTTATCATCGGGCCCCCATTGACTTTAATGGGGTTTAGATTTGGCACCCAAACATTAGTCATTTAGTTATGTTTGGCAAACCTGTCTCAAACTGAACCCGGGTACCAGTGGCGGTTGGTGCTCAATACTTTCGGGGGGTGGCAAACCAACGACAGCCCCCCCCCCCCCCCGCAGAAGACGGATGGGAAGGCGGCAATTCCCCTGCAGGAAATGGATGGAAAGGTGGTGATTGCCCCTCTGTGTCTGAGAGACAGACAGGAAGGTGGCGATCAGAGGTCCTGCCACTGCCTGAGCTGCTCCCTGACAATTATCCTGATGGCTTCAGTCTTCAGGATTAGGACACCTCGCTCTGGGGCCATTGCTTCTCCTCCCTGGCCAATCTGGTCTCAGGACCTGCTTAATGATTGGCCAGGAGGAGAATCAGGAAGACAATAGCAAATATTAATTCGCTATTGTCATGCAACAGGGTGGGCTCAGGGCGCAGTGCTCTGCGTCCTGAGCCCACCCTTTTTTGAAGCCAATTAGAGCCTCGGGCTCTCAACGTGTGTTTAAAAAAAAAACAAAAAAACATTGAAATACATGCGTCTGGTGCCCTGCATGTACATAGATTAGGGGCTGGGCATATGGATTAGGGGGCAGCACTCTTGCACCCCTAATGGTTGGGCCACCACTGCCAGGTACGTTTGACTCATCACGGATTACAGTTTATGGTAAACTTGCTTGAGTCTGGTGTGACAAACAATTCAGTCAGGCAAATGTGATTCATCCATCTTTGTGTTGGTACCATATAGACATTAGTCTGTTGTTGAATATCATGACTTCATGACAGAGGGGCTGGAGGTGCCACTACCTCTGAAAACTGGCTAGAAAGAGAAAGGGTACTGCTGGCAGCTGAACAAGGGAGCCTGCAACTTTAAAGTGTATTGTCATATCAAATATGCTCCAATTTGGAGGACTTAATAGCTAACCATTTTTTTTTCTAGGAGAAAAAAATTAATAAATGGGGTATATAAAAAAAAATAACAAACCAAAAATCTGGGGGCTTAGCAGTTGACACACAAAAAAGTATTCCTAAACAGTTGGGTCTCTGGACTGTGAATACAGGGGAGAAGGTAAACAAATATATGTATTACACCACACTGCAATCCCCAGTATTTTAGCACAATATGCTACAGTATAGCCCCACACTATCTCTCGCTATACAGACCCTCAGCTCTCCTAAAAACGACTTCAACATGCACTGACGAATGGCTACTGACAACCCACAAGGGGCAGAAACATAACAAAGCCTCCATTATTGGTTCTTCCAAGCCAGCTGTTCTACGTTCAAAGGCCAGGCAGTAAATTATGGTCAAAAAGAATTTGGTTTGCCAAATTCCTATATTAATTTCCTGGAACTGTGAGACTTGAACAGTTACCCCTTGTTAGCAACAAATCCAAAGCTTATCTCTATACTGTATAGAAGAGGTTTTGCTCATATATATTGGCAATTGGTTACCAATATAACTCTACCTCTGAGCAATCAAACAAAATCAGCTACAGCTTCTCATACAAGATTCTCATGGACTCTGGCCACAAGCAATGCAGGCATTTACATACAGTACATTTTTAAGTCAATAACTCGACTTTATATTGGATTCAATTTACCTTCTCTTCTCTCGCTGCTAGAAGTATCCCCGGGGGCCATCTTTTTACACCGAGGCTGTGCTTGGATTTAAACCATAGTGTGAGAGTAAGTGGAAAGTTTCATCAAACAAACGAAAAGATAATATAAATATTTTGCCGCAAAGACAGATTTCATTAACATCATATCTAGACTTTATTTTATCAGAAAAGTGCAAATACTAATATCCAGCTTTAATAAAATTTAACACAGCTTTATAGAATAAAACATTTTATAATGTACATGCTAAAACTATCAAAAAGTTTAAAGTTTTCTTCAGTTTTGAAAACAGTGATAAGGGTATAAACCACTGTCAGGCTTTTACTGTTCTCTGAGAGATTTACTAGAGAGATTACTCACTCTTTTGGTTCATTAGAACAGAAATTAAGGAAAATTCAAATGTTTAAAGTGGTTAAAATCCAAAAGCAACCCTTTATTATATTTCCATTTCTTGGACGTGATGGCTGCATTCATTTTCTTTTTTAGCATTCTTTCTCCTATTTTCATCTGTTAATCTGGCCAGTAGGTCTATTGTTTCTCGAGAGAACACGCTCTCCAGCAGATTGTATTAGTAACAGAGATGAGACAAACCATTTAACACTGACAGGGGTGATCAGCTTTATTTGTAAAACCTTTTACCCTAAAAGGAAAAAAATGTTGCTGTAACTGCTTATAAAGTATTAGCTGGAGTTCGGCTTCAATTCGTTTGTGCATTTAAATATGCTAGTATGCAATGGAATGGATTCAGTCTCCCACACCTGTCTTTCATATGCTACAGGACGTGTCCGACACAAAAGGTATAATTTCACAATGTTACAATATGTTACTGTCATCGTTCCTAGAAGGGCACCCCATGAAGGCAGCGACGCAATGGGAGGCTGATTTGGGCCCCATTACAGAGGAACTGTGGGAAGAGGCCTTACAGGTAGTCAATACATATTCATTAAATGTGTCACAAAAGATATCCCAGCTATATATACTACTGAGAGTGCACTATACCCCTGTGAAGCTTTACAAAATGGGCAAAGCACCCGACCCACTATGCGGAAGGTGCAGAATGGTGCCTGGGGATCTGATTCACCTCCTCTGGCGTTGCCCCAAACTCCATAGATATTGGACGGAGGTTCTGGCTACATTGAATCAGGTGTTCCAGACCAATCTCCCTCTTGATCCACGGAGCTGCCTACTGGGAGTTCTGGAGGGGGCGATAGCAGAGGAGGGGACAAGGGTGGCATTTGCCAGAGCACTGTTCCAGGCCAGGAAAACAATCCTTATGAGCTGGAAATCGGCTGTACCGCCAAAGATTAAAACATGGATACAATATATGGGAAAAACACTTATAATGGAAAAATACATATACCAGCACAGGGGAAACCCTGGAAAATTTGACAAATTATGGGACGCTTGGCTTGACACACCAGGAATAAGCCCCATGGAAATAGTTCATATGAGAGTGTGAGAGGGGTGTAGGTGCAAAGAATAATGAGGGAGATATCTGGATGGATGTTCGTTTACATGCTGGGTGTTAGGTACCTGGTAGTTGAGCACGACTGGTAGGAGAAGACCCCTCTTACAACGTTGGTTCAGGAGCCACTGGAATGGGAACAGTGGTCTCGTGAGCACAATGGGTAGGAGTGCCTGGTGAAGGTTTTGCAGAGGCCGGCACGAGAGCTGAGTAGAGATCCTTCAGGGATGGCCGAGCTGCGGATGCTGGCAGGCAGAAGAGGATCAGCAGACTGGCAGGTAGGAGGTAATGGAGCAGCAACACCTGAAGCTGGATGAGAAGACCGGGATGCAGCAACATAAGGCACAGGCAAAAGGCAGAGTCAGACAGTCCGGTTTGGCAGGAGATCAGGCAGATGATGCAAATGGGTAATAACAGAGTAGTCAGACAAGCAGGCGTTCGGCAACAGGTCACAAGAAGATAGCAGAGTCAGGCAGGCCGGGTCAGATTGGAGATAGCAGCGCGCATGCATATTCCCCTGAGAGGCACCGAAACATCCCTGACATTGCCCCCTCCCAACGGGCAGCCTCCAGATGCCCAGGTAACTCTTCTTTTCAGGGTGAGCAGAAAAATAGGCACGGATTAAGCATTTAGCATGGATATTGCTGTCAGGTTGCCATGAATTGTTTTCTGGACCATACCCTTTCCATTTTATTAAAAATTGTACTTGCCCCAGTCTTTTCCTGCAATAGAGGATGGCTTCCACCTCATACTCCTCACTTCCATCCACCAGGACAGGTTCGGGGGCCCTGGTACCCCTATCAGGGAAAGGATCAGGCACGGCAGGCTTCAACAGTGATACATGAAACACTGGGTGAATTTTAAGGGAATCAGGCAGACATAGTTCATAAGACACTTCATTGATTTTCCTTTTAACCGAAAAAGGACCAATAAACTTAGGTGCAAACTTCTTAGAAGGACAAGTCAACTTAATGTTATTCGTAGACAGCCATATCTTATCGCCAAGCTGAAGGTTCAGATCCCCTCTCCTCTTCTGATTGAAGGTCCTCTTACTGTCTGCTTGTGCCCTGGATACCTCCTGTAATACCCGGTTATTGTGGCTGAGAAACTGCAATGTGTCCTGGACCACTGGAACTGAGGATTCTGGAAGAAAATCAGGTAAAAGGGATAAATAAAAAAAAACATAATTGGCAAAAAAGGGGGACTGACCGGTGGCAGCATGGCTACCATTATTATATGCGAATTCTGCTAGGGGCAGCAGGGACACCCAATCATCCTGTACAAAAGATGTAAAACATCTAATGTATTGCTCTAGAGTCTGATTTGTCCTTTCTGTTGGCCTGTTAGTTTGGGCATGATATGCTGAGGACAGAGCTAGTTCGATTTTCAAGATCTCACACAGGGCCTTCTAGAAACGTGAGGTGAACTGCACCCCCCTGTCAGACACTATATTTGCAGGAACTCCGTGAAGCCTGACGATCTCTTTAATGAACACATGGGCTGTTTCCACAGCAGAAGGTGTTCCCTTCAAGGGTACAAAATGGGCCATTTTAGACAGGTGGTCGAGGACCACAAAGATCGCTGAACACCCTTCTGAGTGACTATGAAGTCCATTGCTATCATCCTCCAGGGTCTGTCGGGTACTGGTAGAGGTCTTAGCAGTCCCCAGGCTCGGTTTCTTGTGGTCTTATTCTGGATTCAGACAGGACAAGAACTGACATACTTCCTGCAGAACTCCTTCAAATTAGGCCACCAGAACGTGCGTTGCACGAGTTCAAGAGTTTTACGGACCCCAAAATGTCCTGCAAGTGGATGGTCGTGAAGTAGGGTTAGCACCTTGACTCGAACATTTTCCGGAACAAAGATTTGGCTTCCTCTCCACAATAACCCATCTCAAGGCATTAAGGTGATTCCCTGGAGGCTTGAAGAATCTGGGGATGCTTCCTTGATCAGGGACAGAAGATCCTCCGTACAAGTAAGACTCAAAAATATCAGTGACTTCGTGTGAAGAACATAGCAAATGTGTGACATCTGAGATGGACACAGTGGAGACACACCACCACCAACTGTAAGAAGGCTTACCAGATGACGTGGACCCAAGGGCGCATACGCCCGACTGGGTCAAGTCAGGCTTGAGTGGTGGATAATGATGGATGTTCCAGGATGATGATGAGAGTGGAAGTCCGAGAGCCGGCCCGGACGCTGGTGGGTCCCTCAGGATAATGTTGAAAACACATGGCCGTATGATAAGATAAGAAGGAAAAAAGCCACATAGTGTGATTCCGTAAACAAATTCCAAATTTATTAAAAAGAGATACACTCACATGAAGCTCTTTAAAAACAGCGCTGTAGAAAGTATGGCGGCAGTGGGGTCCTCTTAGACAATGTCTAAGACGACGAAACGCGTCGGTAGGACCCCACTGGAATTTGTTTACGGAATCACACTATGTGGCTTTTTTCCTTCTTATCTTATCATACGGCCATCTGTTTTTCAACATTATCCTGAGGGACCCACCAGCTAATTGTAATGAGTGGCCATGAGTCTTATTAAACTCTCTTCTACGAAAAAGTTTTATCCCTATTGTGGGGTCACCAGTACAGTATTTGTAAATTGAAATCATATCCCCTCTCAAGCGTGTCTTCTCCAGAGAGAATAAGTTCAGTGCTTGCAACCTTTCCTCATAACTAAGATCCTCCAGACCCTTTATTAGCTTTGTTGCCCTTCTTTGTACTCGCTGCATTTCCAGTACATCCTTCCTGAGGACTGGTGCCCAGAACTGGACAGCATACTCCAGGTGCGGCTGGACCAGAGACTTGTAGAATGGGAGAATTATCGTTTTATCTCTTGCGTTGATCCCCCTTTTAATGCATGCCAATATTCTGTTTGCTTTATTAGCAGCAGCTTGGCATTGCATGCCATTGCTGAGCCTATCATCTACTAGGACCCCCAGGTCCTTTTCCATCCTAGATTCCCCCAGAGGTTCTCCCCCCAGTGTATAGATTGCATTCATATTTTTGCCACCCAAATGCATTATTTTACATTTTTCTACATTGAACCTCATTTGCCATGTAGTCGCCCACCCCATTAATTTGTTCAGGTCTTTTTGCAAGGTTTCCACATCCTGCGGAGAAGTTATTGCCCTGCTTAGCTTAGTATCATCTGCAAATACAGAGATTGAACTGTTTATCCCATCCTCCAGGTCGTTTATGAACAAATTAAATAGGATTGGTCCCAGCACAGAACCCTGGGGAACCCCACTACCCACCCCTGACCATTCAGAGTACTCCCCATTTATCACCACCCTCTGAACTCGCCCTTGTAGCCAGTTTTCAATCCATGTACTCACCCTATGGTCCATGCCAATGGACCTTATTTTGTACAGTAAACAGATACCTCCACTCCTCCAATGCTGTTTTGATAGCGAGTAGTTCCCGGTCACCTACGTCATAATTCCGTTCAGTCGGAGAGATTTTTCGAGAGAAAAATTCCACGGGATGCATTAGGTCTTTGTTGCCCTGCCGCTGAGAGATGACTGCTCCCACGGCCACTTCGGAAGCATCAACCTCCAGGATAAAAGGTAAAGTCAGATCAGGATGACTGAGAATTGAGGCTGAAGTGAAGCGCCTTTTAAGTTTTTCAAAGGCGTCCTGGGCCTCCGGGCTCCAGTGAAAACGACAATCCTGTTTGGTAAGTTGCATAATGGGTGAGATGATGGCGGAAAACCCCTTGATGAATTTTCTGTAAAAATTTGCAAACCCTATGAAGCGTTGCAGTCCCTTCTTATCCAGGGGAACTGGCCAGTCTAGCACGGCGGATACCTTCTGAGGATCCATTTTGATATCGGTTGGGAAAATCACTAATCCCAAAAACTGAATGTCCTTCTGTTCAAATTCGCATTTCTCTGCTTTTGCGTATAACCCGTGCAGACGAAGACGGCCCAAGACTCTGCAAACATGTTCCCGGTGTTGATTAAGTGACCCAGAGAAAATCAAAATATCGTCTACATAGACGATTACAAAGATGTCTAGAAAGTCTCTGAATACATCATTGATAAGATGCTGAAATGTGGCAGGAGCGTTACATAGGCCAAAGGGCATGACTAAGTACCCAAAACGAGTCCGGAAAGCCGTCTTCCATTCATCCCCAGCCCGAATGCGGACCAGGTTGTAGGCTCCTCTTAAATCCAGTTTGGTAAAGATGACAGCAGATCTCAACTTTTGAAACAGTTCAGGTATCAAAGGCAACGGGTAGCGGTTCTTAACCATGACTTTGTTTATCTCCCGATAGTCCAAACATGGACGAAGGGTCTGATCTTTTTTAGAGACAAAAAATATTCCGGCACCAGCTGGGGAGGTAGAGGGGCGAATAAATCCTTTTTCCAGATTCTCGTTAATATTCTACTTTAGTGCTTCTTGCTCTTTTTCAGATAAGGGAAAGATGCGCCCGAAAGGAATTTCGGCCCCAGGAAGAAGCTCAATTGGGCAATTGTAAGGGCGATGGGGTGGCAGGCAGTCTGCTCCCTTTTTACTGAACATATCAGCAAACTCCCGGTAGGGCTCCGGTATGGTTTGAAGTAAGTCCTGATCTATGTCCATACATAGTAAGGTGGCTGGGGATCAGGAGAGTTTATGTAAGCAATGTTCTTGACAATAGGACGACAAAAACTTAACCTCACCCGTAGTCCAATTGACGTGAGGGTTATGGGCCTGGAGCCAGGGCATACCCAGAATAATCGGAAATAGTGGGGAAGAGATGACTTCCAAGGTTAGAATTTCTTTATGCTGATTAGAACTGGTGACAGGCAGAGGAAGGGTTTCCTGAGAGACTTGCCCAGATTTAATGTGGGACCCATCAGCCAAGAAAACTGAAAGTTTATGGGTCTTGTCCTGGAGGGGAATATCTTGTTGAGTGGCAAAGACAGAGTCTATAAAGCAATTGCATGCCACGGAGTCAATGATAGCGTTGACTTGAATTGTCCTTCCCTGGAGCTGTAACGAAAGATGGAGAGCAAGTTGGGTTGCATTAGCGGACAAAGCAGACAAACTGGCAGGAACAGAAAGTGGACACTTACGGGTCTTAGCCGGGCAGCTGTGCACATAGTTGCCTACTCCACCACAGTAAAGGCAGAGATTTAGCTGGCGTCGGCGTGCTCCTTCTTCTGGAGACAAAGTAGATCACATCAGCCCAAGCTGCATGGGTTCGGGAGCATCAGATGTTGAAGTGACCGGGTTTGAGCAGGTTGGAGGTGAGTAACGGGAAGCAGGAGCTGGAACTCTTGTGGTCATCCACACTGGGTGGGTTTGCTGGGTAGAACGTTTAGACCGACGTTCACGGAGGCGACGATCAATCTGCATCGTCAAGGTGATAAGATCCTCAAGGGTATCCGGCATACCAACCCGAGCAAGTTCATCCTTCAGACCCTCGGACAAGCCCATACGGACTTGATGATGTAAGGCTTTATGATACCATTGAGTGTCCATGCTCCAGCGTCTGAAGTCCATGACATAGTCCTCGGCCGGTCTGTGGCCTTGCTGGAGTGCGAACAGAGCTGACTCAGCTGTAGCAGTCCGCTGAGGATCTTCATAAAGCTGAGCTATAGCCTCGAAGAAGGAAGGCAAGGACTGTATCTGTACAGAGTCTGTTTCAAGTAGACGGTGAGCCCAGGTCTGGGGTTCTCCTTGTAAGAGGGATATCACAAATCCCACCTTAGTGGCCTCCAGAGAAAAGGTCCGGGGTTGCAGGGCAAAGTAAAGTTGACAAGCGCTGCGAAAAGCCCGGAACTTGGTTTGGTCCCCAGAAAACCTTTTTAGGAATGGGAACCCTTGGCTCAGGTGGAAGCATTACCACAGAGGGTGATGAGACAGTCTGTGTTTGGGCGGCCGCTGAGGCAGAGGTCACGCTACCAGGACCAGTAAGGTTCAAAACTTGTCCCTCCTAATCTGGTGTAGCTATCCTGCAGAGTCTTCATGGCCTGAGTGAGAGCTGCAAGATGCGTGCAAATCTCCTTAATAGGGGAGGTCTCTCCTGCAGGCTCAGTCATGGCTGTTCATACTGTTAGGTACCTGGTAGTTGAGCCCGACTGGTAGGAGAAGACCCCTCTTACAACGCTGGTTCAAGAACCACTGGAATGGGAACAGTGGTCTCGTGAGCACAGTGGGTAGGAGCGCCTGGTAAAGGTTTTGCAGAGGCCGGCACGGGAGCTGAGTAGAGATCCTTCAGGGATGGCTGAGCTGCGGATGCTGGCAGGCAGAAGAGGATCAGCAGACTGACAGGTAGGAGGTAATGGAGCAGCAACACCTGAAGCTGGATGAGAAGACCGGGATGCAGCAACACAAGGCACAGGCAAAAGGCAGAGTCAGACAGACCGGTTTGGCAGGAGTTCAGGCAGATGATGCAAATGGGTAATAACAGAGTAGTCAGGCAAGCAGAAGTTCGGCAACAGGTCACAAGAAGATAGCAGAGTCAGGCAGGCCGGGTCGGATTGGAGATAGCAGAAGAGTCAGATGTAGCCGGGTCGATAACGGTAATAACAATCAGCAGGCAGATACAGGAACACAGGTACAGAGCTGCAGACGAACAGCACCGCATGAGTGCAGCTGGCACACTTTTAAAGGCACCTTGGCGCCAAACAGCGCTAATGCGCACGGGCGCACGCACGGGAGCGCGCCGGTGCACACCAGTGGGAGAACTCTGCTGTAAAGTTCTGGAAAGACCCCGCGTGTGCATGCGTGCATGCATATTCCCCTGAAAGGCACTGGCACGTCCCTGACACTGGGACCAGGACAGGGGCATAGGTAGCGTGGAGTAGTCGGCAGAGAGTAGCAATATGGCATAAAATGAGAAAAACACAATAGTCTATGCAAGAGGGAACTATGAACAGATGCTGAATTTCTATATTGACAACTGTAACCAGGAACTGTATGTTGGATAATCCAATATAAGGATAAAGTGTACTGTGTTTCATGTTTGAATGTACTGTTTGTTTTTTGAGCAATAAAAACCTTTTGATTAAAAAAAAAAATATGCTAGTACATCTAGCACCCCCCCCCCCTCAGACTGACAATTCTGTTGTCCAAAGGTGCCCCCTGTGTTTATTCATCCAAAGCGGGGGGCACTGTAATACAGGAAGTTAAAAAGGGGGGAAAAAGCTAAGAAAAGAAAACGAATGCAGCCACCACATATTATGATTGGTAAGCTGCAATATATTTCAATTTTGCTTTCGGTTTTAACCACTTCAGCCCCAGAAGAATTTACACCTTTAATGACCAGGCCATTTTTTGCAATATGGCACTGAGTTACTTTAACTGACAATTGCACGGTCATGCGACGTTGTACCTAAACAAAATTGATGTCTTTTTTTTTCACAAATAGAGCTTTCTTTTGGTGGTATTTGATCACCTCTGCGGTTTTAATCTTTTGCGCCATAAACAAAAAAAGAGCAACAATTTAAAAAAAAAATAAAACATATCCAATAAAAATGTATGTAAAAAATCTAATTTCTTCATCAGTTTAGGCCAGTTTGTGATCTGCTACATATTTTTGTAAAAATATCCCAATTGGCGTATATTGACTGGTTTGCACAAAAGTTATCGTGTCTACAAACTATAAAATAGATTTAGGGACTTTTTTTGTACTAGTAATGGCAGCAATCAGTGATGTTTAATGGGACTGTGACATTGCAGTGGACAAATTGGACACTAAGTGACACTTTTTGGGCACCAGTGACACTAATACAGTGATCAGTGCTAAAAAAAATGCACTGTCACAGTATAAATATCACTGGCCGGGAAGGGGTTAACATCAGGGGCAATCAAAGGGTTAAAAATGTGTCCCCTGGGTGTGTTTACTAACTGTGTGGGGGATGTTGACACTGGACAAAGAGAGAGATTTGTGTTCCTGATTACTAGGAATCACAGATCTTTCTCTTTGTCTGTGACATAGTTTTTGTGACTTGTATACATAGGCAGACCACAGTTCTGTGATTCCCGAAAACGATCGCAGCGGGAGCCCCTGGGGGACTCGGACAATGTACAGGTACATTGTGTCACGCAGTTGGGCCGCCCTGCTGCAGTATATGTGCGGTGGACGGTCCGGAACTGGTTAATAACGCTTTAAGTTCCCACCAGAACAGGACTAGAGGGGACATCTACCAAAAACAAGGGGCAAAGTAATATCAATATGCAATTGGTCAGATGTTTCCACATTGGCGTGTGCAGGTGCCTCCTTTGGCTCAATCTGGCTATGATCGGAAAGACATGGGGACACATGCGGACGCTATGTCCGGACGCGATGACGTCATCATATTGATGCATTCTGCTTGCCAATCAGTAAGCTTCTTCAAAACAGGGAGAGATCCATTTCCTAGCCATGTCCTAGCCATTTCCATTTACCAGCACCCTTGGGTGTTTGTATTGTTAATGATGTAGTGGTGACATCTAATCAAAGGCTAAAGTGTCAATTTACCAAATAAATAAATAATCGGAGAAGACAGAGATCGTGAATCAGTGAAAATAATCACTGACTTAACAAATGACCAAAATAAACACTGGGTATTTCTACCTCAGCATGGCAAATATGGAAGGCTTGTATCGTAAATGTATACATTTCTTTTAACTGGATAGGGCCAAGTAAGATAGTTAGTACTAAATAATATAGATGGAAAAAGCAAAGGAAAGAAAAGATAAAGTGCAAAATCAAATTTAAAATTATAGATAGGGGGGTAGAAGAGGCTTAGATCTACTGTTAAAAAGACATAGGGTTAGGGAAACTTGATCACTAATCAAGGAACACATTAAAGTCCAGTTCAGTGTTTCATTTATCTGGTATGAATATGGTTCCCAGTTCATAAATCCACTATTTTTCTTTGCACAATAGTGCCTAATCAAAATCCCCTCCCACGAGGGTGGTAAATTAAGAGCAAATATGCTGTTAACTCTAAGACCATCTATTTATCCTGCATGTCCTTTTTTGAAATGTAATGCTATAGGATTATCCTTAACATTCTCATCCTTTTTTTGTAAGGGCTGATAGTATTGTCATCCCACAGTTGGAAGGTGCTGGTATATTTTCTTCCTATTATAGAGGTTTTTAAAATTTTTGCTGAAGTCAATAAAGTTTTGCATCTTTTTAACCACTTTAAGACCAGCCTCGTTTTGGATTTTAGGTGTTTACAAGTTTAAAACAGGTTTTTTTGCTAGAAAATTACTTAGAACCCCCAAACATTATATATTGTTTTTTTTCTAACACCCTAGAGAATACAATAGCGGTCATTGCAAAACTTTTTCTTGCACCGTATTTGCGCAGCGGTCTTCTAAGCGCACTTTTTTTGGAAAAAATTCACTTTTTTGAAAAAAAAAATAAGACAACAGTAAAGTTAGCCCAATTTTTTTTTATATTGTGAAATATAATGTTACGCCAAGTAAATTGATACCCATCATGTCACGCTTCAAAATTGCGCCCGCTCGTGGAATAGCGTCAAACTTTTACCCTTAAAAATCTCCATAGGCGACGTTTAAAAAATTCTACAGATTGCATGTTTTGCGTTACAGAGGAGGTCTAGGGCTAGAATTATTGCTCTCACTCTACCGGTCGCGGCGATACCTCACATGTGTGGTTTGACCACCGTTTTCATATGCGGGCGCTACTCACGTATGCGTTCGCTTCTGCGCGCGAGCTCGTCGGGACAGGGGGCTTTAAAAATTTTTTTTTTTTTTATTATTATTTATTTTACTTTATTTTATTTATTTTTTCACTGTTTTTAAAAAAAAAATAATTTTGGATCACTTTTATTCCTATTACAAGGAATGTAAACATCCCTTGTAATAGAAAAAAGCATGACAGGTCCTCTTAAATATGAGATCTGGGGTCAAAAAGTCCTCAGATCTCATATTTAGACTAAAATGCAAAAAAAAAAAAAAAAAAAAAAAAAAGTCGTTTAAAAAATGACACAAATAATTGTGCCTTTAAGAGAAGTGGGCGGAGCCGTCTTAATGATGTCGCTCCGGCCGTCACATGGTATGGAGACGGGTGGGGGCCATCTTGGCCTCACTCATCTCCATACTGAGGAAGTGACAGGACCCGATCGCCTCCGCCGCTACCGACGGCTCCGGTAAGCGGCGGAGGGTACGGGAGAGCGGCGGGAGGGGGGGTGGCACCTCTCCCCCTGCCGATAACGGTGATCTCGCGGCGAACCCGCCGCAGAGACCACCATTATCATGTACGGAACCGCTCACTGAAAAGATGGATACCTCGGTTGTGGCAGCAGCTGCTGCCGTTACCGAGATATCCATCTTCAAAAAAATGACGTATATATACAGTGAGCGGGGCTGAAGTGGTTAACTAGATATACTGCTTGGTGAGTAGTTATTATCTACTTTTTTCGGTGTGTTCTATACAGCTGAACCATTTTTGTATTGTGATTTTGTTCTTGGTAAGTACACCCACGTTATACTAATGGTGTGTCAGTGAGCTTAATGAGAATGTTTTGAACTATCCTACCCTCTTTGTGGCTTTTAGATTATTTTGCTATAATAAGGCTTACCTGTAGGCACAGCTACACTTACCAACAACTATTTCATCTTTGTGGGAGATTGTTTTAGGCAGATTAAAGGCACTGCTATGGGGGCCAGGTTCGCCCCATGCTATGCCAACCTCTTTATGGGTTTTTGGGAACACCCATATGGGGCGAACCTAGTCCTATATGCATGCTACATTGACAATATCTTGGTCATTTGGAATGGTTTAGATTCCTAGTTGGAAGGGTTCATACAGCATTGTCAGTCAAATCCATTTGCTATCCAATTTACTCATGTGGTGAACGGGGAGAAATTAGCCTTTTGGGATCTGCAACTCATGGCGGCTTCTGACTCACACATAGTTTCCAGGACCCATTTTAAGCCCTCAGTCGGCAATTTTTACTTGCATGATCATTATCATCACCACCTCAGGTGGATTCACAATGTCCCCCTGGATCAGTTTTGTAGATTGGGGCGAATGTGTACATGGGTTCAGGACTATGATGAGCAGAGTCTGATAGTTAAGAAGAAATTCCTGGAGAAAGCCTATACTGGTGAGCTCATTGGTGAAGTTTGTGCCAAATTTGGGAAAGAATATCTAGAAGGGAATCATTTCACAAGGACTAGAGAGGGAGCAAGTACTGGCAGTGCCAAACCCAATAGAATGGCTAAAGATGACTATTAGGTAGCCAAGTTTCCTTTTGTACAAAGTACAATCAGAAGGACTTTGCCATCAAAAAGGCCCTCCAAAACATTGGAGCATCTTAAGACAAGTTCCCTTGTTATCTGTGAATATCTCTAAAGGACCCAAGGTGATTTTTCGCAAACCTATCTAAGAAGCCTCATTGCCCCAAGCAGGGTGAAACCTCCCAAGAAGAGATTCTCTGGAACACCATCTTTAGTATTTTAGATATAGGTCCCTAACTGCAAGGCACGTGGCTTCATGTGACACAGAAAGAAGGAGGCGGCAGGGTTAAATGGAAAGGAGTATCCTATCAAGCATTTCACTAACTGCTAGACACGGTTTTGTCATCTATTGTCTGGTCTGCCCCACAGCCTCTTGTATGTAGGTAGGATGTACGTCACACACATTTACAGTGCGATTTGGAGAGCATAAGTGTAACATTTTAAAAGCGTTTAATAAACATTCTCTTTCTTGTCACTTCCAGGATTTTCATGATAAAACTCTACAGGGCTTAGAGCCTTCATCAAATCCATTATTGGAACCACGGACGTTGGTAGGAGATACCAAAGACGGTGTAATAGGGAAATCTATTGAATACATCAGTTAGGATCCCTAGCCCAGAAGGGCCTGCATGATGGCCTTGACCTCCATGCAGTGCTTTAGCTGGCCTATGCTGGGTGTTTTTTCTGTAATTTTTAGGGGACAGGACATATGGTGTTGACCAATTTCCTTATGTTTGGCGGTGATGCCTTTTCAAAATATTGTATACAGAGTACCCTTTTGGTAGCCCTATGGGAGTTAGAGTTTGAGTTAAAGATATGTGAACCAAAAGGGAGCTAAAAGTAAGAGGCTCTTCATCATTGTCCTTTAATTCTACGCACACTGATTAGGCATTATACCATCATTCAAAATCTATGTTGTAGCGTGGGAAGTGTGTTAGAAATAGATGACTGAATGCTACATATGTGGAATTTTTACATGAATTGTCCCTGGTTAATATTGGTTTTTAGAGGTACACCTCTGTATACCTCTGGTTTCCTGCTTTTTGTTGAACTCATAACATTCTTATTCATGTGCAGTGGGGACTGAATGTATTCAGAACCCCTTAATTTTTTCTCTCTTTGTTATATTGCAGCAATTTACTAAAATCATTTAGGTTAATTTTGTCCTCATTAATGTACACACATCACCCCATATTGACAGAAAAACACAGAATTGTTGACATTTTTGCAGATTTATTAAAAAAGAAAAACTGAAATATCACATGGTCCTAAGTATTGAGACCCTTTGCTCAGTATTTAGTAGAAGCACCCTTTTGATCTAATACAGCCATGAGTCTTTTTGGGAAAGATGCAACAAGTTTTTCACACCTGGATTTGGGGATCCTCTGCCATTCCTCCTTGCAGATCCTTTCCAGTTCTGTCAGGTTGAATGGTAAACGTTGGTGGACAGCCATTTTTAGGTCTCTCCAGAGATGCTCAATTGGGTTTAAGTCAGGGCTCTGGCTGGGCCATTCCAGAACAGTCTGAGGTCCAGTCTGAGGTCCTGAGCACTCTGGAGAAGGTTTTCGTCCAGGATATCCCTGTACTTGGCCGCATTCAATATTTCCCTCGATTGCAACCAGTCATCCTGTCCCTGCAGCTGAAAAACACCCCCACAGCATGATGTTGCCACCACCATGCTTCACTGTTGGGACTATATTGGACAGGTGATGAGCAATGCCTGGTTTTCTCCAAACATACCACTTAAAATTAAGGCCAAAAAGTTCTATCTTGGTCTCATCAGACCAAAGAATCTTATTTCTCACCATCTTGGAGTTCTTTAGTTGTTATTTTAGCAAACTCTATGCGGGCTTTCATGTGTCTTGCACTGAGGAGAGGCTTCCGTCGGGCTACTCTGCCATAAAGCCCCGACTCATGGAGGGCTGCAGTGATGGTTGACTTTTTACAACTTTCTCCTATCTCCCGACTGCATCTCTGGAGCTCAGCCACAGTGATCTTTGGGTTCTTCTTTACCTCTCTCACCAAGGCTCTTCTCCCCCAATAGCTCAGTTTGGCTGGACAGACAGCTCTAGGAAGGGCTCTGGTCATCCCAATTGTCTTCCATTTAAGGATTATGGAGGCCACTGTGCTCTTATGCCCCGTACACACGGTCGGATTTTCCGACGGAAAATGTGTGATAGGACCTTGTTGTCGGAAATTCCGACCGTGTGTAGGCTCCATCACACATTTTCCATCGGATTTTCCGACACACAAAGTTTGAGAGCAGGATATAAAATTTTCCGACAACAAAATCCGTTGTCGGAAATTCCGATCGTGTGTACACAAATCCGACGGACAAAGTGCCACGCATGCTCAGAATAAATAAAGAGATTAAAACTATTGGCCACTGCCCCGTTTATAGTCCCAACGTACGTGTTTTACGTCACCGCGTTCAGAATGATCGGATTTTCCGTCAACTTTGTGTGACCATGTGTATGCAAGACAAGTTTGAGCCAATATCCGTCGGAAAAAATCCTAGGATTTTGTTGTCGGAATGTCCGAACAAAGTCCGACCGTGTGTATGGGGCATTAGGCACCTTAAGTGCAGCAGAATTTTTTTTTGTAACCTTGGCCAGAACTGTGCCTTGCTACAATTCTGTCTCTGAGCTCTTCAGGCAGTTCCTTTGACCTCATGATTCTCATTTGCTCTGACATGCACTGTGAGCTGTAAGGTCTTATATAGACAGGTGTATGGATTTCCTAATAAAGTCCAATCTGTAAAAATCAAACACAGCTGGACTCAAATGACGGTGTAAAATCATCTCAAGGATGATCAGAAGAAATGGACAGCACTTGAGTTAAATATATGAGTGTCACCGCAAAGGGTCTGAATACTTAGGACCATGTGATATTTCAGTTTTTCTTTTTTAATAAATCTGCAAAAATGTCAACAATTCTGTGTTTTTCTGTCAATATGGGGTGCTGTGTGTACATTAATGAGGAAAAAAATAAACGTATATGATTTTAGCAAATGGCTGCAATATAACAAAGAGTGAACAATTTAAGGGGGTCTGAATACTTTTCGTCCCCACTGTATATGAGTACATGAATCTATGTGAGTATACATATACAGTAGGTGTTCATTGTAACCCCTAAAGGGTCCGTTTCTCAGACCTCCAGAGATTTTTAACGAATCGCTCTGAGTATGGATGGAATTGATTTTAATACTTATATATGTATTTTTATTGGATCTGATAAAAACGGACATGCTGCCCGTTTTCATCCCATCTCTCCATAGGCAGCAGCGGCGCCTGACAAGCCCCTCCCTGCTCAGCCAGCAGAGAGGGACCTGTCATCCGCCGGCTCAGCGGAGATCAACGGAGAGATCTCCCGCTGAGCTGGCGGACCGAAGCAGGCTCCGTGGAAATGGAGTCCGCCTCGTGTGAATGAGGGCTTAAAAGGCTCATAGCATAAAACTATTTCTTCATAATAACTATACTGTTAAAAACAACAACACTTTGTGCAGCCCACTCACGTTTTCGTGTGCTGCACCAGCACTGTTATATGGACATTGTGTGTAACTACAGCTGTATTCCCCTAAGTTTCGATTCTCCTGGCTTCTGGCAGAAGTGATAAATACATATTTTTAATCAGTTGATCATGGACACAGTAATTGGGTCCTGATTTAAACTTTTTGTACAAATGAGAGTTTTTTTTTTTTTTTTTTATAAATTTTTATTTTTCAATAATTTTTCAACAAATATAAATCATCATAACAAAAAGTATAAGGAAAAGTCATGACAATTTACATATAAACAATCAAAATAAAATTAGTGCAAACATTGTATAGAAGCATAGTGAGGATATCTGTATAGATAGAAATCAGCTTCTTCCCGAATTGGGACATATATTAAGAAAGAAATAATTCCATACAGTATCTATGCTTCTATCTCAATTACATAATCAAAACACAAGGATGCTCAAGAGGACGTGTAGGTTGGAATCAAAAGGAAGCAGAAATGGAAGGTACAGAAGAAAATTTTGAAAATTTCGAATCATCCCAAGATTTCCAAATTGGGGAGTTTTACCTTCAATTTTTGCTGTTAAATGTTCCATTTTACGCATATCTGTAATAATGGAGAGAACATGGTGTAAAGTGGGAGCGTTGGTGGAGACCCAAAGCCTAGGGATGGCTCTTTTTGCTGCCAAAAGTACAAAGGACCCTAATCTCTGTAGTGGTTTAGGAATACCCGGAAAAGGTAGACCTAACAGGAAATGTATGGGTTTTAATGGAATAGATGTGGCGAAAAGTGACTGTAATAGATTTTGTATCTCAATCCAATACGTACCTAAGACATGACAGTCCCAGAAAATGTGAATGTGCGTACCTACGGACCGTCCACATCTCCAGCACAAACTAGAAAGAGATGCATTTTGGGCATGTAGAAACTCAGGAGTTTTGTACCAAAGAAATATTATCTTAATAGCGGTCTCCTTTTGTGCCACACATCTAGAAACTTTAAAAGCTGACTCCCAGATTTTACCCCAATCAATTAATGAAATTGATCTGTTTAGCATTTTGGACCATTTTGTCATGTATCTATGTATGGAGTCATTTAGAGGGGGTGTTTGGAGTATTTTATATATGGATGAGATTAAGTTTGGTTCGTATGGGCCATTTGTACACAATAATTCAAAGGCAGTGGGATTTTCTAAAGATAAGGAGGGAAAGCAGGATTGGAAAAAATGTTTAATTTGTAAGTAGAAGTATTCTGTAGATTTCGGTAAGGTGTATTTTTCTTTAAGGACTGAAAAAGGTAAAAGCTTATGTGTTACTGGATGAACTAAATGTCGCAGCTGAAACATCCCCGCGTGTGTCCATGCAATTGTTCGCAGATATGATAATCCGTCTGGAATTTCTGGGTTAAAAAGGAAATTCTGGAGAGGGGAGCAGGGTAAGGAGAGGTGAAATTTGTCTCTACATCTTTTCCAGATTGATAGCGTAAAAAGCATCGGGGAGAGACACAGAGACCTTAGTTGGGGTATGAATTTCTTTGAGGAAGGCCATAATAGATAGCATGGATGTACTGGGGCAGTAATCCCCATTTCAATTTCGGCCCATCTATTTGCAGCCTTCCTTGAGGTCCATGTTGTCAATACTCTAAGATGAGAAGCATAGTAATATTTAATAAAATCGGGGGAGGCTAATCCACCTTTAGCTCTAGGAGAGAGGACTACCGATTGAGCAATTCTATGGGATGCATTGTTCCAAACAAAGTTAAGGCACTTTCTCTGGAGATTTCTCAACTGCGACATAGGGACTGGGACCGGAAGCGTTTCAAAAAGGTACAATAATTTGGGCAAAACCGACATTTTAAGAACGTTAATCCTACCTAGGAGGGAGATTGGGATGGAAGACCAATGTTGTAGGAGTTTAGCAATTTCTGCGAACATAGGAGGGAAATTGGCTTGATAAAGAGAGTGGTATGAAGGGGTAAGATGAATTCCTAAATATTTTAGTGAAGTCTGGCACCATCTGTATTTAAATCTGTTTTGTAAGGAGCTGAGTGTATCTGAGGGTATATTGATGGGGAGAGCTTCTGTTTTAGTCTGATTAATACAAAATCCTGATAAGGATCCGAATGTGGATAGGGTTTCGTGTAAGAAGGGTAATGAAGTCTCGGGGTGTGTGATGGTGAGCAGAATGTCGTCTGCGAAAAGAGAGAGTTTGTAGTCCTGATGTCGTAGTGGGATTCCTCTAATATTAGGATGGGATCTAATAGCTGCTGCTAAAGGTTCTAGACTTAATATAAATAATAGGGGCGACAGAGGGCAGCCTTGTCTCGTACCATTACTGAGAGTAAATCGTTGCGAAATATAGGAGGACAGCTGGACTTGAGACGTAGGGAGGGAGTATAGGGTATGTAGAGCTCTTATAAAGGGGCCTGAGAATCCAAATCGGGATAGGACTGCGAACATGAAGGGCCAACTTAAACGGTCGAAAGCTTTTTGAGCATCTAAGCTCAAGACTAAGGCGGGACGTTTAGTTCTGTTTATTAGGTCTATCAGATCTATGGTTCTTCTTGTATTATCTCCAGCATGTCTCGAGGGTACAAATCCTACCTGGTCTCTGTGAATCAGGAGCGTTAAAAGTGGGGATAGTCTATTGGCTAATATCTTAGTGAAAATCTTGTAATCTGAGTTTAATAAGGCAATTGGGCGGTAGTTGTCGGGTAGTGCAGGATCCTTCCCTGGTTTAGGGATTACCGTTATATTGGCATGTAAGAATTGTGAATGTGGGATGGATCCCTTAAAAAAGGAGGAGAATAGGGATTGTAGATAGGGGGTTAAAATATGTGTAAAGGTTTTATAATAGATGTAAGGGAGACCGTCAGGGCCCGGAGATTTGTGGGTTGGAAGATTTTTAATCACCTCTCCTATTTCCTCCCCAGTAATCGGAGAGTTAAGGGAGGATAGATGGTCAGCAGAGATCCTTGGTAGCGGGAGGGAATTTATAAATTTATCAAACTCTGATTGTGAGAATTGAGGATGTGAATCAGGACCTAAACAGTTATAAAGCCGCTTATAAAAATCTCCAAAGACCTTTGACATAGCTTTCGGACAGTATGTGGGGGTGCCGTCAGATTGTATCAGGTGGTCGGGTATAGATAGAAAGGGCCGTGGTTTTAATTTGTTCACTAGCATCCTATGTGGTTTGTTTGCATAATCGTAAAATTTTTGCTTGGCCCACAACATGGATTTAGAAATTTGATTCGTATCGAAAGACTTAATCCGGTCTCGGATTGAGATGACATTTCTCCGTTTTTCCACCGTGGGGGAGGTCAACAAAGTTCCTTCCACTGTCTGCAGTTGGGTGATAAGATCCTTTTTGAGTTTTATAGAATCTTTCTTTAGGCGTGAGCCTATAGCTATGCATTCACCTCTAAAAAAGGCCTTATGGGCCTCCCACAGGGTGGACATTTCCGGGACAGAACCATCATTAAGCTGGAAAAACTCAGTTAGTTTCTGCTGTAGTTGGGTTTGAGATAAAGGGTTTTTAAGCAAGGATTCATTGAGGCGCCAGTGGCAGGTTTTAGTAAAAGACTTTGTCAATAATACATTGAGTTCAATGGGTGCATGATCCGACCAGGTAATAGGATTTATTTCAGAAGATACTACATAGGGCAATAGAGGGCCTGTAACAAGGAAGTAATCTAGTCTAGAATAAGACTTGTGGGGATGAGAATAAAATGTATAGTGTTTTTGGGTCGGGTGTTTTATCCTCCAAGAGTCAAATAGATTATGGGATCTAACTAGTTTGCGAAAGGATGTTGATAGTTTCTTAGAGGAAGATTGTGGGGTGGTTTGGAATAGAGTTTTCCTGTCCCTGGTCGGGGACATGCACACATTGAAGATGCCTCCCATGATCGTGAAAGGCTGGGAGAAGGGTTGTAGTTTCTCAAAAACTTTTTCAAGGAAACTGATTTGTCCTACATTTGGTGCATAAATGTTAATTAAGGAAAAAGAGGTAGATAAGTGACTACACTTCAGGAATATGAATCTACCGTGAGGATCTAGGTAGGAGGAGAGTATTTTTATTGGGCTTGTGCGTTTAATAAGAATTGCTACTCCCGCTTTTCCAGAGGGATCAGAGGCAGTATATGCTACGGGGAAGTGTCTAGAGGCAAACTTAAAGGAGCCACTGGACTTAAAATGGGTTTCCTGAACCATAATCACCTCTGCTTTGGATGATTTAAATTCTTTTAAGGCCTGCCACCTTTTGCCTATAGAATTCAATCCTTTAACATTACAAGAGTAAACTTTGAGGGCCATATTTGGCTAAACAAGAAAGTGCTAATGCAGTATAAAGACTGAGAGCATATAAATGAGCATCCTTAAAAAAGAAAAACATTTGAAGACAAACATTGCTTACAATTGTTACATTGATGTAAGTACAACACTGAAAAAACATATATAGGTCAAAAAGAGAAAAAAAGAAAAAAGACCTGCATATGTAAACTCCAAAGGGAGTAAAAAAATTAGGAACTATATTGCATAAGAAGATGAAGAATGTTAAAAAAAGAAAAAAGAAAAAATAATTTTTGAAAAGCCTGAGAAAAAATTTCAGGCTGCCCAGGCATAAGCCTTGGGTCATGAGGGGGGGCATGTTAGCCTGCAGGGTTTGATGGAGGAGGGGGGGAGGTGGGGAGATCCTCGTCTCTGTTTTTTGTAAAAAAAACAAAAAAAAAAAAACAAAAAAAAAAGGAAAACAAACAGACAGGAGGAGCATAAGTATTTGGCATGTAATTATGAACAGGTAGATAAATCTTAAGACAAGCTGGTGTATGTCAAAGAAGTATAAAAAAAAAAAAGGAGGGGGAGGGGAACCCCCAAGAAGGCATCTAGCAAAGACATCGGTGAGAGGTGTGACCTCTCAACAAAGTGACCCGACCACTGTGAGGTCACTACGATAACCATGGTAAATATTATCTGGTCATGGAAAAAAGGCCAGAAAAATTGAGAAAGTAAAAAATAAAAAAATAATAAGTCACATCAGGTTGGATATCTGTGACGATTGGCTCGTTGTGGGGTAGAGAAGTTCTTCTGGGATCTTCGTTGAACTGGGGTCGAAATTTTGGCTGGTGTGGTAAGTGGTTTGGGGTTCGGAGCTGGGGGTATAGAATCTTCCTCAGGCAGGGGGGGTAGACCTAGATTGCGGATAAAGGCTTCACTTTCGTAAAGGTCCCTCAGGGAATGTTGAACACCATCTTTGGAAACGGTTAGGCGGAAGGGGAATCCCCAGCGGTATGGAACTTGATGGTTTTGTAGATGGGTAGTAACAGGACGGAAACTGGGCCTTTTGGCCAAAGTGATTGGGGAGAGATCATTGAATATCTGGATTTTGTGTTGTTTATAGTCAATACGTGACTTGTTCCGCGTTGCAAGTGTGAGGGCTTCTTTGCTTTCGTAGAAGTGGAAGCGGACAATAATATCCCTGGGGTTGGCAGTAGGAGGAGGCTTTGGGGCCAGAGATCTATGCGCCCTGTCCATACGCCAGTCTATGTCCGGAATGTGTGGGGCTAAAGTGACGAATAGGCCTAAAAGGTAGGGACGTAGTTCCTTGTCGTTCACCGTCTCAGGGATTCCCCTAATCCTCAGATTCTGGCGTCTTTCACGATTTTCCAGGTCTTCCTGTTGAAGTTGAAGTAGGGAGACTGTATGTTTCAGGTTGGAGTTGTCCTCTTCGAGAACATGTACATATTGGGTCAGTTCATCGAATTTGTTCTCCAATGTGTTGGTGTGTTCACCTAGTTGGTCGATTTCACCCCGTAACTCATGTGCTATTTTGCTCACTTCTTTAGCAATACTGCGGGTTAATTCGTGTAGTAATGAGTTCAACTTTGTGTCTAGGACAGCTACTGTTACTACATCCACGGGGTGATCGGGTGGAAGAGAGTGTTGGGAGTATTGAGACCTGTTATCATCTTGGGTCATGTCTTCCGGCCGAGTATGTGGGTCAGCAATGTCCGAGGATCTCGGTTGTTCACTGGGGGTCGGGAATCTTTGTTTATATAGGAATCGCTCCATGGTGTCAGGGGTCTGCGACTTTGGCGGTGGGATAAAACCTCTATATATTGCTTTCTGGAAGCCAATCTTCCCCATGTAGTGTTAGGAAGGGTCTGATGTCTTGTTATGATATCGCTCCTGTGATTAATAGGGAACTGTTAGCTTTGTAGGAGCATCTCTTAAAGAGACGGGGATCAAAGGACTCCTCTTACATGTCTGCTTCCCTGCACGCCGGTCTGGGGGTGGTCACATTAAGGATCAGGGAGTGCTGAGGTGGCAGCTGTGAGATTAGCAGGTATATGAAAGAATTTGGTGTCTGCAAACGATCTGTAGTTGGTTAAACTGCAGGGAATAGGTTGTGGGGGTACTTGGAGTACCAAGATGGCCGCCGACTTCCAGGACTAGGCCGAAGCCGCGGCCTGTCCTGAAAGCTGAGGCCGGTCGGGGGGGTCCACTCCCGGGCCCGGACCGGGTCTCCTGGGCCTAAGGTACAGGGATTCTGAGGTTAGGTACAGCAGAGAAGAAGGCTCGGGCGACAGCCCTTGTACTCACAGAGTCCAGGATGGCCGGTGGAGAAGCCCAGGAGTGGCGGCAGGCCGCGGGGGGGTCCGGGATGGAAGGAGAGGATCCCGCTCGGCTCTCCCTCACGCTGTGGGTGTCTGCCTCCTCACGGTGGTAGCTCGGATGTTCCGGTTGGGAGATTCCCAGGGAAGGATCCGCTCGTCCCCCGGTCTGCGGCGTAGGCGAGCGCCAGGCTCCGGACAGGCCGCAGGCCTCAATATGGCGGCGGTAGTTCACAGTCCGGGGCAGGCAGGAGGCCTAAAAAAGCTCAGATTTGCCTGATTTGAAGCAAGATCCAGCCGGATCTGTAGCGGAGAGGGTTGGGGACGTTCCCAGCAATAGATGGGTTTTTTCCCAAGGGAAATAGAGCAGGGATGGCAATGGATGGAAGATGCCTGGACGGAGCCCAGCATACACACGTCCTCCCTGTATCCACGTCCGGCCACGCCCCCAAGAGTTTTTTTTAACTTATCCATCTGTGTTCATTTCTGAGATGTGAAGCACTGTGAAAGTCCTATTTTTTGTTTCTCAATTTTGTGCTCTATTATTTAAGGATGTGATGTATGATATACCTATTCACTCTATATTTACACACTTTTAGTGTTTTCACTGTCACTGATCGGGATATGTATACAGAAAGAAACACAGGAGGGTGCAAAAGCCCTTGAGACCTGCCTTGGTATATGCTAAAGGGGGTCATACCCATCTGGTGAGTGTGTTCCCATCAGGGAAGGGCACTGTTTTGCACAACGTGGAATGTTGGTGGTGAATCGTTTGGCACAATAGAAAATTACAGCATTTAAAGCACAAGCACTGCTTTGAACACTTCTTTGAGCACTGGAACTTTGAGAGAGACTAATTTATACACAATATCAATGTTCTGAATGATTTATGTTTTCACAAGGATTATGTTTTTTATCATAATAATTATTGCTTTAGCTGATTGTTTTCGACTTGCACTATTTATTGGGTAAGCGTGGCTTTAATTTTTATTCTTGATTGGTATGGTAATGTTAGCACATTATAGCAGCTGAGGCTACCTGTATTATTAGCATTGCTCAGGTTCTATACCATATTGTCAATGTTATTGGGGGCTGCATCAGCATTATGGTTTCCCTCAAAGGACAGGTTGTATCTATAAGATTAGATGTCCAGAGCACCTCCTCCAAACATCAGATTCCAAGAGCCCCCCATCAGAAGTCAAGCCTAGTTGCATAGAGATCCCAAAATATTAAGAGCACCTTCAGGATTTTAAGGGACATAAATTACACATCTAATTTCCTGATAACCTATTACATTTCTGTGGGCCCCGAAGTTCCAGGACAGCAGAAACACCCACAAAATGACCTTAATTTGGAAAGCTATCACCCCATTGCTTGGTGACACTTTACATCTGACTCTTTTAGCAGGGACCCCTTCAACTTCTAAATCAGAGATGGCTGTTAATGAGCCACTGCTTTTAACAGGTTCATACTCGGAATCTGATTCTGATTGTTTGGTATCTTTATCGCTCTCATGAGTAATACTACGAATTTTAAATGCCTCCTCACTAGTTTTCTTTTTTGGACATTGGACATTATTGGTAGTGACTGCACTGGTGCTTGATAAAACTTGTACTGGCTGGCAATAAGGACTGTGGTTCTGGCTGACACTGGTAGCTGATGACTATACTGGTGTGGCTAGCAATCAGGTCACTGGTTTTGGGTAACACTCATACTAGATGGCACTGTACTGGTGTGTCTAATGATTGAGTCAAACACTGGTACTAGATAACACTCTAATGGTGTGGCTGGCATTCAGGTCAAGTACTGGCACTAAATGACATTGTATTAGTGTGGCTGGTGATTAAGTCACTGATGCTTGGCTTACACTTGTACTAGATAACAAAGTACTGGTGTGGACTGTTATCAGGTCACTGGTGCTAACTTACACAGGTATATGATGACACTGCCCCAGTGTGGCTGGAAATCATGAGACTGGTGCTGACTTACACTGGTACTGGGTGACACTAGTACTGATGTGGCTGGTGATCAGGGCATGGTGCTGGCTTATACAGGTGTCAGCTGGCAGTGTTACTGGTGTAGCTGTCAATAAAGAGACTACCAGCAAGTCTGGAGATTGAACTGGTGTGTTTGGAGATCAAAACACTGGTGCTGGCTTACATTGATACTAGAAGGCAATGTGCTGGAGCTTGCTGGTGATTAGGGATGAGCTTCGTGTTCGAGTCGAACCCATGTTCGACTCGAACATCGGCTGTTCGGTCGTTCGCCGAATTGCGAATGATATGGGCCGTTCGCGCCAAATTCGTGTGGCGCGTCACGGCCCATAATTCATTGCGGCATCGCAGTGCATTGCTGGCTGATGATTGGCCAAGCATGCACTATGATCCGCATGCTTGGCCAATCACAGCGCCGTCTAAACAGAGAGCCATAATTGGCCAAAGCCAAGGAGGCTTTGGCCAATTATGGCTCAGGGGATTTAGTACACACCCCACACTATTTAAGGGCGCCTGCACGTGTGTAGTGTGTAGTGTGTGTTCCGGCGTTCATTGAGAGAGAGAGACAGACAGTGACATTTGATTTGAGTTAGATAGATTAGGCAGAACAGTCAGTCAGTTTAGCTGCACTTACAGTGTATTGTGTATATATATGCATCCCAGGTGTTGCATATATATATATACACTGTATTCAGTTTAGCTAGATCCGTTCCTGTTATCTTCCTACTGACAGGCAGGCTTGTCTTGTTACAGTATTTACAGCTACCTGAAGAAAATTGCTGGTGTTCTTTTGATCCTATTAGTACCACAGTCAGGCAGCTAGACTATTTACAGTTAGTGCAGTGCGTCCTGCTCACAGTGTTCAGCTAGATCCGTTCCTGTTATCTTCCTACTGACAGGCAGGCTTGTCTTGTTACAGTATATACAGCTACCTGAAGAAAATTACTGGTGTTCTTTTGATCCTATTAGTACCACAGTCAGGTAGCTAGACTATTTACAGTTAGTGCAGTGCATCCTGCTCACAGTGTTCAGCTAGATCCATTCCTGTTATCTTCTTACTGACAGGCAGGCTTGTCTTGTTACAGTATATACAGCTACCTGAAGAAAATTACTGGTGTTCTTTTGATCCTATTAGTACCACAGTCAGGCAGCTAGACTATTTACAGTTAGTGCAGTGTGTCCTGCTCACAGTGCTCAGCTAGATCCGTTCCTGTTATCTTCCTACTGACAGGCAGGCTTGTCTTGTTACAGTATATACAGCTACCTGAAGAAAATGACTATTGTTCTTTTGATCCTATTAGTACCACAGTCAGGCAGCTAGACTATTTACAGTTAGTGCAGTGCGTCCTGCTCACAGTGTTCAGCTAAACCTACAATTTGGTGTAGTGAGACCTCTGCACAGTGTTCATCTAAAGCTACAAGTTAGTGCAGTGCGTCCTGCTCACAGTGTTCAGCTAGATCCGTTCCTGTTATCTTCTTACTGACAGGCAGGCTTGTCTTGTTACAGTATTTACAGCTACCTGAATACAATTGCTGGTGTTCTTTTGATCCTATTAGTACCACAGTCAGGCAACTAGACTATTTACAGTTAGTGCAGTGCGTCCTGAATGAATGAATGAATGAATGAATGAAGGATTTGTAGAGCGCTGCAAATGCGAACTGAATCGCCTCAAGGCGCTAGAATGCGTTCTCTGTTGCCAGCTCTTAGAAAAGGAAGGTCTTTAGTTTTTTCCTGAAGGCCTGATGGTTTTCTTCCATGCGGATGTGGGTCGGAAGAGCGTTCCATAGTCGGGGTCCTTGGACTGCGAATCTTCGTTCTCCCTTTGCTTTGTAGCGATATTTAGGCATGATGAGGAGATTTTGGTTAGCTGATCGAAGGCTGCCATTGGGTGTATAGTGTTTTATTTTCTCCTGAAGATATAGCGGAGCGTTTCCTTGTATGCATTTGTGGGTGAGGCAGAGGGTCTTGAATTTGATCCGATTCTTTACGGTTAGCCAGTGTAGGAACTTTAGGGATGGTGAAATAGATTCCCAGGGTTTTTTTTCCTGTCAACAGTCTTGCCGCCGTGTTTTGAATGAGTTGTAAGCGCGCAAGCTGATATTGGGGTAGTCCTAAGTAGAGCGAATTTGCGTAATCGAGTCGGGAATTGATGATTGTTCCCACAACTCCCGCTTTATCTTCTTCTGGGATGAAGGGGATGAGTCTGCGTAGGAGGCGGAGGAGATGGTGGGAACCGCTCACCACTGATCCTATTTGTGCATCCATTGTCATTCCTGAGTCAAAGATGATTCCGAGACTCTTGGCTTTGATGCTTGGAGCGATGGTCTGTCCTAAGATGGTGGGAGGTGTCCACGGGTCTTAATTTTGGAATTTTTGTTGGCATGTAGAAGAAGAAGTTCTGTTTTTGCGCCGTTAAGTTTGAGGGAGCTGAAGGTCATCCAATCATCAATTGAACTGAGGCATTCTTCTAATTGTTGATGATGGTTTTTTTGTCCGGTGATGCGAAAGTAGAGTTAGGTGTCGTCAGCGTATGAGTGGAAGCAGAGATCGGTTTTCCTGATGATATTTAGAAGTGGGCGGATGTATATGTTGAATAGTACTGGTGACAGGGGCGAGCCCTGAGGAACTCCGCAGGAGATTGCCCGGGTTTCCGAGGTGAATGTTTCTAGCTTCACAATCTGAGAGTGATTCTCTAGGAAGGATGCAAACCATTTTAGAGCCGGACCTGTGGCTCCTGCCACTTCTGAGAGGCGGACAAGTAAAGTATTGTGGTTCACTGTATCAAATGCTGCGCTGAGGTCCAAGAGTACCAGGAGACTGGATTCTCCGTCATCTGCTGCTTCAAGGGCGTCGTCCCATATTTTGAGGAGTGCTGTTTCTGTGCCATGGCCCGGGCGGAAGCCTGATTGCAGTGGGTCCAGTAGTTGGTGTGTGTCCAGGTGGCGTTGTAGCTGCTGTACTACTGCTTTCTCCATAATCTTGGAGATGGTGTTGAGGCTTGTTATCGGTCTGCGGCAGTTAGGGTCCTTAGGGTCAAGATTGGGTTTCTTCAGCAGAGGTTTGACGATGCCTTGCTTGAGGGAGGTTGGTACAGTCCCTTCTTTGAAAGATTGATTTATGAGGTGTGTAAGAGTAGGGGCCACTGTCCTGCTCAGTGTTCAGCTAAACCTACAAGTTGGTGTAGTGAGACCTCTGCACAGTGTTCATCTAAAGCTACAAGTTGGTGCAGTGCGTCCTGCTCACAGTGTTCAGCTAAAACTACAAGTTAGTGCTGTGCGTCCTGCTCAGTGTTCAGCTAAAAATACAAGTTGGTGTAGTGAGACCTCTGCACAGTGTTCATCTAAAGCTACAAGTTAGTGCAGTGCATCCTGCTCACAGTGTTCAGCTAAAACTACAAGTTAGTGCTGTGCGTCCTGCTCACAGTGTTCAGCTAAAAATACAAGTTAGTGCTGTGCATCCTGCTCACAGTGTTCAGCTAAACCTACAAGTTGGTGTAGTGAGACCTCTGCACAGTGTTCATCTAAAACTACAAGTTGGTGTGGTGCGTCCACCTCACAGTGTTCAGCTAAACCTACAAGTTATTTTTTTGCGAGCTCTGCACAGTGTTCACCTAAAGCTACCTGTAGAAGGTTGGTGGTGTTCTCATACTACAGGCAGGCAGTTGATTTTGCCAGCTGCAGTATCAGTACACATATATATAAATATATATATATATAAATATATATATATATAAATATATATATATATATATATATATATATATATCCCAGCTTAGTGCAGCTACAGGCCATTAGTATGTCTGGAAGGCCAAGAAGGAGAGGCAGACAGTCACAAGCCAATAAGAGAGGGCAAGCAGGCTCTGTGTCTAGTGCTGGTCGTGGAGACGGTGCATACTCATCAGCACGTGGCCGTGGGACACGCTTGGCCTTTTTTTCGGCAGCTGGCCGCGTTGAGCCGCAACATGCGGAAGACTTGGTCGAGTGGATGACCAAGCCGTCCTCATCCTCCTCATCCTCTCTCACCCATGCCCAGGGTACTTTGTCTGGCAATGTAGCGGCCTCTTCCCTTGGCTCAATGTCATCAGTGACTCCTTCCCTAGCCCCACCATGTCCTCCTGAGGAGTCCCTCGAACTGTTTGACCACAGTGTTGGGTACATGCTCCAGGAAGATGCCCAGCGTTTGGAAGGCTCTGATGATGATGATACTGAGCTCGATGAAGGCAGTAACATGAGCACGGACAGAGGGGGTGCCCAAGAAGGACAGCAATCTGGCAGTCATGCTCCCCCTGCTGCAGCATACTGCCAGGTTTGCTCCAGTGATGAGGAGGGAGGGGATGATGAGGTCACTGACTCAATGTGGGTGCCTGATAGGAGAGAGGAGGAGGAGGAGGCGGCACATCACCAACGAGGCAGGATGCCCTCCAGGGGCAGCACATTGACTGCATCACACCCCAAAGCTCCACATGTGCAGGGCGCTGCAGTCTCTGCGCGTTATTCAAAAAGTTCTTTGGTGTGGGCCTTTTTTGAGACGAGTGCATCAGATCGCACCGCTGCTATTTGCAACATATGTCTCAAGCATATCTCACGTGGCCAAAACATCTCCCGCTTGGGTACCACATGCTTGACCAGACATATGTTGACCTGCCATGCAGTTCGTTGGCAAGCGTATCTAAAAGACCCACACCAAAGATCAAAGAGGACCTCTCCTTGCTCCTCATCAGCTGAGATTTCCAACCCCACTAGACATTCAGTCCTCTCTGAGACCTGCACTGAGAGGAATGAAGGTGTAGAATTAGGTGTGTCAGAGCCAAGTACTTGTGGGCAATCTGCTTTTGGTACACCGACGTCAGATTGTACCAGGCAAATTTCCCTGCCCCAGCTGCTGCACCGCCAAAAGAAGTTTGCTCCCAGCCATCCACATGCCCAGCGGTTGAATGCTAGCTTGGCAAAATTGCTAGCACTTCAACTGCTGCCTTTTCAGTTGGTAGACTCTGCCCCCTTCCGTGAGTTTGTGGAATGTGCGGTTCCTCAGTGGCAGGTACCCAAATGCCACTTTTTCTCACGGAAGGCGATTCCGGCTCTCTACCGGCATGTGGAAGGCAATGTCCATGCCTCGCTGGACAGGGCGGTCAGCGATAAGGTGCATATTACCGCTGACTCATGGTCCAGCAGGCATGGACAGGGATGTTACCTAAGTTTCACGGCGCATTGGGTGACTCTGCTGGCAGCTGGGAAGGATGCAGGACAAGGTGCAGTAGTGTTGGAGGTTGTTCCACCACCACGCCTCCAAAATGCTAATGATTGTGACACACCTCTCTCCTCCACCCCCTCCTCCTCTTCTTCTTCCTCCATGGCCTCTTCCTGTGCTTTGTCCTCGGAACCAGCGGTGCTCCGTAGCCGTTCAAGGGGCTACGCAAGTACGCAGGCCAAAAGATGCCATGCGGTGCTTGAGCTGGTGTGCTTGGGGGACAGGAGCCACACTGGGGCAGAGGTTCTGTCAGCTCTGCAGGGGCAGGTTCAGAGGTGGTTGACGCCACGCCAACTTAAGGCAGGAATGGTGGTTTGAGACAATGGCACCAACCTCCTCTCTGCCCTCCGACAGGGACAAATGACCCATGTGCCCTGTTTGGCTCACGTCCTTAACTTGGTGGTGCAGCGATTCTTGGGCATGTACTCGGGCTTACAGGATGTCCTGAGGCAGGCCAGGAAAGTCTGTGTGCATTTCCGCCGGTCATATAATGCCAGTGCTCGGCTGACGGACCTCCAAAAGGAGTTTAACCTGCCCAAGAACCGCCTAATCTGTGACATGCCCACCAGGTGGAACTCAACGTTGGCCATGCTGCAGCGGCTGCACACGCAGCAGAGGGCCATCAATGAGTACCTGTGCGACTATGGCACCAGGACAGGGTCAGGGGAGCTTGTTTTTTTTTCCCCACGCCAGTGGGCCATGATCAGGGATGCATGCACTGTCCTGTCACCATTTGGGGAGGCCACGAGGATGGTGAGCAGTGACAGTGCATGCATCAGTGACACTGTCCCCCTTGTCCACCTGTTGGAGCACACGCTGCATGGAATAATGGACAGGGCACTTGAGGCAGAACAGAGGCAGGAAGAGGAGGACTTCCTTAGCTCTCAAGGCCCCCTTTATCCAGACAGTGTTCCTGCCCGCTGATCACACAGGAAGAGGAGGAGGAGGAGGAGGAGGAGGAGGAAGATTGTGTCAGTATGGAGGTGGAGCCTGGCACTCAGCATCAGCAGCAACACATGGACTTGTACGTGGCTGGGAGGAGGTGACTGCGGACCATGTCGTCCTTAGTGACCCAGAGTACTCTGGACCGAATGCCTCAGCAAACCTACGCTGCATGGCCTCCCTGATCCTGCAAAGCCTGCGTAAGGATCCTCGTATTCGTTGTATCAAGGAGAAGGACCAATACTGGCTGGCAACCCTCCTTGATCCACGTTACAAGGGTAAGGTTGTGGACCTTATCTTGCCATTGCAGAGGGAGCAGAGGATGAAACATCTTCGGGAGGCCTTGCAGAAAGGTCTGTGCAACGCGTTCCCAGAGACTGGGAGGTTACAAACTCCTGTTTCTGGACAACGTGTTGCTGAGGCTTCGGTCAGTCAAAGAAGGAGCGGTGGAGAAGGTGGCCGTCTAACCGATGCGTTCAGACAATTTTTTGGTCCGCAGGCCCAAGGTATGATCGGTTCCAGCAACCATCGCCAGCGTCTATTTTACATGGTGCAGGAATACCTAGGGGCAAGATCAGACTTGGACACCTTTCCCACCGAAAATCCTCTGGGTTACTGGGTCTTGAGGATGGATCACTGGCCAGAGCTTGCACAGTATGCAATTGAGCTACTGGCCTGTCCTGCATCCAGCGTTCTTTCGGAACGCACATTCAGTGCTGCTGGAGGCGTGGTAACCGATCACAGGGTGCGTCTGTCCACCGACTCGGTCGATCGACTGATCTTCATAAAAATGAATCAGTCTTGGATCACCACCAGCTACCAAGCACCTGATGCTGATGTAACCGAATAATTTTTTTTTAAATCTCAGATCCCTTCAAAGACTGCCTATGCTGATGCTGAGTGACTATCCCTGAGTAATTATCCTCTTCCTCTTCAATCATCACGCTGATAGCTTGTAAGAACATTTTTGGTTCTGGGCACCACCACCAGTGCCTAAGGCCCAATTTTTCTGCCCCTGTTTAACAGGGGCGTGTAATTACAATTTTTGATGCAATACTTTGCAGCAGGGCTCGTTCCTGCGTTCCAACTAGAGTGTCTGTGAGGGGTTGCAGTGTTGTGGCACCAGCACCAGTGCCTAAGGCCCAATTTTTCTGCCCCTGTTTGACAGGGGCGTGTAATTACAATTTTTGATGCAATACTTTGCAGCATGGCTCGTTCCTGCGTTCCAACTAGAGTGTCTGTGAGGGGTTGCAGTGTTGTGGCACCAGCACCACCACCATCACCACCACCAAAGGCCCAATTTTTCTGCCCCTGTTCAACAGGGGCATGTAATTACAATTCTTGATCTAATATTTCACAGCAGGGCCCATTTCTGCACCCACCAAGAGTGAGTGAGGACTTACAGTGTTGTGGCACCAGCACCATCACCACCACCAAAGGCCCAGTTTTTCTGCCCCTGTTCAACAGGGGCATGTAATTACAATTCTTGATCTAATATTTCACAGCAGGGCCCTGTGAGGGCTTACAGTGTTGTGGCCACAACAACACCTAAGGCCCAAATTTCTACAGAGTATATAGGGCAGGCCCCTACTTTCAAACATCTAACTTACAAACGACTCCTATTTGCAAACGGAAGGAGACAACAGGAAGTGAGATGAAATCTACCCCTAGGAAGGGAAATTCTCTCCTGTAAGAGTTAATATGGGTAAAACATTTCTCCTTTCCACTGATGCTTTCCAATGTACCCGTTCAAAATGACAAACAGATTCTACTTAACAACAAACCTACAGTCCCTGTCTTGTTTGCACCGCCTGTATACTGCTGTTCAGAGTATATAGGGCCTGGTGGCCCCAAACCTTTCCTTATTTTAAATTTGGGTGCGGGTTCCCCTTAATATCCATACAAGACCCAAAGGGCCTGGTAATGGACTGGGGGGGGTACCCATGGTGTTTGTCTCACTGATTTTCATCCATATTGCCAGGACCGGACATTACATTAAACCCGCAAGCAGTTTTAAATGAGATTTTTTCCTTTAAAAATGACATTTGGTGCAGGGACTGTTCTAAACACGGGAAACACGCGCCACTTTACAGGCATACTATAGACACCCCCCAGGTACGATATTTAAAGGAATATTTCACTTTTTTTTTTTTTTACTTTAAGCATCATTAAAATCACTGCTCCCGAAAAAACTGCCGTTTTTTAAAGTTTTTTTTGCATTGATACATGTCCCCTGGGGTAGGACCCGGGTCCCCAAACCCTTTTAAGGTCAATACCATGCAAATTAGCCTTTAAAATGAGCACTTTTGATTTCGAACGTTCGAGTCTCATAGACGTCAATGGGGTTCTAATGTTCGTGCGAACTTTCGGTCCGTTCGCAGGTTCTGGTGCGAACCGAACCGGGGGGTGTTCGGCTCATCCCTACTGGTGATCAAGAGACTGCTGCTGGCTTATGTTGGTACTAGGTGACACTGGTACTGGTGTGGCTGGTGATCGGAACTGGTGCTGAGTTACACTGGTAATAGGTGACAATGGTAATGGTACTGGTGCTGGTCATGATCAGGAGACTGACGCTTGCTTACACTGGTATTGGGAACACTGGTACTGGTGCTGGGTATCAGGTGATTGGTGCTAGGGGACACTGACACCTCAGTGATCAGAGGACTGGTGTTGGCTTCCATTGGTGCTAGGTGACACTGGTATTAATTCTGATAGATATCACTAGACTGGTGCTGGCTTGCATTGCTACTAAGAGACACTGATACTGGTGCTGATAGTGATCAGAGGAGTACTGTTGGCTTACACTGGAACTAGGTGACACTGGTACTGGTGCTGGCAGTGATCTGTATACTTGTGCTGGGTTATATTGGTAATAGGTGACACTGGTACTGGTGTTCAGGAGACTGCTGTCAGGTTACATCTGGTGTTCAGGAGACTGCTGCCAGGTTACATTGGTAAAAGGTGACGCTGATAATGGTGCTGGCTTACACTGTACAAGTTGGTAATGTACTGGTGCTAGCTAGGGATTAGAAAACTGTGCTGGCTTATATTGGTACAAGGTAACACTGTACTGGTCTGGCTGGCGGTCAGCACATTAGTGCTGGGTTAGACGTATACCTTTTAACACTGGTACATGTGCTGCTGTCAATTAGGGTATAAGGTTTTCTCTTAACTCTCACAGCTGATGTTTGAAAGGAAAGAGACAACTGGCTGCAAACCAGTCGTTGATTACATATTGTGATAATGTTATTGTTCACAGCGATCGCGTGATACAGAGCCAATTTCATAACCTCCCCTTCCTACCTCTCCCCTCTCCTCCCTACCAGACACCTCAATACTCTATTCTCATTAACAGATTTTTTATATCATTCTAATATCTCCCTGTAAACCAAATACGGGGCCCATGTTGTCCGATATCTCTCATCTTGAACTTTTATTGCCAAAGTAAGATTTTCCATTTGTTGGATTTCTGCAATTCTAGCCAGCCATTGTGCCCTAGTTGGAGGGTTGTCTTTTTTCCACAGAACAGGGATACATGCCCTAGCTGCCGTTTTCCACTAGGGATGAGCCGAACACCCCCTGGTTCGGTTCGCACCAGAACCTGCGAACGGACCGAAAGTTTGCACGAACGTTAGAACCCCATTGACGTCTATGGATCTCGAACGTTCGAAATCAAAAGTGCTCATTTTAAAGGCTAATTTGCATGGTATTGTCCTAAAAAGGGTTTGGGGACCCGGGTCCTACCCCAGGGGACATGTATCAATGCAAAAAAAACTTTTAAAAACGGCCGTTTTTTCGGGAGCAGTGATTTTAATGATGCTTAAAGTAAAAAAAAAAAGTGAAATATTCCTTTAAATATCGTACCTGGGGGTGTCTATAGTATGCCTGTAAAGTGACGCGTGTTTCCCGTGTTTAAAACAGTCCCTGCACCAAATGTCATTTTTAAAGGAAAAAATCTCATTTAAAACTGCTTGCGGGTTTAATGTAATGTCGGGTCATGGCAATATGGATGAAAATCAGTGAGACTAACGGCATGGGTACCCCCCAGTCCATTACCAGGCCCTTTGGGTCTTGTATGGATATTAAGGGGAACCCCGCACCCAAATTAAAATAAGGAAAGGTGTTGGCCCACCAGGCCCTATATACTCTGAACAGCAGTATACAGGCGGTGCAAACAAGACAGGGACTGTAGGTTTGTTGTTAAGTAGAATCTCTTTGTAATTTTGAACGGGTACATTTTTAACGTGTTTAGCTCCAGCCAAAAAATCTTTTTTAAGCTTTTTGGAAAACATAGGGAAGGGTTATCACCCCTGTGACATTTGTTTTGCTGTCTTTCCTCCTCTTCAGAAGATTTCACCTCACTTTTTGTCCCAATGAAAAATGTTTTTTGAAAATTTGTTTTTTTTTGTGGAACAAGGATTGGAAAGCATCAGTGGAAAGGAGAAATTTTTTTCCCATATTAACTCTTACAGGAGAGAATTTCCCTTCCTAGGGGTAGATTTCATCTCACTTCCTGTTGTCTCCTTCCGTTTGCAAGTAGGAGTCGTTTGTAAGTTAGATGTTTGAAAGTAGGGTCCTGCCCTATATACTCAGCAGAAATTTGGACCTTAGGTGTTGCTGTGGCCACAACACTGTAAGCCCTCACAGGGCCCTGCTGTGAAATATTAGATCAAGAATTGTAATTACATGCCCCTGTTGAACAGGAGCTGAAAAATTAGGCCTTAGGCACTGGTGCTGGTGCCACAACACTGCAACCCCTCACAGACACTCTAGTTGGAACGCAGGAACGAGCCCTGCTGCAAAGTATTGCATCAAAAATTGTAATTACACGCCCCTGTTAGACAGGGGCAGAAAAATTGGGCCTTAGGCACTGGTGCTGGTGCCACAACACTGCAACCCCTCACAGACACTCTAGTTGGAATGCAGGAACGAGCCCTGCTGCAAAGTATTACATCAAAAATTGTAATTACACGCCCCTGTTAAACAGGGGCTGAAAAATTGTGCCTTAGGCACTGGTGGTGGCACCCAGAACCAAAAATGTTCTTACAAGCTATCAGCGTGATGATTGAGGAGGAAGAGGATAATTACTCAGGGATAGTCACTCAGTATCAGCATAGGCAGTCTTTGAAGGGATCTGAGATTTCAAAAAAAAAATATTCGGTTACATCAGCATCAGGTGCTTGGTAGCTGGTGGTGATCCAAGACTGATTCATTTTTATGAAGGTCATCGATCGACCGAGTCAGTGGACAGACGCACCCTGTGATCGGTTACCACGCCTCCAGCAGCACTGAATGTGCGTTCCGAAAGAACACTGGATGCAGGACAGGCCAGTAGCTCAATTGCATACTGTGCAAGCTCTGGCCAGTGATCCATCCTCAAGACCCAGTAACCCAGAGGATTTTCGGTGGGAAAGGTGTCCAAGTCTGATCTTGCCCCTAGGTATTCCTGTAAAACAGACGCTGGCGATGGTTGCTGGAACCGATCATACCTTGGGGCTGCGGACCAAAAAATTGTCTGAACGCATCGGTCAGACGGCCACCTTCTCCACCGCTCCTTCTTTTTTTGTATCAATAAGTTTTTATTGAGTATTTCAAGAAATGGATACAGAAAGGGAAAAAAAATGGGAAATGGAGGAAAATTGGTTACATAACATAAAATAGGGTAGTAAGTGATATACATCTTATAATGATATACAATCAGAAGATATAATCATACAAAAGGATAGATAGGTATAGTATTGGACCTACTGGTTCTGTTAATACGGTATAATCACCTCGAGTATCATGTAAGTTACAGCTTATAAGGCCATATAGACCAGGATTTGTCAAAAGTCGCACAATGTAATGAGTTTAGTGCAATGAGGCGTTCAAAGGTGTAGTTTCTGTTGACAGCTTTGACTATATCTGACACATTCAGAGCTGTAGTGGATTTCCAGTTACAAAGTATCATTAATCTTGTCTCTAGTAATATGTGTGTCACTACAGGTCTGAAGTCCTTATGAATTTTGTCAATGTTTAAATGTAAGATTGCTAATGCAGGGTCTGGGGGTGTAAGCATTCCCGTTATGGAGGAGATTAGTCGAAATATTTGATTCCATGTACTTTTAATTGTGGGGCAATGCCATAGCATGTGTAGTAAGGAACCCGTGTGCCCACAGGCTCTCCAGCAAAGTGGTGAAGTGCCGGGAAAGAATGTTGCCACTCTATAAGGTGTGTAATGCCATCTATTGGCTAGTTTGATTGCTAGTTCCCAGTGTTTAATGCAATGAGAAGCTTTATGTATTCCTGTAAATGCCTGTCGCCATTGTTCTGGTGAAAACTGTTTGCCCAAGTCGCCCTCCCATTTTGTCATTGCTGTAGTTTTGATGAAGGTATTTTTATCCCTTATTTTGTGGTAGAAAAATGATATACCTTTATTGTTGTTGTTGGCGTGTGAGTAAAATTGCCATATTGCTGTCGGTATGTGGAGAGACGGTCTGGGGTGGGATTTAAGAAATCGCGTGATCCGCGTATACAGATATTTCTCTTTATTGGTGAGGTTGTATTGGGACATGACTTGGTCAAATGTCTTCAAATGATTTACGTCATAGAGGTCCAGGATGCTATTTACACCTTTGGTCATCAAGTAAGTAACTTTCAGTAATGGAATCTTAGTTTCTAGTAGCGTCATAGGTAGTGTGTATGGTAGTGCTTGATTATCCTGATCTTTTTGTTTGAGAAGGAATCTCCAAGCTTTCAATGAGATCTGCATAGGGGGAGTAAAAACGGAGATTTTCCATGGTGACCACCCATCGCTTAATAATAATAAGGTTAAATCTTTTGTTGGGGCTAATGCTTTTTCAATGTCTACCCATAATGGTGGATCTTCTCCACCGCTCCTTCTTTGACTGACCGAAGCCTCAGCAACACGTTGTCCAGAAACAGGAGTTTGTAACCTTCCAGTCTCTGGGAACGCATTGCACAGACCTTTCTGCAAGGCCTCCCGAAGATGTTTCATCCTCTGCTCCCTCTGCGATGGCAAGATAAGGTCCGCAACCTTACCCTTGTAACGTGGATCAAGGAGGGTTGCCAGCCAGTATTGGTCCTTCTCCTTGATACCACGAATACGAGGATCCTTACACAGGCTTTGCAGGATCAGGGAGGCCATGCAGCGTAGGTTTGCTGAGGCATTCGGTCCGGAGTCCTCTGGGTCACTAAGGACGACATAGTCCGCAGCCACCTCCTCCCAGCCACGTACAAGTCCATGTGTTTCTTGGGACTGATCCCTTAAAGACTGCTGCTGATGCTGAGTGCCAGGCTCCACCTCCATACTGACACAATCTTCCTCCTCCTCCTCGTCCTCTTCCTGTGTGATCGGCGGGCACGCAGGAACACTATCTGGATAAAGGGGGCCTTGTGAGCTAAGGAAGTCCTCCTCTTCCTGCCTCTGTTCTGCCTCAAGTGCCCTGTCCATTATTCCATGCAGCGTGTGCTCCAACAGGTGGACAAGGGGGACAGTGTCACTGATGCATGCACTGTCACTGCTCACCATCCTCGTGGCCTCCTCAAATGGTGACAGGACAGTGCATGCATCCCTGATCATGGCCCACTGGCGTGGGGGAAAAAAACCAAGCTCCCCTGACCTTGTCCTGTGGCCATAGTCGCACAGGTACTCATTGATGGCCCTCTGCTGCGTGTGCAGCCGCTGCAGCATGGCCAACGTTGAGTTCCACCTGGTGGGCATGTCACAGATTAGGCGGTTCTTGGGCAGGTTAAACTCCTTTTGGGGGTCCGTCAGCCGAGCACTGGCATTATATGACCGGCGGAAATGCACACAGACTTTCCTGGCCTGCCTCAGGACATCCTGTAAGCCCAGGTACCTGCCCAAGAACCGCTGCACCACCAAGTTAAGGACGTGAGCCAAACAGGGCACATGGGTCATTTGTCCCTGTCGGAGGGCAGAGAGGAGGTGCCATTGTCGCAAACCACCATTCCTGCCTTAAGTTGGCGTGGCATCAACCACCTCTGAACCTGCCCCTGCAGAGCTGACAGAACCTCTGCCCCAGTGTGGCTCCTGTCCCCCAAGCACACCAGCTCAAGCACCGCATGGCATCTTTTGGCCTGCGTACTTGCGTAGCCTCTTGAATGACTAGGGAGCACCGCTGGTTCCGAGGAAGAGGCCATGGAGGAAGAAGAAGAGGAGGGGGTGGAGGAGAGAGGTGTGTCACAATCATTAGCATTTTGGAGGCGTGGTGGTGGAACAACCTCCAACACTACTGCTCCTTGTCCTGCATCCTTCCCAGCTGCCATCAGAGTCACCCAATGCGCCGTGAAACTTAGGTAACGTCCCTGTCCATGCCTGCTGGACCATGAGTCAGCGGTAATATGCACCTTACCGCTGACCGCCCTGTCCAGCGAGGCATGGACATTGCCTTCCACATGCCAGTAGAGAGCCGGAATCGCCTTCTGTGAGATAAAGTGGCGTTTGGGTACCTGCCACTGAGGAACCGCACATTCCACAAACTCACGGAAGGGGGCAGAGTCTACCAACTGAAAAGGCAGCATTCAACCGCTGGGCATGTGGATGGCTGGGAGCAAACTTCTTTTGGCGGTGCAGCAGCTGGGGCAGGGAAATTTGCCTGGTACAATCTGACGTCGATGTACCAAAAGCAGATTGCCCACAAGTACTTGGCTGTGACACACCTAATTCTACACCTTCATTCCTCTCAGTGCAGGTCTCAGAGAGGACTGAAGGTCTAGTGGGGTTGGAAATCTCAGCTGATGAGGAGCAAGGAGAGGTCCTCTTTGTTCTTTGGTGTGGGTCTTTTAGATACGCTTGCCAACGAACTGCATGGCAGGTCAACATATGTCTGGTCAAGCATGTGGTACCCAAGCGGGAGATGTTTTGGCCACGTGAGATATGCTTGAGACATATGTTGCAAATAGCAGCGGTGCGATCTGATGCACTCGTCTCAAAAAAGGCCCACACCAAAGAACTTTTTGAATAACGCGCAGAGACTGCAGCGCCCTGCACATGTGGAGCTTTGGGGTGTGATGCAGTCAATGTGCTGCCCTTAGGCTGGCCCCTGGAGGGCATCCTGCCTCGTTGGTGATGTGCCGCCTCCTCCTCCTCCTCCTCTCTCCTATCAGGCACCCACGTTGAGTCAGTGACCTCATCATCCCCTCCCTCCTCATCACTGGAGCAAACCTGGCAGTATGCTGCAGCAGGGGGAACATGACTGCCAGATTGCTGTCCTTCTTGGGCACCCCCTCTGTCCATGCTCATGTTACTGCCTTCATCGAGCTCAGTATCATCATCAGAGCCTTCCAAACGCTGGGCATCCTCCTGGAGCATGTACCCAACACTGTGGTCAAACAGTTCGAGGGACTCCTCAGGAGGACATGGTGGAGCTAGGGAAGGAGTCACTGATGACATTGAGCCGAGGGAAGAGGCCGCTGCTTTGCCAGACAAAGCACCCTGGGCATGGGTGAGAGAGAATGAGGAGGATGAGGACGGCTTGGTCATCCACTCGACCAAGTCTTCCGCATGTTGCGGCTCAACACGGCCAGCTGCCGAAAAAAAGGCCAAGCGTGTCCCATGGCCACGTGCTGATGAGGATGCACCGTCTCCACGACCAGCACTAGACACAGAGCCTGCTTGCCCTCTCTTATTGGCTTGTGACTGTCTGCCTCTCCTTCTTGGCCTTCCAGACATACTAATGGCCTGTAGCTGCACTAAGCTGGGATATATATATATATATCTATATATATGTACTGATACTGCAGCTAGCAAAATCAACTGCCTGCCTGTAGTATGAGAACACCACCAACCTTCCACAGGTAGCTTTAGCTGAACACTGTGAGGTGGACGCACCCCACTAACTTGTAGGTTTAGCTGAACACTGTGAGCAGGACGCACTGCACTAACTGTAAATAGTCTAGCTGCCTGACCGTGGTACTAATAGGATCAAAAGAACACCAGTAATTTTCTTTAGGTAGCTGTAAATACTGTAACAAGACAAGCCTGCCTGTCAGTAGGAAGATAACAGGAACGGATCTAGCTGAACACTGTGAGCAGGACGCACTGCACTAAATGTAAATAGTCTAGCTGCCTGACCGTGGTACTAATAGGATCAAAAGAACACCAGTAATTTTCTTTAGGTAGCTGTAAATACTGTAACAAGACAAGCCTGCCTGTCAGTAGGAAGATAACAGGAACGGATCTAGCTGAACACTGTGAGCAGGACGCACTGCACTAAATGTAAATAGTCTAGCTGCCTGACCGTGGTACTAATAGGATCAAAAGAACACCAGTAATTTTCTTCAGGTAGCTTTATATACTGTAACAAGACAAGCCTGCCTGTCAGTAGGAAGATAACAGGAATGGATCTAGCTGAACACTGTGAGCAGGACGCACTGCACTAAATGTAAATAGTCTAGCTGCCTGACCGTGGTACTAATAGGATCAAAAGAACACCAGTAATTTTCTTTAGGTACCTGTAAATACTGTAACAAGACAAGCCTGCCTGTCAGTAGGAAGATAACAGGAACGGATCTAGCTGAACACTGTGAGCAGGACGCACTGCACTAAATGTAAATAGTCTAGAAGATAACAGGAACGGATCTAGCTAAACTGAATACAGTGTATATATATATATATATATATATATATATATATATATATATATATATATATATATATATATATATATATATATATATGCAACACCTGGGATGCATATATATACACAATACACTTTAAGTGCAGCTAACTGACTGACTGTCCTGCCTAATCTAGCTAACTCAAATGAAATGACACTGTCTCTCTCTCTCTCTAAGCACACCGGAACACACTGCACAGGGCCGCCGTGCAGGCGGCCTTATATAGTGTGGGGCGTGTACTAAATCCCCTTAGCCATAATTGGCCAAAGCCTCCTTGGCTTTGGCCAATTACGGCTCTCTGTTCAGGCGGCGCTGTGATTGGCCAAGCATGCGGGTCATAGTGCATGCTTGGCCAATCATCAGCAAGCAATGCACTGCGATGCCGCAGTGAATTATGGGCCGTGACGCGCCACACGAATTTGGCGCGAACGGCCCATATCGTTCGCAATTCGGCGAACGACCGAACAGCCGATGTTCGAGTCGAACATGGGTTCGACTCGAACACGAGGTTCATCCCTATTTTCCACTGATATAGGGATATCTAGCAGCAAAAAAGTTGCCGGTCTATCTCCAAGGGAGATTCCTGTTATTATTTTAATAGTTACGGCAACCATTTCCCAGAACTCTCTAATTCTTGTACATTCCCAAAAAATATGTAAAATTATACCTTCTGCTTCGTGACTCTCCAACAGACATCGGACACTTGGGGGTAAATCCTGTGTAGTACATTCGGTGTTCTATACCATCTGGTAAGGATTTTGTAACCCCCCTCCTGATATCTACTTGCTACTGATGCCTTTTGATTAAATAGCAGAATGCCCTTCTGTTTTTGGGAGAATGATGTCTCCAGATTTCTCTCCCATGCTCGAAGGAAAGTAAGTTCCTGAGATGTCTCTACTCCAGTTAATATAGTATACAAATAAGACAGCGAGTGTCTCATTGTTTCTCCCTTCAAACATATATTCTCAAACGCAGTCAATGCTCTTACTTCTCCGTATATATTTGACTTCGATTTGATAAAGGCTTCTAGCTGCATCATTCTAAAAAATCTAATTCAGGTGCTATTTCTCTTTCAATCTCTTTTTTTTTACATTAAATAATTATCCACTGAAAAGTGAATGATCCTGCTGAAGCCTCTGCGTCGTATTGCTCTAAACCTAGGGTCCATCATTCCTGGCTGAAACGCTGGTGTACCCAGAACCGGGAGCATTGGACTAGTATTTGTCGAGATAGGCGTTTTAAAAAAAATCTTTTTAATCGTTCGAAATGTAGCACCTATTTTTGGATGTTTCCTCACTTCAGCTGGCACCTCAGCTTCTGGTATCCACACTAGACCTTCCAATGGAATATCTATTTATGCCTGTTCTATCTGTATCCAGGGCTTCTTATTTTTAAGTCCACACCACTCCATCACTCTGGCTAAATGTGAGGCATCCTGGTATCTTATTGGATCTGGAAACCCTATACCTCCTTTTCCTTTGGGAAGTGATAATATAGTTCTGCGTACTCTTGCTGGCTTCCCGCCCCAAATAAACTTCAAAAATCTTGATCTGAGATCTCTTAAAAAGCTTGGAGGAGTCTTAATTGGCAGAGTCTGTATTAAATACAGAAGTCTTGGCATCACATTCATCTTAATAATATTTGTTCTCCCAAACCATGTAAAAATATCTTTGTCCCATCTCAGGAGATCAAGTTTAATCTGTCTAGCCATCGGTATGTAATTAAGCTCAAATAACTCATTTAAATTCTTCGATATTTTTGTCCCTGGATAACTTATATATGAATGAGTGTATCTAAAATAAAATTGTGTGGTTACCAACTGTAGGAAGGGTGTGTTTGTTTCTTTACCCAATGCTTCCGATTTCCCGTAATTTACTTTAAAATTTGATATTTTACCATACTCACAAAGCTCCATCAGCAAACATGGAAGGGATATGACTGGGGAGGTTACAAAAAAAATTAAGTCGTCGGCATAAGCCGCAAGTTTCTGTTCTTCTTCCTTTATTTTTATCCCCTTAACCACTTGACGACCGCCTCACGCCGATGTACGTCGGCAAAGCGGCACGGACAGGCAAAATCACGTACATGGTACGTGATTTGCCTTCCGCGGGTGGGGGGTCCAATCGGATCCCCCCCGCCGCCCGAGGCGGTCCCGTTTTGTCCCCCGGCGATCGGAGACAAGGGGGAGGCCATCCGTTCATGCCCCCCCCCTCGCGATCGCCGCCGGCCAATGGGAACACTCCTTTGCTGCTGTATGCTAAACAGCAGCAAAGGAAATGATGTCATCTCCCCTCGGGTCGGTAGTTTCCGTTCCGGCCCGAGGAGAGACGACATGTGAGTGACTGCACCAACACACACACACACAGTAGAACATGCCAGGCACACATTACACCCCGATCCCCCCCCCCGATCGCCCCCCGATCACCCCCCCCCCTGTCACAAACTGACACCAGCAGTTTTTTTTTTTTCTGATTACTGCTAGGTGTCAGTTTGTGACAGTTACTGTGTTAGCACAGTTACCGTTACCCCCCTGTAGGTCTAGGGTACCCCCCTAACCTCCCCTAATAAAGTTTTAACCCCTTGATCACCCCCCGTCACCAGTGTCACTAAGCGATCATTTTTCTGATCGCTGTATTAGTGTCGCTGGTTCCGCTAGTTAGTGAGGTAAATATTTAGGTTCGCCGTCAGCGTTTTATAGCGTCAGGGACCCCCATATACTACCTAATAAATGTTTTAACCCCTTGATTGCCCCCTAGTTAACCCTTTCACCACTGATCACCGTATAACCGTTACGGTTGACGCTGGTTAGTTTGTTTATTTTTTATAGTGTCAGGGCACCCGCCGTTTATTACCGAATAAAGGTTTAGCCCCCTAATCGCCCGGCGGTGATATGCGTCGCCCCAGGCAGCGTCAGATTAGCGCCAGTACCGCTAACACCCACGCACGCAGCATGCGCCTCCCTTAGTGGTATAGTATCTGATCGGATCAATATCTGATCCGATCAGATCTATACTAGCGTCCCCAGCAGTTTAGGGTTCCCAAAAACGCAGTGTTAGCGGGATCAGCCCAGATACCTGCTAGCACCTGCGTTTTGCGCCTCCGCCCGGCCCAGCCCACCCAAGTGCAGTATCGATCGATCACTGTCACTTACAAAACACTAAACGCATAACTGCAGCATTCGCAGAGTCAGGCCTGATCCCTGCGATCGCTAACAGTTTTTTTGGTAGCATTTTGGTGAACTGGCAAGCACCAGCCCCAGGCAGCGTCAGGTTAGCGCCAGTACCGCTAACACCCACGCACGCACCGTACACCTCCCTTAGTGGTATAGTATCTGAACGGATCAATATCTGATCCGATCAGATCTATACTAGCGTCCCCAGCAGTTTAGGGTTCCCAAAAACGCAGTGTTAGCGGGATCAGCCCAGATACCTGCTAGCACCTGCGTTTTGCCCCTCCGCCCGGCCCAGCCCAGACCACCCAAGTGCAGTATCGATCGATCACTGTCACTTACAGAACACTAAACGCATAACTGCAGCGTTCACAGAGTCAGGCCTGATCCCTGCGATCGCTAACAGTTTTTTTGGTAGCGTTTTGGTGAACTGGCAAGCACCAGCCCCAGGCAGCGTCAGGTTAGCGCCAGTACCGCTAACACCCACGCACGCACCGTACACCTCCCTTAGTGGTATAGTATCTGATCGGATCAATATCTGATCCGATCAGATCTATACTAGCGTCACCAGCAGTTTAGGGTTCCCAAAAACGCAGTGTTAGCGGGATCAGCCCAGATACCTGCTAGCACCTGCGTTTTGCCCCTCCGCCCGGCCCGGCCCAGCCCACCCAAGTGCAGTATCGATCGATCACTGTCACTTACAAAACTCTAAACGCATAACTGCAGCGTTCGCAGAGTCAGGCCTGATCCCTGCGATTGCTAACAGTTTTTTTGGTAGCGTTTTGGGGAACTGGCAAGCGCCAGCGGCGTAGTACACCCCGGTCGTAGCCAAACCAGCACTGCAGTAACACTTGGTGACGTGGCGAGTCCCATAAGTGCAGTTCAAGCTGGTGAGGTGGCAAGCACAAGTAGTGTCCCGCTGCCACCAAAAAGACAAACACAGGCCCGTCGTGCCCATAATGCCCTTCCTGCTGCATTCGCCAATCCTAATTGGGAACCCACCGCTTCTGCAGCGCCCGTACTTCCCCCATTCACATCCCTAACCAAATGCAGTCGGCTGCATGAGAGGCATTTTTATGTCCTCCCGAGTACCCCTACCCAGCGAACCCCCCAAAAAAGATGTTGTGTCTGCAGCTAGCGCGGATATAGGCGTGACACCCGCTATTATTGTCCCTCCTGTCCTGACAATCATGGTCTTTGCATTGGTGAATGTTTTGAACGCTACCATGCACTAGTTGAGTATTAGCGTAGGGTACAGCATTGCACAGACTAGGACACACTTTCACAGGGTCTCCCAAGATGCCATCGCATTTTGAGAGACCCGAACCTGGAACCGGTTACAGTTATAAAAGTTAGTTACAAAAAAAGTGTAAAAAAAAAAAAATATATAAAATAAAAAAAAATAGTTGTCGTTTTATTGTTCTCTCTCTCTCTATTCTCTCTCTCTATTGTTCTGCTCTTTTTTTACTGTATTCTATTCTGCAATGTTTTATTGTTATTGTTATTATGTTTTATCATGTTTGTTTTTCAGGTATGTAATTATTTATACTTTACTGTTTACTGTGCTTTATTGTTAACCATTGTTAACCATTTTTTTGTCTTCAGGTACGCCATTCACGACTTTGAGTGGTTATACCAGAATGATGCCTGCAGGTTTAGGCATCATCTTGGTATCATTCTTTTCAGCCAGCGGTCGGCTTTCATGTAAAAGCAATCCTAGCGGCTAATTAGCCTCTAGACTGCTTTTACAAGCCGTGGGAGGGAATGCCCCCCCCCCCACCGTCTTTCGTGTTTTTCTCTGGCTCTCCTGTCTCAACAGGGAACCTGAGAATGCAGCCGGTGATTCAGCCAGCTGACCATAGAGCTGATCAGAGACCAGAGTGGCTCCAAACATCTCTATGGCCTAAGAAACCGGAAGCTACGAGCATTTCATGACTTAGATTTCGCCGGATGTAAATAGTGCCATTGGGAAATTGGGGAAGCATTTTATCACACCGATCTTGGTGTGGTCAGATGCTTTGAGGGCAGAGGAGAGATCTAGGGTCTAATAGACCCCAATTTTTTCAAAAAAGAGTACCTGTCACTACCTATTGCTATCATAGGGGATATTTACATTCCCCGAGATAACAATAAAAATGATTAAAAAAAAAAAATATGAAAGGAACAGTTTAAAAGTAAGATTAAAAAAGCAAAAAAATAATAAAGAAAAAAAAAAAAAAAAAAAAAAAAGCACCCCTGTCGCCCCCTGCTCTCGCGCTAAGGCGAACGCAAGCGGCGGTCTGTCGTCAAACGTAAACAGCAATTGCACCATGCATGTGAGGTATCACCGTGAAGGCCAGATCGAGTGCAGTAATTTTTCCAGTAGACCTCCTCTGTAAATCTAAAGTGGTAACCTGTAAAGGCTTTTAAAGGCTTTTAAACATGTATTTATTTTGTTGCCACTGCACGTTTGTGCGCAATTTTAAAGCATGTCATGTTTGGTATCCATGTACTCCGCCTAAGATCATCTTTTTTATTTCATCAAACATTTGGGCAATATAGTGTGTTTTAGTGCATTAAAATTTAAAAAAGTGTGTTTTTTCCCCAAAAAATGCGTTTGAAAAATCGCTGCGCAATTACTGTGTGAAAAAAAAAATGAAACACCCACCATTTTAATCTGCAGGGCATTTGCTTTAAAAAAATATATAATGTTTGGGGGTTCAAAGTAATTTTTTTGCAAAAAAAAATAACTTTTTCATGTAAACAATAAGTGTCAGAAAGGGCTTTGTCTTCAAGTGGTTAGAAGAGTGGGTGATGTGTGACATAAGCTTCTAAATGTTGTGCATAAAATGCCAGGACAGTTCAAAACCCCCCCAAATGACCCCATTTTGGAAAGTAGACACCCCAAGCTATTTGCTGAGAGTCATGTCGAGTCCATGGAATATTTTATATTGCGACACAAGTTGCGGGAAAGAGACAAATTTTTTTTTTTTTTTTTTGCACAAAGTTGTCACTAAATGATATATTGCTCAAACATGCCATGGAAATATGTGAAATTACACCCCAAAATACATTCTTCTGCTTCTCCTGAGTACGGGGATACCACATGTGTGAGACTTTTTGGGAGCCTAGCCGCGTACGGGACCCCGAAAACCAAGCACCGCCTTCAGGCTTTCTAAGGGCGTGAATTTTTGATTTCACTCTTCACTGCCTATCACAATTTCGGAGGCCATGGAATGCCCAGGTGGCACAAAACCCCCTCAAATGACCCCATTTTGGAAAGTAGACACCCCAAGCTATTTGCTGAGAGGTATAGTGAGTATTTTGCAGACCTCACTTTTTGTCACAAAGTTTTGAAAATTGAAAAAAGAAAAAAAAAAATGTTTTTTCTTGTCTTTCTTCATTTTCAAAAACAAATGAGAGCTGCAAAATACTCACCATGCCTCTCAGCAAATAGCTTGGGGTGTCTACTTTCCAAAATGGGGTCATTTGGGGGGGGTTTGTGCCACCTGGGCATTCCATGGCCTCCGAACCTGTGATAGGCAGTAAAGAGTGAAATCAAAAATTTTCACCCTTAGAAATCCTGAAGGCAGTGATTGGTTTTCGGGGTCCCGTACACGGCTAGGCTCCCAAAAAGTCCCACACATGTGGTATCCCCATACTCAGGAGAAGCAGCTAAATGTATTTTGGGGTGCAATTCCACATATGCCCATGGCCTGTGTGAGCAATATATCATTTAGTGACAACTTTATGAAAAAAAATAAAAAATAAATAAAAAGTGTCACTTTCCCGCAACTTGTGTCAAAATATAAAATATTCCATGGACTCAATATGCCTCTCAGCAAATAGCTTGGGGTGTCTACTTTCCAAAATGGGGTCATTTTGGGGGGTTTTGTGCCACCTGGGCATTCCATGGCCTCCGAAACTGTGATAGGCAGTGAAGAGTGAAATCAAAAATTTACACTCTTAGAAATCCTGAAGGCGGTGATTGGTTTTCGGGGCCCCATATGCGGCTAGGCTCCCAAAAAGTCCCACACATGTGGTATCCCCATACTCAGGAGAAGCAGCTGAATGTATTTTGGGGTGCAATATCACATAGGCCCATGGCCTGTGTGAGCAATATATCATTTAGTGACAACTTTTTGTAAATATTTTTTTTTTTTTTTTTGTCATTTTTCAATCACTTGGGACAAAAAAAATAAATATTCAATGGGTTCAACATGCCTCTCAGCAATTTCCTTGGGGTGTCTACTTTCCAAAATGGGGTCATTTGGGGGGGGGGTTGTACTGCCCTGCCATTTTAGCACCTCAAGAAATGACATAGGCAGTCATAAACTAAAAGCTGTGTAAATTACAGAAAATGTACCCTAGTTTGTAGACGCTATAACTTTTGCGCAAACCAATAAATATACGCTTATTGACATTTTTTTTACCAAAGACATGTGGCCGAATACATTTTGGCCTAAATGTATGACTAAAATTTAGTTTATTGGATTTTTTTTATAACAAAAAGTAGAAAATATCATTTTTTTTCAAAATTTTCGGTCTTTTTCCGTTTATAGCGCAAAAAATAAAAACCGCAGAGGTGATCAAATACCATCAAAAGAAAGCTCTATTTGTGGGAAGAAAAGGACGCAAATTTCGTTTGGGTACAGCATTGCATGACCGCGCAATTAGCAGTTAAAGCGACGCAGTGCCAAATTGGAAAAAGACCTCTGGTCCTTAGGCAGCATAATGGTCCGGGGCTCAAGTGGTTAATGTTCAAATTTGCCCGTATTTTCCTTAAAAAAGGTTCTATTGCCAAAATAAAAATCAGAGGTGAAAGAGGGCACCCCTGTTGTGTTCCATTCTGAGAGCATTTGCCAGCATTCTCCCTGGTTTATTTCCAAATCTGTAAAATGTCCGTCTCCCTCTGGTTAATTTGGCTTTTGCTTTTTCTATTAACTGAAGATTGAGCTTTTCACCTAAGCCAGCAAGTTCCTGTTCTATTTCTTGTGCCTGAGATTTTTTATGTACTATCTCTAATTCCCCAATACATTTAAGCAGCGAATCAATTTGTTTGTTCAGTTTCCGTTTCCTGTGTGTCTCCATGGAGATAAACAAACCTCTCATGACACATTTATGTGTCTCCCATTTACAGAATGGTGTTGTTTCCCCTGTGTCGTTTACTGTAAAAAAATAATCTAATTCTTGCTTTAATTTCCCTTCATACTCACTCTCCTTGAGGAGAGTTTCATTGATCTTCCAATGCCACTCTCTGTGTTCCCCCTCCCCCATTTCTAGCGTACAGCTTGTCCGAGCATGATCTGATAAGGTAAATGACCCAATCGATGCCTCTATTAGGGATGCAATTATATTTTGGGAGATAAGAATATAGTCAATTCTGGAATAAGTCTTATACTTTGCAGAAAAACATGTGTAATCTCTGTCCTGTGCATGTACCGTCCTCCAACTATCTATCAGTTGCAGTTCTTGTAAAAAAAAATTCGCTTTCCTCAGTTTGACATATGAAAGGTGAGATGATCCTTTCGATGTGTCCTTCAATGGATCTAGGGCCATGTTAAGGTCGCTCCCCAACACTAAAGTTCCTTCTTTATGTTGTTGCACTGTCTGTAAGTATGCCTCCAAGGAATTCACTTGGTCTTCATTTGGTAAGTATAAATTTACTAACATTCCCTTCTCTATAAGGAGACGACCCCCTTCGTCCATGGCATCTGTTTTGCTATTATGCTAGGAACCCCACAGGATTTTGAAGTCTGCGATGTACTATGATACATAGTCGGGAAACCGTGGTTTTTACGCCATGAAATTTTATCCCTTTTAAAATGTGTCTCCTGTAAAAAGATAATTTGGGATTTAAGTCTCCCTAACGCTGCCATTAATCTTACCCGTTTCTCTGGGATGTTTAGTCCCTTAATATTGTACGATGTAAAGGTTATCTTAGTCATCTCTGTAGTCTGCTAAATCTGAGAGCGAGGAGAAGAGGGGACAGAGAAAAGAAGGAAAAAAAAGGTAAATTCCAAAACAATATTTTCCCTCCCTAGGAGCCAAAACTCTTCAGGTGAGCGATTGACTGAGTACTAATTTGGACCAGTCCTTTACCCAAAAAAAAAAAAAAAAATCCCCAACGCCTCCGACTTTATATAAATTATATACATTATAAATCTTTTACCCTCCCTTGTTATCACTTCTTTTTTGGGGGGGGGTTAGGGAGGGGGATGATAATGTTTGATAGAGGAGTGGATTAAAAGTAGAAAAAGGGAATTTACAAGGAATTATAGAGCCAATCAAAGGTAATACAAGACATACAGATGGATAGAATTACTTAAGATGTATTAAGAAGACACTGTGTGATTGTAATGAATTGTACTGTGAAACCTATGAAAAAATAAAGAATTTATAAGAGGCAATTTCACTGGATCTGCACCCCCTTTGGGGGATCTGTTGTGTCCAATGTTTAGGATCACAGTTTAGCGCTTGTGTGCAAGTGACATTTACCCTAGGTTACCACCTATGCATTTTATAGTGCGTTTTGCAGTTTTCAGAAACGCACTACAGTCCATTTAACATGGTTTCCTATGGTACAAGTTCACATCTATGCGTTTTGCGGCCGGTCCATTTTTTGGAAATGGTTGGCGACTTTATTCCTTCGATTTCCGGGTAATAGACAATGGATTCGCACCAGAAACGCAAGTGTTTGTGTGTTTGTGATGTGATTTTTGATGTGTTTTGCGTTTTGCAGTTCTTAATTTAACACTGTATATAGCCAGTTGCTAAGCAGGGGGCCGCCCCCTCTCCTGAACAATACCAGGCAGCATGCCCTCAACATGGGGGGGTGGGTGCCTTGCCCCATGTTGATGAGGACAAGGGCCTCTTCCTGACAACTCTGGCCGGTGGTTGTCAGGGTCTGCGGGCGGGGGGCTTATCGGAATCTGGAAGCCCCCATTAACAAGAGGGCCCCCAGATCCCACCCCCCCATGTGAAGGGGCCTCCAGATCCCGCATCCACCCCCCCATGTTGAGGGCATGCGCCTGCTATGGTTCAGGAGGGGGGGGGCTCGCTCGTCTCCTCCCTTTCCTGACCTATGGGGCGGCATGCTCGGATAAGGGTCTGGTATGGATTATGGGGGGTCTCCTCCGAATACATACTAGACCCGAAGGGACTGGTATGGACCTGGGGGGAACTCCACACCATTTTTTTTTTTGCAAATTATTTTGCCGGCAATTTTTTTTTATTACTTTCAGCTTTCGGTGGGGAGGCCTGCTGACAGCTGATGACTCATCGGTTGTTAAGGACACGGCGGCTGGCTTCCCGGCCCCCTCCTTAGCAACTAGCTATATACAGTGCATTTAAAGAGAAAAAAAAGCAAAATGCATGAAAACGGCATGCAAAAACGTATAACAAAACGCTGGTTTAAAAACACAAAATGCATGTGCCTGAAAGATGCATCAAGTGTAGCCGCATAGATGTGAACCTAGACTTATAAACCGGAACATGCCTTTTAGAAGTGCAGCATTCATCCATTTATCTACAATGGTCAGACAGAAAGTGGTTAAACGAATTTTATACTTTTAATGTTTCACTTAAAGCATTTTTAAAAGTGATGCTCCCTGCCAAGCCAAACTTTTTTTTTTTTTTAGCTTTGGTACATGATCTCTAGGGCAGTGTTCAGCCCCCCCACCCCCCCCCCCCCCGTGGCATTTGTTTGACAATCCCTTGCCTATTAATCTGAAAAAAGGAAAGGAATTATTGTTTTTCAACATTCGATTCCTATTGATCAATAGATTCAGATTCAGCACCCAAACTTTAGTCATATTGAACCAGGATACGTTCAGCTCCTCTCTATTAACTACCATAGAATGTGTGATTATGTCCAGCCAGTTGTTGTACCCCGACAGACAGCACATTTATATCAGTGAGGTCACTTTTCCCTAATGCATTTACACAATATAACTTAGCCAAAGACCTACCCACAGCCTGCTGATTGGACAATGCATGGATAGTATAAAATGATGAGGTCATCCCTGTACTGTCTCATCCTATATTTATGCTCACAATGATAGAAAACATTGAGCAAAACAATGGGTTAAAATGCTTATCTCCCAGACTGAGTGATGCTGTGCAGGGGATTATATTATTATAATAAGCTCATATTCATAATGCACTAATTGTAATTAAACTACTATTTCTTAACGAAAACACTATTGAACTAAAAGTTTTTAAAAATTTCTGCCTAGAGTTTATCTTTACGTCTGTGGGTTTCTATATTTCCTACATTCTTATGCCCTGAACACACGGTCGGACATTGATCGGACATTCCGACAACAAAATCCTAGGATTTTTTCCAACGGATGTTGGCTCAAACTTGTCTTGCATACACACGGTCACACAAAGTTGTCGGAAAATACGATCGTTCTGAACGCAGTGGCGTAAAACAAGTACGTCTGGACTATAAACGGGGCAGTAGCCAATAGCTTTCATCTCTTAATTTATTCTGAGCATGCGTGGCACTTTGTGCGTCGGATTTGTGTACACATGATCGGAATTTCCGACAATGGATTTTGTTGTCGGAAAATTTTATAGCAAGCTCTCAAACTGTGTGTCGGAAATTCCTATGGAAAATGTGTGATGGAGCCTACACACGGTCAGAATTTCCGACAACAGGGTCCTATCACACATTTTCCGTCGGAAAATCCGACCGTGTGTACAGGGCATTATTGTGCAAAGAAGTGTTGTCTGCTTTTAAAAAAAAACAATAAAACATTGTTGAATGTTTTGAGATGCATTTTCATGCGGAGCTTGGAATGTGCATTTTGTAGACAATAATAAGAACGTCTTCTGTAAAATAAAGTCCATTACAGAGATGAGATTACCCTGGCTTTGGAAATGTGTTTTTTGCCAGAGACATTAAGAAGTAGAATGAGATTGTCTTGCTTTATGTATTCACTAAATAAGCTTTAGAAAAAAAGAGAAAAGCAACATTCAGACCCATAAGTAACAAGGAGAACAGGGAATTGTGGGAGATAGTGGAATCTGAATCAGATTTTGTATAACACATATAGAAGATCCAGAGATAAAAGAAGAGCCATTTACAAGAGACTGCTACATTACAAGTGTGACAAAAGTGGGGTAAAGCGAGACTAAACAATATCCTTATACCTAAAAAAAAATAATCCATACACATCCATTACTTAACACTCCCTCAATCAACATTAACCGCTTAGCAGCCGTCCAACATAGATTTACTGCGGCAGGGCAGCAGGGCGGCCGCTCTGCACCAGATCACGTACCTGGTATGTGATCTGACAGTTCTGGGTCTGGGCGCATGCATGCCGCCGCCGACCCACTACCACTGTGATTGTACAAAGAGGATGCCAATCAGCAAGTCCGGTAGATGCGATGTCCACCAAGACATGCCAATCTTTCGTGAGAAAGGCAGAACAGCGGTCTGCCTATGTAAACAAGGCAGACCGCCGTTCAGTGAGAGGGAAATGTGCTGATCTTGTGTTCCTGCCAAGCACGGATCTATACATTCCTCCAGTCAAAGCATCCCCCTCAGTTAGAAATCACTCCTAGGGAATGAAGAAATTCGATTTTTTACATTTCTTTATTGGGAATGTTTGAAAGCAGAAAGTAAAAAGTTTATTTATTTATTTTTTTCAAAACGGTTGGTCTTTTTTTGTATATAGCGCAAAAATAAAAAACGCAAAGGTGATCAAAAACAAACAAAAGCTCAATTTGTGGGAAAAAAAAGACATACATTTTTTTTGGGTACAGAATCGCAGGACCGCGCAATTGACAGTTAAAGTAAGGCAGTGCCAAATCGCAAAAAATGGTCTGGTCATTAAGAGGGGTAAACCTCCCGGAGCTGAAGTGGTTAAAATGGCTGTAAAGGCTAAAGTTTTTTTTACCTTTAATGAATGTAATGAAGGTAAAAAAAAAACATTTGTGTGCACCAACCCCCCCCCATCCTTACCTGAGCCCCCTCCGATCCAGCAATTTTCACAATATGCTTGGCTGTTTAGGGGCTCTCCCTCCTCATTGGCTGAGCCCATTCGCTCCCACTGCTGTCAATCACAGCCAGTGAGCCAATTAGGAGAGAGAGAGGGGGGCCTAACCGCAGCTCTATATGTCTTGAGGACGTGTAGCACCCCCTAGGTAGGTAGGTGCTAGAGGTAGGATTTTTGTAGGATAGGCACATTTATGCCCTGTACACACGATCGGACTTTCCGATGGAAAATGTGCGATCCGAGCTTGTTGTTGGAAGTTCCGACCGTGTGTAGGCTCCATCGGACTTTTTCCATCGGAATTTCCGACACACAAAGTTTGAGAGCTGGATCTAAAATTTTCTGACAACAAAATCCGTTTGAGTAAATTCCGATAGTGTGTAGACAATTCCGACGCACAAAGTGCCACGCATGCTCAGAATCAAGCAGAAGAGCCGCACTGGCTATTGAACTTCATTTTTCTCGGCTCATCGTACATGTTGTACGTCACCGAGTTCTTGGTGTTCGGAATTTCTGACTAATTTTGTGTGACCGTGTGTATGCAAGACAAGTTTGAGCCAACATCCGTCGGAAAAAATCTGATGGATTTTGTTGTCAGAATGTGCGATCGTGTGTACAGGGCATTAGGCAGGCCTGGCTGGCAGGCCTATTTAAATACCCAGGGTCAGCCTAGCTGGGGAGGAGTTGTTCGGATGGTAGAGCTGTAGATGGAGTTCTAGGCTGTCGGGGGGCCTTTGAGCGAACTCCTCAGTCTGGGGGGGGGGGGTGACATTGGGCCTGGGCTCGCTTGCAGACAGGGCCCTTCAAGAAATCGTGGAGGTGTCCTGGACAGGAGGCACAGGAGGAGCAAGAGAGGGCAGCAAGAGAGGGCACTGCCGGGCAAGTCTCCAGGGAGAGGAACAACTGGTCGCAGCCAGGAGGGCTGGTGAGTGACATGCACAGGCCTGAGTGGACTGGGAGTCACGCCTGAGAGGACTGGGAGAATGCAGTCTGGGAAGGGTGCAGAACCAGAGAAGTGGACTGTGGTGTCATGGGCAGTGGAGAAGGGCAGGTGCAGCCAGGAGGGCTGGCAGGGCCTGAATATGGGTTACTGGGCTCAGTAGCCACATTTAGGACAGCTAGCACCAGGAACTTTCTATTTTCTGCTACACTATAGGGGCCTGCGGTCCCTGCCTGCAAAGAGCAATTGCTAAGGCTTGTCTGAGTCAGTGTCAGGCCTGACCATTTTGCGCTAACTGTGCCTGGAAGCTCAAGTAAGCAAAGTGCTGGAGGAGCTGAGGAGTGATAGTCTGCAGCAGGAGTTGTGCTGGAGTGAAGACTGGAATGTATATACCGGAGTGTATATAGTTCTGCAAATTCTTTTGGCCATCCCATACTTCCCTTACCCCATCCAAGTTCAAACCCCTCAATAAAATATAAAAACAAAGTACATGGACTATTCTATGTCTCAGAATGTTTGAGAGGTGAATACCGAGCTGGGCAGGGTGACAGTTGGGCCACAACAATTAGCAGCCCCTACGGTTGTACGGCTACAGACGCATAGAGCAGCAGTTTGGGAGCAAGCGCGCAGCGGTGCCTCTAGGGCAAGCGGCCTTCTCTGGGGACACTGCTCAAGGGGGAGGAGCCAGGAGTGCAAGTGGGGGACTCAAAAAGAAAAGAATCAGAGCTGCTCTGTGCTAAACCACTGTTTTAAATAAGAAGCTTTAATTACTATAAATATTTTAAATCCTAAAAATAGATAGGAAAGTATATCATATTTACTTGGTTTAAACTTTTTTTTTTACATTTCCTCAGTTGCTTCCTGGTTTCGGAACTAGGCCGAAATGATGTCATACATCTGTAGCACCTTGGAGTTTAGGCAGGGTTGCTCCTCAAAATTTACTTGCCAGGAGTAGTTATCCTGGTTGATTGTTAGAGGTCTATTGATTGAGTTTGGCCTTGTTGCACTTTTCTCTTCTGCCACTGGGTGGCCGGGTGCTTGGTGGTACTAGATAAGAGAAGGGCAATGCAAGGTCAGATTATGGGTATGTTGTGAATTCATGAAGAAATATATTTTATATTTACTGGCAGAAACATGAGAGATGCTTAGGCCTCAAAAAGTAGATGAACTGTGGTGTTACAATAATTGAACTGTTGCCCTTTTGGAGACCTTTAGGACAAAATTGACGTTCTCATGTTTTACCAAGTCTTTCTACTACTTCAAATATTGAAGACTTTTACAAGCATGTATTGTGAGGAAAACTGTTGGGCAATAACTGCTCTCGTCACAAAACAAGGAGATATTTACATGGTATTAGTGAATAAACGAAAGCTACCCTTATAGCCATAGGAGACAAGGTTATACAGACTATTCTCACATAGAAATAACTTCACCTGGCCTAAACCTATTGTGTTCAAGTGAGGGACTGGTTAAATAGCTAACACCTTGGCTAACAAAACTCATTGTATGAACTTTTAGGATGGTTTAGACAAACAAGTCATTTCTAAACACCCAGTGGGAATGTTCAAGGTCCATCTCAACACGTTAGAAAGAGTTGAATTTTGTGCCAGTCAAAGTATTTTAAAAGTATCTATAAGGTTATTATAAGTCATTTCAAACTATCTATGACATTGTAGGTCACAGAGACATATTATAATTTTGGCATCTGCGGACCCAACAACTTTGGTATGAAGAAAATCTATATGAAAGCGTGATTTTATAAGTAGAAGTGTTTTAAGAAACTAATTAGTATTAGGAAAAACATATAATTATGATTATAACTATATAAGACTGTAGCCTATGCTTAGAAAAACAAATATTCAGTGAAGATACCAGAAGTTATACAGGTATCCATATAGATAATCATTTTTATGTAATATTGATATGTGTATATATATATATATATATATATATATATATATATATATATATATATATATATATATATATATATATATATATATAATATATATATATAAAACAACATGTGTCTTTCATAGGTAGACCAGTTTTTATAAAGATACATTTATAGATATATAACCAGTTATGTAAAAATGATTAATCAAGATTGTACTGAGTGTATTTTACATTAGACCGATTACCAGAATATTTAAAGGTATATACTTATCCTTACCATTATACACATTATGAAAATAGAACATATTAACTTAAAAGGAAGGACTCTAAACACATGTGAGACACCTGGTGGTTAAAGGTGGTATTATTTGAACTCACTAAATTTCCAGAGAAGGTTAATAATTAGGTCTCCTAACCCAATGGAAAGTGAGCCACGTCCTTGTGGGCAGAGCCATTAAAATTTTTATGGTCTTATTATCTGAAATGGTATTTAGAGGCAAGTAAGAGGCCAAAGGAGGAGAGAGGAGAGCTCAGGGGGAGAGCTCAGGGATCCACCCTAAAGGGGGGACACTGGGAGACACACACACTCCCAGACTGACACTCATGCACCATGCATGAATACATATCTTTACATTCATGAAGATTCCTCAACACCTAATACTTAGAACTTGGAGGTCACAAGAAGTAAATCCTCTTTAAGATTATCCATTTTGAAACTACGGCAGCCATCTTGACTCTGGTAACCAGCCAATAGGAACAGTAGCCATCCTGGAATAGGTAATTATGTCATGTTGATTTTATCTTGTATGTTCTCTCAAATATTGATATGTTCTCTCTAATATTGATGTATTGAATATTATTAAATTGATTATCATTCTCCCGAATCAATAACCGCCTTGTAGATTTTTCTCTAAAGATTCAAATTTTTCATTATATTTTTCTTTTTGCATAGTTGCCACATTTATTGACAAAACAAACGTCTAATTTATTTCACAATTTTAACCACTTATTTACCTGCAGTATAGTAACGGTTGGACGTGTGAAATACAGATGTTCTGTTTAATTGTCAAGTTCACAAGGTTATTGATTCTACCGAGAAGTTATCATGGTGGTATTATGTCAAAGGGACGGTACGCCCATTTTTGCAAGTGTTTTTATTGATTTTCAAGACGTTCATGTAACGCAATCGGTATCTTAATTTCATGTGATTATTTGTTTTTGTCAACCAATAAATAACTGTTTCGTATGCCCACACGTCTCCGTGAATAAGTTTCACATGCACAGACTGTGTCATATGGATTGATTTTGTATCCTAAAAATATCTTCGTTAAAAATTACTCAATAATAATTATTGTGCGGGAAACCTGTCCCTAAAAAGGCACAACTTATTCTGACTGATTATTCACGACATATTAAATGGAGGCACTGTGCTGAGATAAATTTGAACAATCAAGAAAAGACGCTAAAATAATTATGGACAGACTTCACCAAATAAGTAAAAAGTGGGAACAATTAATAGAGGAGAGGGAGAGTTTTCTGCAGGAAGACGAGTCTCCTGACGAAAGTTGCCGAGTAATAGGCAGTGGAAATTTAGAAACTAACCGAATAATATGCAGTAAAAATTCAGAAAGTTGGATGGAATCCCTAATTAAGCAATTAGAAGAATTAATAGAACAAGTGAAGTTTATGCCCCAGGGTAATACTTAGATACTTAACCCTGAAAGTGACGAGTCTGACAATACTTCAGAATCTGACTCTGAATCTGATTCTGAATCTGAAGGTTGGGAGTCAGACAATGAGGAGGAATCAGAAAAAGAATCAATATCCTACCCCAAGCCATCTGTAGAGCAAAGGGGGGTAAAAATTGAACCACCAGTTTTCTTTGGGATCAGAGAAAAAGACAGACACCCCTAAACAAGACACCTCAGAAATAATAAAATTTGTAAATGATGCTGTCCCAGTCTTTAAGCAAGAGGGATCCATGTGCGTTATTGACCACATCGAGACCTATGAAAATACCCTATCAGTTTTAGGCCTAGATAAAATATCTGGTGAAATTTATGTTGATGGGGATTACCAAGAGTCAGCCCTTAGTGGTAGTATGAATACTCAGATGAATTTGGTACAGGTACAGGAAATGTTGGAAATAATTTATAAAATGGAAACGGCGGATCAAGCTGGAAAAAGTTTGTCTAATGAGACTGATCTAGAAACATATATTGTAGGCCTTAAAAACCACGCCAGTCATTTAGTAAAAGGCATAGGGTATGTGGAAGGTCACATCCTGGGAATCCCAGACAGATTCCCTGAGACAAAGGGAATAAAAAGGTGTTATCGCCTTCTTTTGGAGTTATGCATTATCCTGATGTATCTTCATAGCGAGTTTAAACATCAAAGTACCCAACAGGAGAGTGATATCTTAGAATCCCATCCCCTTTTAAAGGAATGGCTAGATAGACAAGAACAGTTGAGAAAAGACACTAAAATAATTCTGGACAGGCGTCACCAAATAAGTAAAAAGTGGGAACAATTAATAGAGGAGAGGGAGAAGTTTCTGCAGGAAAACGAGTCTCCTGACGAAAATTGCCGAGTAATAGGCAGTGGAAATTTAGAAAGTTGCCGAGTAATAGGCAGTGGAAATTCAGGAAGTTGGCAGGAATCTCTAATTAAGCAATCAGAATAATTAATAGAACAAGTGAAGTTTATGCCCCAGGGTAATACTCAGATACGTAACCCTGAAAGTGACGAGACTGACAATACTTCAGAATCTGACTCTGAATCTGATTCTGAATCTGAAAGTTGGGAGTCAGACAATGAGGAGGAATCAGAAAAAGAACCAATATCCTACCCCAAGCCATCTGTAGAGCAAAGGGGGGTAAAAATTGAACCACCACATGAAAGGGGGTCTAATCAGTTCTCTTTGGGATCAGAGAAAAAGACAGACACCCCTAAACAAGACGCCTCAGAAATTATAAACTTTGTAAATGATGCTGTCCCAGTCTTTAAGGAAGAGGGATCCATGTGCGTTATTGACCACATAGAGACCTATGAAAATACCCTATCAGTTTTAGGCCTAGATGATGACCAGTCTAGGATTAATTTCTTGCCGTGGGTATTTTAAACCAAACACCGTAGATCCTGCAAATCTTTAAAAGGTCTGTATGGTGCTTCATGGCAAGAAATTAAACACCGCTGTCATCTAAAATTTGGCCCATACGAAAATGTTACCGCGGCTACAGCGGCTATACCCAATCTCAGATGTAACAGTAATCAAAGCCCCAACGAAAATCTGGCTGTACTCAAAAGTGCTTCCCACGTAGCAGAAAAGGAGCCAGATTACAAAAACCCTGAGTTTAAATCCACATTTTTCAAGGCCCTACCCAACTACATAAAAGTAAGTTTAGCGAAAGACTGCAAAGGGGGTGTTCACCGGAGTCGGTAAAAGAGAGTAACAATTTGTATTCTATCCAACAGACTGGTGAAAACAAAGGGGGTGTCTGAACCCTCAAATAAATTTGTGGATGAAATTCATGTATCTCCTCAATCATTACATGTTGAGCTCCAGGAAAAGACATACGCTGACATAGTCAGAGGAGACATGCCGAAGAGTTTCCCTAGCAGGAGACCAGATACCCCACCAAACAGAAGGGGGGAGCAAAGACCACCTCAGGAGTATCACCCATGGGATCCTGGCCCAAGGTTTGAAAGAAACTATAGGGTGTATCTCACACGGGTCAGATTTAAACCTAAAGGTAGACACCCTCACCAGTGTAATTGGCCCCGGGGGCCTACACAGGTAAATAGGGAGCAATCACAGGGTAGGAAACCCCAAAATCCCCGGAAAAATAGGGAGCAACTAAGGCCCAGACAACTATCCCAGAATGAAGACAGTGGTTCTGATGGGGATATGTCTGATCAAACTGAGCCAGTTGCCCCTAGAAAGTACAGAAACCGGGTCCCACGACCCAACTCTGATCAACCTGTAAGCAATACAAAATCCAAAATATTTCAAATTATGAATATGTTACACGGTTTTATTGCTGTACGGAACGTGAATAGCATTTCTTCAAGGGGCAAATCCTGTGGCCAACCAAGGGCCACAGAGCCTTTGAAGCGCCTATGTTAAAATAAATCAGAGGAATGCACTGAATAAAGGTACAGGAGACAGAGGTTCTAACACCATGTTTTTCCCCAGGTCACAGTAATGAGGATCCTGAAATCCCTACCGGGGGATGGTGGTTGTTAGATATTAATTATTCTCCTATTTTTCAGTGGTCTCTTCATTCCTCTGACATACACAGGTCGCTCCAAACAACCTAATTTCAAGAAGTCGCCGAAGACGGTAATTCCAGAGGAAGACCGAATCCTAAAGACATTAATATCAGGAGGCCTAAATGGTTTGATATTTTGGTAAAAGATGAGGAGTCACCCGCATAAGGTAGTTTGATTGCCTCAAATGAGTTGTATTGAAACCCCAAAGGGGGGAGATTTTATTTGTTTTATTCCTCACAAGTAGAAGGTTGACTATAATGTCAAATATCTTAGTACTGACAATAAGTGTCACATGTTAAACAGAAACGTTTTTAATTGTTATTATTTCAGAACCGCTACAATTAAGCTAAAAGGGAAAAAAAAAAGGTTCTGAAGAATGTCAGTCAGTCATTCATGTCTGGTATCCACAGCTGTAAAGAAATGTCCTAATGTTAATAAGCCCTGGAGCTTTGTCTCCCATAGCAAATGTTTCATACATTGTCCTGCTATCCAGAGTGTTTAGTTAAAGGACTGATGACCCAATGGGAAAAAAAAGGGGCTCTGAGGAAGCCCAGGATACCAGATTAACACTGAGATCTCAAACACAGATCATGTAAAAAAAAAGGGGACTATATATGTCTTTTCTAATGGAATCCATTTCCCCTTACAGGACTAAGATGTCCATGAGCCGGTCAACAGAACCGAGAGCCCAACGTGTGTGAAACATCCAGAGAAGGAACCGTATGGGGGATTCAGGAACACCACTGATGGCCAGTCTACACAGACAAACATACCAGGACGGCCAAGACCCAAAGGTGCCCGGAGTGATCCTTTTCCCGCCAACCAACGGATGACGGCCCGGAGATGCACACATCAATTACCAACCCATTTTGTGTTTTCCCTTCTCATTCAAAGAATTACACCCACATGAAGGTGTCTACACCCTTTTAAACATAGATCCACAATACGGATCCATCTCCACAGCTAGATTTACAAGGCCCAAATGAAGTCATATTTTTTCAACATTTTGCATCGGTGAAGTCTTTCAAACAACTTCCGGCATTTGAACACTTCACAAGGGGGGATTTTTTGTGAATTCATGAAGAAATATCTTTTATATTTACTGGCAGAAACATGAGAAATGCTTAGGCCTCAAAAAGTAGATGAACTGTGATGTTACAATAATTGAACTGTTGCCCTTTTGGAGACCTTTAGGACAAAATTGACATTCTCATGTTTTACCAAGTCTTTCTACTACTTCAAATATTGAAGACTTTTACAAGCATGTATTGTGAGGAAAACTGTTGGGCAATAACTGCTCTCGTCACAAAACAAGGAGATATTTACATGGTATTAGTGAATAAACGAAAGCTACCCTTTTAGCCATAGGAGACAAGGTTATACAGACTATTCTTACATAGAAATAACTTCACCTGGCCTAAACCTATTGTGTTCAAGTGAGGGACTGGTTAAATAGCTAACACCTTGGCTAACAAAACTCATTGTATGAACTTTTAGGATGGTTTAGACAAACAAGTCATTTCTAAACACCCAGTGGGAATGTTCAAGGTCCATCTCAACACGTTAGAAAGAGTTGAATTTTGTGCCAGTCAAAGTATTTTAAAAGTATCTATAAGGTTATTATAAGTCATTTCAAACTACCGTATATACTCGAGTATAAGTCGAATTTTTCAGCCCTTTTTTTTGGGCTGAAAGTTTCCCTTCGACTTATACTCGAGTCCGCGCTGTCTGTCTGCATGATCAGCGTGTCATGCAGGCAGACGGCGGCCGGCGTGTGCTGATAATGCACGGAGGCTATTCCAGCTTTCAAAAGCCGCGCCTCCTGCTCTTCTGTGATAGGCTGAACAGCTGTCAGTGTACAGCCTATCACGGACATTCTCTCATCCTCGTCCGTGGTATGAGAATGAGAGAATGTCCGTGATAGGCAGTCAGCGGTCAGCCTATCACAGACGAGAAGGAGGCGCGGCTTTTGAACTGTGGAATGGCCGCCGAACAGTATCATCACACGGCCGCTGTCTGAGGATGGAGATCGCCACAGGAAGGCTACACAGGACACAGGTAGGCTGCACATGCACACAGGACACACATGCACCCATGCACACAGGACACACATGACACACATACACACAGGACACACATGACACACATACACACAGGACACACATGACACACATACACACAGGACACACATGCACACAGGACACACATGTACAGGACACACATGTACAGGACACACATGTACAGGACACACATGTACAGGACACACACACATGTACAGGACACACACACATGTACAGGACACACATACACACAGGACACACATGACACACATACACACAGGACACACATGCACACAGGACACACATACACACAGGACACACATGACACACATACACACAGGACACACATGCACACAGGACACACATGCACACAGGACACACATGTACAGGACACACATGTACAGGACACACACACATGTACAGGACACACATGTACAGGACACACATGTACAGGACACACATGTACAGGGTACAGGTAGGCTGCACAGGACACAGGGAGGCAGGCAGCTGCAGATGGACATTATTGACCCTCTGCATTTCTCACCCTCGACTTATACTCGGGTCAATAAGTTTTTCCCAGTTTTTTGTGGTAAATTGGGGGTCTCGACTTATACTCGGGACGACTTATACTCGAGTATATACGGTATCTATGACATTGTAGGTCACAGAGACATATTATGATTTTAGCATCTGCGGACCCAACAACTTTGGTATGAAGAAAATCTATATGAAAGCGTGATTTTATAAGTAGAAGTGTTTTAAGAAACTAATTAGTATTAGGAAAAACATATAATTATGATTATAACTATATAAGACTGTAGCCTATGCTTAGAAAAACAAATATTCAGTGAAGATACCAGAAGTTATACAGGTATCCATATAGATAATCATTTTTATGTAATATTGATACATATATATATGTGTCTTTCATAGGTAGACCAGTTTTTATAAAGATACATTTATAGATATATAACCAGTTATGTAAAAATGATTAATCAAGATTGTACTGAGTGTATTTTACATTAGACCGATTACCAGAATATTTAAAGGTATATACTTATCCTTACCATTATACACATTATGAAAATAGAACGTATTAACTTAAAAGGAAGGACTCAAAACACATGTGAGACACCTGGTGGTTAAAGGTGGTATTATTTGAACTCACTAAATTTCCAGAGAAGGTTAATAATTAGGTCTCCTAACCCAATGGAAAGTGAGCCATGTCCTTGTGGGCAGAGCCATTAAAATTTTTATGGTCTTATTATCTGAAATGGTATTTAGAGGCAAGTAAGAGGCCAAAGGAGGAGAGAGGAGAGCTCAGGGGGAGAGCTCAGGGATCCACCCTGAGGGGGGACACTGGGAGACACACACACTCCCAGACTGACACTCATGCACCATGCATGAATACATACCTTTACATTCATGAAGATTCCTCAACACCTAATACTTAGAACTTGGAGGTCACAAGAAGTAAATCCTCTTTAAGATTATCCATTTTGAAACTACGGCAGCCATCTTGACTCTGGTAACCAGCCAATAGGAACAGTAGCCATCCTGGAATAGGTAATTATGTCATGTTGATTTTATCTTGTATGTTCTCTCAAATATTGATATGTTCTCTCTAATATTGATGTATTGAATATTATTCAATTGATAATCATTCTCCCGAATCAATCGCCTTGTAGATTTTTCTCTAAAGATTCAAATTTTTCATTATATTTTTCTTTTTGCATAGTTGCCACATTTATTGACAAATCAAACGTCTAATTTATTTCACAATTTTAACCACTTACTTACCTGCAGTATAGTAATGGTTGGACGTGTGAAATACAGATGTTCTGTTTAATTGTCAAGTTCACAGGGTTATTGATTCTACCGAGAAGTTATCATGGTGGTATTATGTCAAAGGGACGGTACGCCCATTTTTGCAAGTGTTTTTATTGATTTTCAAGACGTTCATGTAACGCAATCGGTATCTTAATTTCATGTGATTATTTGTTTTTGTCAACCAATAAATAACTGTTTCGTATGCCCACACGTCTCCGTGAATAAGTTTCACATGCACAGACTGTGTCATATGGATTGATTTTGTATCTTAAAAATATCTTCGTTAAAAATTACTCAATAATTATTGTGCGGGAAACCTGTCCTTAAAAAGGCACAACTTATTCTGACTGATTATTCACGACAGGTATATGGGGTATTTCAGCCAATGGGCAGGGGTTTCTTGAATTCCTTGGCCTGCTGGGAGAGCCTATATATTTGGGTGGAGTCAGGTGATCTGTGTTCTGTGCCACCTGGATGGCTGTCTGGGTGGACGTGTGTTGTACTGCCCGGGCTGCTAGGCCGGAGATTGGGCCTATCCCAGGACATATGGCTGCTGGGCTGTCGGAGGGCCTATCCAGAAGCAGTAGAGCAGCGCAGGGTTGGGACTGCGGCTTGCAGTCCAACCAAAATTGAAGGTTCTGCCAGCCGGAGAACCTGTCATGGTCTGAGGTAGAATGGAAGCTGTTGCCACTAAGGGACCAACCACCTTATTACCAGGGACCACAGTGAATATCTGAAGCAATTGTCACCGGGAGCAGCATTGTCACCAACCGGGGACGGTGAAGAATCTGGTAACTTCAGTGGGTATCAAGCCAGGGACCTAGCAAGTGGAGGGGATGCTTGCAGAGCAGCCTTGTGTGTCAAGCTAGGGACCGAGCAGGTCAGTGGGGTGAAGCTTGAGAGGTATCTTGAGTGCCAAGCTAGGGACCCAGCAGAGAGGCGGGGGCGACGCTTGAGGATGATACCACTGTAAAGATTGGAGGAGCTCACGGGATTTGGTGGCAGTGAATCAGTGGGTCTAGCGAGAGGCCTGGAGTTTATTGGGCTGAAGAACTACAAGGAGTGATTGTAGTGGAAGTGAAAGGAACTGCTACGCTTTGTGTTAGGAACTGTTAAAGACTGTTGCCATAGGAGACAGCATTCCTGAATATGCAGATGTGGCGTCTTGCTGGGTGCCTTTCCCTGCATGGCTGTCTGCCACTTGAACTTGCAACTACTTAAGGGTGTCCTGACCCTAACCCTCTCTCCCCCAAAAGTTTAAGAGAAATAAAAATCTATTTTGCATTCAAGAAGTGTCTGGCGCCCAATAACTTTAACCACCTTGCACCCACTATGCCTTACAACCCACCATATACAGAAGGATGCCAGCTATCTCTGGCCCTGGAGGTTCTCATTAGACCAAAGAAGGCCTGGGACATTGCTACACATCCAATGGGCATTCTTATCTATAATCTGGAGCCGAGTAAGGGCTTTCACTTCTAAGCACACCCTCCCATCTGTATGCCTTAGCTAAGGGCAGAAGGATTACGAGAAATAAATGCTACATGAAACATTTGCCCTTACTCAAGATGGCTGCGGCTAGATATGCTAGGATGGTGTTTTATCAAAATGATTTGTCAACTTAAAAAACAGGAGACATGAATGGATGGGTGAGTTTGCGTTGAATATTAAAAATGAATGATAAAGCATTTTCCATTTGTAGTGCTCAGACATACCTCCCAAATTTTTGAGATGGGAATGAGGGACACCTATTAGCAAAAGTATGTAGGCATAGGACACACCCCTTGCCACACCCCCTTAAAGAAGAATTAACCAAAAAAAAAAAAGGGTAATTAAATCCACAAGGACTTTTTTTTACTACTACTATTCCTTTAAATTGGCTTTTAAAATGTACAAATGCAGCAATTTAGAAATTGGATGAAAGGTTTAGCACTGGGAAAAACTTTTTGAAAGATAAAAAGTGCATTTTGTATACAACTATGTGGATCAGACCAAAATAAGGAACAAATGAGGGGGAAAGAGGGACATTGCTTCAAATCAGGGACAGTCCCTTGAAATCAGGGACAGTTGGGAGCTATGGCTCAGATACCATTTAATTGCTTTTTACTGTGTTTTTCTGCTACCCTCTAATGACCTCTATGAGTTCTTAGACCTCTGCTTTTCCTTCTCACCTCTGTTTGTTGGGAATAAGCAGTGCAAGTTTGTTGTGGTCATTGCACTGCTCCATACACACTTCTAATCCCATAGTCCGTAGTCTCTAGTCCATCTTGGTAGTAAGCAAGAAAAGGTGGTTATGTTCCTACATATAGTGGGACGATGGAGAACAAAACAACCACTCTCTAACAGGCAGTTGAAACAGCAGCAGCAAGAAAAAAAAAGGGGGATTTGGAAGAGGCTGAGAGCAGTAGAGTGGACTTTTTTGAGTTAAGAATACATGTTTTAATATAATTTTTTTTTAAACCAGAGTTTAGTGTAATTTTAAAGCAGAAGGTGGGTGTATAAACATTTGTTGCTTTTCTGAGGTCTATCCCATGGCTGTTTTGATGCTCTATTCTTCAATATCATTGTTTCTACTATTGCTAAATAAAAGCTTTAACTGCACTTCCGGCTGCTGTGCATATGAGAGCTGTGGCTCTCAAACACAGAAGGGTTAGTGTCATTTGTACACCCCCTCTCCATGGCCATTCATTAAATGCGATAATGCATACCTCCCAACTTTTGAACTTCAGAATGAGGGACACTGGAAGAGTGAAAAGACCTGTGTTGCGCTACATTATGGTAAATTGTGGCCATGTTCAAGCGCCTAGCAGTGTGAGGGGCTTAAGGGGTGTGCTTGAACAAAACCTGTGCTTCCTTGTATCTATAAGATATGCTTTGATTGCTTTGTCTGAGCCTAACCTTAAGAACTTCAGGGACTGCATAGCAGAGGTATGGGCATAATACAGAAGACACCAAGAGACTGCAGACACGGTACAAGAGATGGTCAGAAACTGCAGATATCATACAAGAGATGGTCAGAGACTGCAGACTTAATACAAGAGATGGTCAGACTGTGAGCATGATACAGGAGATGGTCAGAGACTGTGGGCATGATACAGGAGATGGTCAGAGACTGTGGGCATGATACAGGAGATGGTCAGAGACTGTGAGCATGATACAGGAGATGGTCAGAGACTGTGGGCATGATACAGGAGATGGTGAGAGACTGCATACATGATACAGGAGATGGTCAGAGACTGCAGACATGATACAGGAGATGGTCAGAGACTGCAGACATATTACATGAGATGGTCAGAGACTGCAGACATGATACAGGAGATGGTCAGAGACTACAGACATAATACAAGAGACTGTCAGAGACTGAGGGCATGCTTCAGCAGTCAATCATAGACTGGAGGCATAGTACATGACATTTTACAGATAAGTGTCTACAGGGGACCAATGGGCCCCAGGCACTAAGCACTGCATTGTACGTTTGGAGGGAAGTGCACATGCTTTTTCCAAAACCCCAAGAGCTAGATCTCTTCTCCAGCTCTGGCAACACTGTCAGGATGCTTGCTATGAGAAATAAAATACAATCTATTGTTGGAGATCAGGGACATGCAAGGGCCAGTCTTCACACAGCAACAATTCTACCACCTGGCAAACTTGAAGGCTGGTACAACATAACTCGAAATGCAACTCCTCAGCACTCTCCTAAACCGTAAAATACTGTTAAAGTCCAGTTGAACTTGAAAATGATCCATGCAGTGATGATGTGCCAGCAGTGCAAGGGTTACCTGCATTTTAACTTATCCAATCTTCAACTATCCTGACAGAAAATGTTGTTCAGCAGAGTGCTGTGCCTCCCCCTCCTCCTCTGTGTACAGGAAAACATCACAGCAGGAAGAGGGGTGGGTTCAGTGCCCTCTGCATTCTTGTGTGTATCAGAGACAGAGGGGAGAGATGCTGACTGCCATGCAAGTGTAGCTCGCAGCATGCGGGAACCAAGACCACCCGCAGGCGCCACTGGCATTCCAGGACACATCCCTAATTCTCCGGGACTGGGACCGATTTTCAGGGCGGTCCCGGCGAATCAAGGACGGTTGGGAGGTATGGATAATGCGATAGAGGTAACTATCGTTTACACACCCAAATAAAAAAGTCTATGTCTGGAGTTCTGATTTAATACAAAAACAAAAACAGATATTGTTATGCTGGCAAGAATGACAAATAAAAGGGACTGTTGTGCTAGACACACTCAGTACACAAGCGTATAGACAGAAATACAGATCCTCTGGTAGGTAAGGCAATTCCCTTATAAGGTATTTTTATCTGTGTATTTAGCTTTTTTCCTGGAGTTCAGCTTAAAGAGGAGCTCCAGCGCCCCACCAGAAAATTCAAAATTCAGCAGCTACAAATACTGTAGCTGCTGATTTTTAATATTAGGACACTTACCTGTCTAGGGATCTCGCAATGTCGGCACCCTAGCTGATTTTTCAATCGGCTCTCGTGTGCTGCCGCCACCATTTCTTGTAAGGGAAACCGGCAGTGGAGCTTTGCGGCTTCACAGGCGGTCTCCTACTGCGCATGCGCGAAGCACGCTGAGCTTTGTGAATGGCCTGGCGGCGGGGGAAGGAGGAGGGGTGCCGAAATTCTGGGGGACCTTAGCTGCGGCAAGGTCACCTGGAAGGTGCCAAATGTGGCAGCAGAGAGGCAGAGGAAGCAAAACAAGCGGAGCTTCCCAATTTGGGTGGAGCTCCGCTTTAAGGAGTAATTACAGATTTTCACATGGCAGCTCTTACAAGATCTTTAAAAACCCTAAATGAAAAATGTTGATGATTTCTTAAAGTGGAACTTTAGGCTCCAAAATAAAAAAAAGGAGTGAACAGGCAAGGATTTTTAATGCAGAAGAGACGGCTGCATTAAAGCTAGTTACCTGACTGTCTGCCCCTGAACAGTAAGCTGCGCAAACGCAGCTCACTGCACTAATTCTGCAATGCCGAATCTGATGGAAATGCACATGTGCGAGCATGATGTAATCTCGGGCCAGCCAATGACAGCAGCTGGCAATGGAGACCCAGAAACTGACCACCTGAAGATGTCCGCAGCTGGCAGTGAGTTCCCAGGAATGGCAAATTTCTGGATTCAAGGTGAGTATACAGTAGTTCTGCTTTAAATATTGAAAGTTTTTCGCAGCTGCATTATTTCAGGTGTTGAATATTTATTCTTCAGTAAAGATCACAATATGTATTCCATCGAGCACTTCAGAGAATATACAAGGTAGAACAACATCCCCTCTGTTCTTTGGGAAATAAGAACAGAAGCAAACATGATTCTGATTCCTTTCTACACATGATCTGTCAGCTGTCCATGGTTCTGAAGGGACATTTAACAGCCTTGGAGGTTACCGTTTAACAAGTAGCGACATTGGACAGAGAGGTTATCTTGGCCCCTAAGGATAAGGAGGGGGATATGAAAGAGTGGGACACCAATAGTTGTATTAATAATAGTTTTTTAGTAATAAAATTTATTAGGAGACTACATTTATTCAATATTTTATTTAGTAATTTATTATACATATTTTATTGATAATATTTACCATCCACCATATAAGGCACTACTATGGATATGCCATTAGAGTAGTTGGAATATTATATGAGGGGATTGAATGTATGTTAAGTTGAGGGTAACAATACGTTTGGTCCATTGTTGCTGGAATAGGGGGCAGTGCATCTTTTGGAACATGGCCGCCATGGGAGGAAACTCTGGCTACAGTAACATGGTGATGCGGTCCATGTTGGTTAGTGGACACACTGCCATCTATTAACCGGCACTAATACTGGTATTTGGTTATTAGTAAGTGATGATATGGTTATGCTAGGAATAATTGTGTTTTAGATAACCAGATATAGGATCTGTATATGTAATAAACAATAAGTCCGAAAATCATAAAAATTCGTGTCCAATCCTTGACTTTTTAAACTTATTGAGGCAGCGCTAAGTGTCCGATATTATAAAACACTGTATATAGAACCAATGTTTAAAAAGACAGGAAAGTTCATAATTAAAGATGCAGACTGTGGATGTGAAGGTAAACGTAGAAATCCTTTCACCAATAGCGATCACCGCGTGAGGGGGTCACCCCCCGTGAGATTGCACTCACCACAATGTCTATAACCACAGGCCTTTGGATAATGATCTTTAGATCTTTGCCGTCTCCTTAATTCAACCACTAGGTGGTGCAAGACCCGCTCGGTATGTATAACATGGGGAGAAAATGAAATGCCAAATAGTGTGATATTGCTTAAGACAGTTTATTAAACAACTTATAAAATCACATTCCCCATCCTGGAACCAGTTCTGTGTTTGTGTAGACTGGGGAGTGTGGTATCTGACCTGTGCGGGAACATCCAATGGTTTTAAAGAGATCGCTCACTTTGCCCATTCACGGCCAAGGAGCAATGTCTGTCCTCCCTCACCCCTGACTCTCTGCAACTCAGTATCTGATACCAGTGTTCAGCCACTACTATTTCCTCTGTTGAAAACTTCCCAGTACTTCCAGATGACGTCCGGAAGTGACGAAACGCGTCAGGGTCGTAATCAACCGGAAGTGACGTTTGCGCTCCAGGGAAGGTAACCAGGAAGTGAACGGTTTAGCCGTGTACAGCTCGCATCCAGGAATTCCTCCCGGAGGACACTAATACAGGCACAGTGCACCTTTCAATGCTCATTATTTATATATATCTGGTTCGCATATTTTAATGGGGAATGTGATTTTATAAGTTGTTTAATAAACTGTCTTAAGCAATATCACACTATTTGGCATTTCATTTTCTCCCCATGTTATACATACCGAGCGGGTCTTGCACCACCTAGTGGTTGAATTAAGGAGACGGCAAAGATCTAAAGATCATTATCCAAAGGCCTGTGGTTATAGACATTGTGGTGAGTGCAATCTCACGGGGGGTGACCCCCTCACGCGGTGATCGCTATTGGTGAAAGGATTTCTACGTTTACCTTCACATCCACAGTCTGCATCTTTAATTATGAACTTTCCTGTCTTTTTAAACATTGGTTCTATATACAGTGTTTTATAATATCGGACACTTAGCGCTGCCTCAATAAGTTTAAAAAGTCAAGGATTGGACACGAATTTTTATGATTTTCGGACTTATTGTTTATTACATGTTTTAATTTTAAGGCAGCTGCTTGGGTCTACTGCATCTGATAGCGGAGTGATTCTGAGGCGCGGATTGATGTGAGGCAGAGGCGGAATTTTTTATTGTCCCCACATTTTCACAGTATAGGATCTGTATACTTTTAAATGAGTGTGTAGACCGATTGTATATGCCGATTAAAAAAAAAAAAACGTTTGGTTATATGTTGCTGAAATAGAGCGCAGTGGATCCCTAGGAACATGATTAGTAGTCTTGGACTACGGAAATATGGCGGTGCAGTTCATGCTGGTTTTGAATACTAGCAGCACTGCTCCCTAGTGTTCGGCAACAGAAAGTTTCTCTGAATATAAGGAAGTGATGTGAGCACCGTTGACCCTTACTGCCTCACAGAACAAGTCCCATTGGACGAAACGTACATCAGGCTAGGCATGGAACAGCGGTGATGTCTGAACACTCGTGGATGGTGCTGGACAAACTAATGTTTCCATTTTGAGCCTAATTTTATCGTTTTTGTTGTAAGAACAACTTTTAATAAACTCCTGTGTGCTTTTAAAGAATGTTGCACAATGAGTTTATCTTCCTCTTTCATATAATGAATGTGTGACCAGACTTTGAAGTTTCCTTGACTGATGATAACTGTGGGGTATAAACCTGTGGAATCCAATTAAGCAGGCTGGGTAGTGGATGCGGTTGAGCCCATGTGGGGAGCATCGGGTGTCTTCTCAAATTGAGCATTGGATCAGCACATGTTTTGAGTTCACTTTATGGATGTGGAATTGGGACACTTGGACTAATAAAATTTTTTCTCTTTTCCTTTTTTCCTTTTTTCACGTTTTCATCTTTATTGCACTATATTAGATGTTTTTTTTGCACTTTAATCATTAAGGGCATGGTTTAACCATGTTACACGTTTTGATTTTAATTTTTGGTATGAAGTATACATTGTTGTGAGAGCTGCTGTCAGTCATGGATCATCCGTGTCGTTTATATAATTTTATTTACTTTATATGCACTAATCACCATATCGCTTGTTTACTACATTTAACATCTTACCCCTGTAAACAGTAAACACATTAAATGCAGTACAAAGAAAAATAAATCTCTCTGTGCACAGCATGGAAATCAATATCAGTGATTTAGTATCACAGCATTTGAAATTTGTTCACTCTGTTGGAAAAAATCTATTTGCCATTTCGATGCACACTATATAGAAAATAACCTTATTTATCGGATTTAATGACACAATGAATAAATAGAACAGATACACAGATGGTTTATTGTGATGGTGTTATAAAAAAACACACATTCTTATTTTAAATTTTGTAACACATCATAAACATGCCACAGATATTACTGAAGAGCAAACCTTTCAAGAACTTTGCTTTATTTAAAAATATAAAATACACGTTGAGGACACAATTGTCCAATTGTACAATTGTCCTCCCCCCCTTTCCTGGCCAACCAAGCTGCATGGTATGATTGAGGATCTACAGTAGTATGGATTTCCTGGGGAACTGCACAGATTTTTTTTGTGAGGTACCCCTTTAAAATTCATACCAGACTCAAACGGTCTGGTATGCATTTTGAGGGGGACTCTAGGCAATTTTTTGTTTCATACTTGTTGTAGCATGCTACAGCAATAATGGCATTTACAAAGAAAAAAAATTAAGCTATTTAACCGCCTCCCGCCCACTGCATAGACAAATGATGGCCAAGCCGGGTGGCTCTTGTTCTGGGACAATGTCATATGATGGCGCCCAGTCTTGGGGGCATGCAGCACAGTGAACACGATCCACACTTAGTGCATCCTCATCAGCACGTGGCTGTGGGACACGCTTGGCCTATTTTTTAAGCAGCTGGCCGTGTTAAGCCGCAACATGTGGAAGACTTGGTCGAGTGGATGACCAAGCCGTCCTCATCCTCCTCATCCTCTCTCACCCAGTCTCAGGGTACTTTGTCTGGCAAAGCAGCTGCCAATGCGACCTTTTCCCTCGGCTCAATGGCATCAGTGACTCCTTCCCTAGCCCGATGATGGTACTCAGCTAGAGGAAGGCAGTAACGTGAGCCCAGATAGAGGGGGTGCCCAAGAAGGACAGCAGTCTGGCAGTCATGTTCCCCCTGCTGCAGCATACTGCCAGGTTTGCTCCAGTGATGAGGAGGGAGGGGATGATGAGGTCACTGACTCCACGTGGGTGCCTGATAGGAGAGAGGAGGAGGAAGAGGAGGAGGCACATCACCAACGAGGCAGGATGCCCTCCAGGGGCCAGCCTAGAGCTCCGCATGTGCAGGGCGATGCTGTCTCTGCGTGTTATTCCAAAAGTTCTTTGGTGTGGGCCTTTTTTGAGACGAGTGCATCAGATCCCACCGCTGCTATTTGCAACATATGTCTCAAGTAGGGATGAGCCGAACACCCCCCTGTTCGGTTCGCACCAGAACATGCGAACAGGCAAAAAATTTGTTCGAACACGCAAACACCGTTAAAGTCTATGGGACACGAACATGAATAATCAAAAGTGCTAATTTTAAAGGCTTATATGCAAGTTATTGTCATAAAAGGTGTTTGGGGACCTGGGTCCTGCCCTAGGGGACAAGGATCAATGCAAAAAAACGTTTTAAAAACGGCCGTTTTTTCGGGAGCAGTGATTTTAATAATGCTTAAAGTGAAACAATAAAAGTGTAATATCCCTTTAAATGTCGTACCTGGGGGGTGTCTATAGTATGCCTGTAAAGGGGCGCATGTTTCTCATGTTTAGAACAGTCTGACAGCAAAATGACATTTTAAAGGAAAAAAAGTCATTTAAAACTACTCGCGGCTATTAATGCATTGCCGGTCCAACAATACACATAGAAGTTCATTGATAAAAACGGCATGGGAATTCCCCACAGGGGAACCCCGAACCAAAATTTAAAAAAAACAAAATGACGTGGGGGGTCCCCCTAAATTCCATACCAGGCCCTTCAGGTCTGGTATGGATATTAAGGGGAACCCGGCCAAAATTTTTTAAAAAAATGGCGTGGGGTCCCCCTCAAAATCTATACCAGACCCTTCAGGTCTGGTATGGATTTTAAGGGGAACCCCGCACCAAAATAAAAAAAAACGGCGTGGGGTCCCCTAAAAATCCATACCAGACCCTTATCCGAACACGCAACCTGGCAGGCCGCAGGAAAAGAGGGGAGGATGAGAGAGCGCCCCCCCTCCTGAACCGTACCAGGCCACATGCCCTCAACATTGGGAGGGTGCATTGGGGTAGCCCCCCAAAACACCTTGTCCCCATGTTGATGAGGACAAGGGCCTCATCCCCACAACCCTGGCCTCTGCGGGTGGGGGGCTTATCAGAATCTGGAAGCCCCCTTTAACAAGGGGACCCCCAGATCCCGGCCCTCCCCCCTGTGTGAAATGGTAAGGGGGTACAAAAGTACCCCTACCATTTCACTAAAAAACTGTCGAAAATGTTAAAAATGACAAGACAGTTTTTGACAATTCCTTTATTTAAATGCTTCTTCTTTCTTCTATCTTCTATCTTCCTTCAGTTTCTTCCTTCATCATCTTCTTCTTCTGGTTCTTCTGGTTCTCCCTCCGGTGTTCTCGTCCAGCATCTTCCTCCGCAGTGTTGGCGTCTTCTTCCCTTCTTCTCCTCGGGCCGTTCCGCATCCATGATGGCATGGAGGGAGGCTCCCGCTCTTCTCTTCATCTTCTTCTCTTCATCTTCTTCTCTTCATCTTCTTCTCTTCATCTTATTTTCGGGCCGCTCCTGAAAAAATGGCAGTTTTTAAAACTTTTTTTTGCATTGATCCATGTCCCCTGGGGCAGGACCCAAGTCCCCAAACACTTTTTATGACAATAACTTGCATATAAGCCTTTAAAATTAGCACTTTTGATTATTCATGTTCATGTTCCTTTTTTTCGGGAGCAGTGATTTTAATAATGCTTAAAATGAAACAATGAAAGTGTAATATTCCTTTAAATTTTGTACCTGGGGGGTGTCTATAGTATGTCTGTAAAGGGGAGCATGTTTCCCGTGTTTAGAACAGTGTGACAGCAAAATGACACTTCAAAGGAAAAAAGTAATTTAAAACTTCTCGCGGCTATTAATGAATTGCCGGTCCGACAATACACATAAAAGTTCATTGATAAAAAGGGCATGGGAATTCCCCACAGGGGAACCCCGAACCAAAATTTTAAAAAAATGACGTAGGGGGTCCCCTTAAATTCCATACCTGGTATGGATATTAAGGGGAACCCCGGCCCAAATTTTTTTTAAAAATGGCATGGGGTCCCCCTCAAAATCTATACCAGACCCTTCAGGTCTGGTATGGATTTTAAGGGGAACCCCGCGCCAAAATAAAAATAAAATGGCGTGGGGTCCCCCCAAAAATCCACACCAGACCCTTATCCGAGCACGCAACCTGGCAGGCTGCAGGAAAAGAGGGGGGGACGAGAGAACGGCCCCCCTCCTGAACTGTACCAGGCCATATGCCCTCAACATTGGGAGGGTGCTTTGGGGTAGCCCCCCAAAACACCTTGTCCCCATGTTGATGGGGACAGGGGCCTCATCCCCACAACCCTTGCCCCGTGGTTGTGGGGGTCTGCGGGCGGGGGGCTTATCGGAATCTGGAAGGCCCTCTTTAACAAGGGGATCCCCAGATCCCGGCCCTCCCCCTGTGTGAAATGGTAAGGGGGTACAAAAGTACCCCTACCATTTCACAAAAAAACTGTCAAAAATGTTAAAAATGATGAGACAGTTTTTGACAATTCCTTTATTTAAATGCTTCTTCTTTCTTCTATCTTCTTTCTTCTATCTTCTATCTTCCTTCGGTTTCTTCCTCCATCTTCTTCTTCTTTCTGGTTCTTCTGAGTGACCCCGCCCCCCTCTGATGTCACGGGGAATGCCACAGGGAAGTCCGCGTCAAGTCCCTGTGCGTCAGAGGGGGGCGGGGTCCTCAATTATTTAAGAACTGTCAGAAGAGGAGAAGCGTCACACAGTGGGAGCCTTCCATCATACTGGATGCGGCCCAGAAGACAAATGGAAGAAGACGCCGGGGAGGAAGATGCCGGACGAGAACACTGGAGGAAGAACCAGAAGAACCAGAAGAAGAAGAATATGGAGGAAGAAACTGAAGGAAGATAGAAGAAAGAAGATAGCATTTAAATAAAGGAATTGTCAAAAACTGTTTCTTGTCATTTTTAATATTTTTGACACTTTTTTGTGAAATGGTAGGGGTACTTTTGTACCCCCTTACCATTTCACACAGGGGGGAGGGCCAGGATCTGGGAGTCCCCTTGTTAAAGGGGGCTTCCAGATTCCGATAAGCCCCCCGCCCGCAGACCCCCACAACCACCGGGCAAGGGTTGTGGGGATGAGGCCCTTGTCCCCATCAACATGGGGACAAGGTGTTTTGGGGGGCTACCCCAAAGCACCCTCCCAATGTTGAGGGCATGTGGCCTGGTACGGTTCAAGAGGGGGGGCGCTCACTCATCTCCCCCTTTTTTCCTGCGGCCTGTCAGGTTGGGCCTGGTATGGAATTTAGGGGGACCCCCCACAATTTAGGGGGACCCCCACGTCATTTCTTTTTTAAATTTTGGTTCAGGGTTCCCCTGTGGGGAATTTCCATGCCGTTTTTATCAATGAACTTTTATGTGTTTTGTCGGACCGGCAATTCATTATTAGGCGCGAGTAGTTTTAAATGACTTTTTTTCCTTTGAAATGTCATTTTGCTGTCAGACTGTTCTAAACACGGGAAATATGCGGCCCTTTACAGGCCTACTATAGACACCCCCCAGGTACGAAATTTAAAGGAATATTACACTTTTATTGTTTAACTTTAAGCATTATTAAAATCACTGCTCCTGAAAAAACATCCGTTTTTAAAACTTTTTTTGCATTGATTCAGGTCCCCTGGGGCAGGACCCAGGTCCACAAACACTTTTTATGACAATACCATGCATAAAAGCCTTTAAAATTAGCACTTTTGATTTCTCCCATAGACTTTTAAAGGGTGTTCCGTGGCTTTCGAATTTGCCGCAAACACCGCAAATTGTTCGCTGTTCGGAGAACTGGCGAGCAGCTGATGTTCGAGTTGAACATGAGATCGACTCGAACCTCATCCCTAGCCAAGTACTTGCGGGAAATCTGCTATCGGTACACCGACGTCAGATTGTACCAGGCAAATTTCCCTGCCCCAGCTGCTGCACCGCAATAAGAAGTTCACTCCCAGCCATCCACATGCCTAGCGGTTGAATGCTAGCTTGGCAAAATTACTAGCACTTCAACTGCTACCTTTTCAGTTGGTAGACTCTGCCCCCTTCTGTGAGTTTGTGGAATGTGCGGTTCCTCAGTGGCAGGTTCCCAAACGCCACTTTTTCTCACGGAAGGCGATTCCGGCTCTCTACTGGCATGTGGAAGGCAATGTCTTGGCCTCGCTGGACAGGGCGGTCAGCGGTAAAGTGCATATTACCGCTGACTCATGGTCCAGCAGACATGGACAGGGACGTTACCTAAGTTTCACAGCGTATTGGGTGACTCTGCTGGCAGCTGGGAAGGATGCAGGACAAGGTGCAGTAGTGTTGGAGGTTGTTCCGCCACCACGCCTCCAAAATGCCAATACTTGTGATTCTGACAAACCTCTCCTCCACCCCCTTCTCTTCTTCTTCCTCCATGGCCTCTTCCTGTGCTTTGTCCTCAGTAACAGCGGTGCTCCGTAGTCGTTCAAGGGGCTACGCAAGTACGCAGGCCAAAAGATGCCATGCGGTGCTTGAGCTGGTGTGCTTGGGGGACAGAAGCCACACTGGGGCAGAGATTCTGTCAGCTCTACACGGGCAGGTTCAGAGGTGGTTGACGTCACGCTAAATTAAGCCAGGAATGGTGGTTTGCGACAATGGCACCAACCTCCTCTCCGACCTCCGACAGGGACAACTGACCCATGTGCCCTGTTTGGCTCACGTCCTTAACTTGGTGATGCAGCGGTTCTTGGGCAGGTACCCGGGCTTACAGGATGTCCTGAGGCAGGTCAGGAAAGTCTGTGTGCATTTCCGCTGGTCATATAATGCCAGTGCTCGGCTGGCAGACTTCCAAAAGGAATTTAACCTGCCCAAGAACCGCCTAATCTGTGACATGCTCACCAGGTGGAACTCAACGTTGGCCATGCTGCAGCGGCTGCACGCACAGCAGAGGGCCATCAATGAGTACCTGTGTGACTATGGCACCAGGACAGGGTCAGGGGATCTTGTTTTTTTCCCCACGCCAGTGGGCCATGATCAGGGAAGCATGCACTGTCCTGTCACCATTTGAGGAGGCCATGAGCATGGTGAGCAGTGACAGTGCATGCAGTGACACTGTCCCCCTTGTCCACCTGTTGGAGCACATGCTGCGTGGAATAATGGACAGGGCACTTGAGGCAGAACAGAGGCAGGAAGAGGAGGACTTCCTTAGCTCTCAAGGCCCCCTTTATCCAGACAGTGTCCCTGCATGCACTCCAATCACACAGGAAGAGGACGAGGAGGAGAAGGAGGAGGATTGTGTCAGCATGGAGGTGGAGCCTGGCACTCAGCATCAGCAGCAGTCTTTAAGGGATCATTTACAGTCCCAAGAAACCCATGGACTTTTACGTGGCTGGGAGGAGTTTGCTGCGGATCATGTCATCCTTAGTGACCCAGAGGACTCCAGACCGAGTGCCTCAACAAACCTACGCTGCATGGCCTCCCTGATCCTGCGAAGCCTGCGGAAGGATCCTCGTATTCGTGGTATCAAGGAGAGGGATCGTTACTGGCTGGGAACTCTCCTTGATCCACGTTACAAGAATAAGGTTGCAGACCTTATCTTGCCATCGCAGAGGGAGCAGAGGATGAAACATCTTCGGGAGACCTTGCAGAAAGGTCTGTGCAATGCATTCCCAGAGACTGGGAGGTTACAAACTACTGTTCCTGGACAATGTGTTGCTGAGGCTATGGTGGAGAAGGTGGCTGTCTGACCGATGCGTTCAGACAATTTTTTAGTCCGCAGCCCCAAGGTATGATCAGTTCCAGCAACCATCGCCAGCGTCTGTTTTACATGGTGCAGGAATACCTAGGGGCAAGATCTGACTTGGACACCTTTCCCACCGAAAATCTTCTGGGTTACTGGATCTTGAGGATGGATCACTGGCCAGAGCTTGTACAGTATGCAATTGAGCTACTGGCCTGTCCTGCATCCAGCGTTCTTTTGTAACGCACATTCAGTGCTGCTGGAGGCTTTGTAACCAATCACGGGGTGCTCCTGTCCACCGACTCGGTCGATCGACTGACCTTCATAAAAATTAATCAGTCTTGGATCACCACCAGATACCAAGCACCTGATGCTGATGTAACCAAATAAATTTTTTGAAATGTCAGATCCCTTCAAGACTGCCTATGCTGATGCTGAGTGACTATCCTCTTCCTCCTAAATGATCATGCTGATAGCTTGTAAGAATATTTTTGTTTCTGGGCACCACCACCAGTGGCTAAGGCCCAATTTTTCAGCCCCTGTTTAACAGGGCTGTGTAATTTCAATTTTTGATGCACTTCTTTGCAGCAGGGCTCGTTCCTGCACTCCATCTAGAGTATTTGTGAGGGGTTGCAGTGTTGTGGCACCAGCACCAGTGCCTAAGGCCCAATTTTTCAGCCTCTGTTTACCAAGGGCGTGTAATTACAATTTTTGATGCAATTCTTTGCAGCAGAGCTCATTCCTGCGCTCCAACTAGAGTATCTCTGAGGGGTTGCAGTGTTGTGGCACCAGCACCAGTGCCTGAGGCCCAATTTTTCTGTCCCTGTTTAACAGGGACATGTAATTACAATTCTTGATCTAATATTTCACAGCAGTGCCCGTTCCAGCGCCCACCAAGAGTAACTGTGAGGACCTACAGTGTTGTGGCACTAGCACCACCACCATCACCAAAGGCCCAATTTTTCTGCCCCTGTTCAACAGGGGCATGTAATAACAATTCTTGATCTAATATTTCACAGCAGGGCACTGTGAGGGCTTACAGTGTTGTGGCAACACCAACACCTAAGGCCACAATTTCTGCAGAGTATATAGGGCAGGCCCCTACTTTCAAACATCTAACTTACAAAGGACTCCTACTTGCAAAAGGAAGGAGACAACAGGAAGTGAGATTAAATCCACCCCTAGGAAGGGAAATTCTCTCCTGTAAGAGTTAATATGGGAAAAACGTTTCTCCTCTCCTTTGATGCTTTATCACCAATCCTTGCTTCACTAAAACCCCAAATTTTCTAAAAACATTTGTCATTGTGACAGAAAGTAAGGTGAAATCTTCTGAAGAGGAGCACAGACAGCAAAACAAATGTCACAGGGGTGATAACCCTTCCCTATGTTTTCCAAAAAGCTTAAAAATAGATTTTTTGGCTGGAGCTACACTTTAAAAATGTACCAGTTCAAAATTACAAACAGATTCTACTTAACATCAAACCTAAGTCCCTGTCTTGTTTGCACCGCCTGTATACTGCTGTTCAGAGTATATAGGGCCTGGGGGCCCCACACCTTTACTTTTTTTAATTTGGGTGCGGGGTTCCCCTTAATATTCATACAAGACTCAAAGGGCCTGGTAATGGACTGGGGGGGGTACCCATGCCGTTTGTCTCACTGATTTTCATCCATATTGTCGAGACCCGACATTACATTAAAGCTGCAAGCAGATTTAAATGACTTTTATTCCTTTAAAAATGTCATTTTGTGCAGGACTTTTCTAAGTATGGGAAACACGCGCCACTTTACAGGCATACTATAGACACCCCCCCTCCCAGGTACGATATTTAGAGGAATATTTCACTTTTTTTTTCACTTTAAGCATCAATAAAATCACTGCTCCCGAAAAAACTGTAGTTTTTTTTGCATTGATACATGTCCCCTGGGGCATCACCCGGGTCCCCAAACCCTATTTAGGACAATACCATGCAAATTAGCCTTTAAAATTAGCACTTTTGATTTTGAACGTTTGAGTCCCGTAGACTTCAATGGGGTTCTAACGTTCGTGCGAATTTTCGGTCCATTTGTAGGGAACCTGGGGGTGTTCGGCTCATCCCTACCCATCAGTGATGCCACTCTGTGCTCACCAATCTGTGCCCATCAGTGATGCCAAATTGTGCCCATCAGTGAGGCCAATCTGTGCCCATTAGTGATGCCAATCAGTAATGTCTTTCAGTGCCAATAAGTGCCGCCCATCCGCCACCTAGCATTGCTCATAAATGTCATCTATCAGCGCCACCTATCAGTGCGACCTATCAGTGCTGCATATCAGTGCCCATCAGTGCTGCATATTAGTGCCTCCTCATCAGTGCCACCCCATCAGTGTCCTTCAGTGCCGCCTTATCAGTGCCCATCAGTGCTGCATATTAGTGCCTCCTCATCAGTGCCACCCCATCAGTGCCCTTCAGTACAGCTTCATTAGTGCCCATCAGTGTAGCCTCATCAGCGCACATCAGTGAAGGAGAAAAATTACTTATTTACAAAATTTTCTGACAAAAAATAAGAAGCAAAAAAAAAACCTGGCGGTGATTAAATACCACCAAAAGAAAGCTCTATTTGTGGGAAGAAATTTATAAAAAATTAATTTGGGTACAGTTTTGCATGACCGCACAATTGTCAAAGCTGAAAATTGGCCTGGGCAGGAAGGGAGTGAAAGTGCCCAGTATTGAAGTGGTTAATGGCAAATGACGTTCAATGTCAGCTTGTTTTTTTCAAAACTTTGTTCTTTGTAAATATCAGTAAAAATCACTGCTCCTGGTTGCATGGTCATTTTTTTTGCATTTTATATTGTGATAGTACATGTTCCTCATGGCAATTCCCTCCCCTCCACACTATTTTTTTGCACCCCCTTGCATAGTAGCCCCACAAATTTAATTTACGATAATTAATTTGACAGATTCCCATTGATTTCAATAGGGTTCACATTCAACATTGAATCTTCTTTTAAATCCGTCAAACCACTACCAAACCAAACCCAGTGTGTCTTATCACTACTGTTCATTTCTACACTGCTCTCCCAGACCTTCTTACCACTGTACGCCTCTTTTATTACTGTTCACCTCTACTACTTTCTATAGCCTGCAGCCCTCCTCCCACATTGATCATGAATTACCTTAGCGAATTAGGGTAGGACTCCTAATTCTGGCAGAAGAAGTAGAAGGGGTTATGGGGAGGGCTGGGGGCAGAGCCAAATGATGTGGCTAATATGTACAGTGGCCCACAGCCTGTAGCATTGGGTTAGCAATTAGCATGAAAGGCAGTGTTTTCAAGAAATATTACAACAGGTGGGTGGTGTCAGATGATGATTACCCTGCAGTCCCTATTCAGGGGATGCCATTATTAAAACTGGCAAGAAATTGGGGATACCATCTTTAAACCAAGGACGCATTCCAGGTGGGGACAGTCCCCCTAAATTGGGAACTGTCCGAGCGAACTGGGACATCTGGCCACCCTAATCACAGGGCAATGTGAGCAGGAGAGAATTGTGGAAGGTATGGCAGCTGGCATTATGTGCAGGAGACTCTGTAGAGTATTATGATGACAAGAGTATTTAATCTTAAAACTCATAGATGATGGTCACTGATTTTTTCATTTATTTGCAAAATCCCTGTGGACAGGTCACTGAGGGGCTGATGTATATTCGCTTGAAGCAGAAACCAAGCACTGCAGAAGGTCACTGAGGGGGCTAACACTTATAATTTGGGGAACTGAGGGGTTAATGTCTCTTCTGTGGCAGCTGATCACTGAGAGGTTATTGCACATACACTGCAGACTGATCACTGATGGGTTAATGAACATACTCTGCTGGTGTAAGACTCGAGATAGAGTTCTGTATACTGGAGTGGCCATCTCACTGCTTGTATGGATACTGGGGAGTGATGTGTGTGCACTAGGGGCAGATGCAGAAAAAAAAACAATGTGTGTTGTAACACACACACACAAGCAGGGGATAAGGTATGGAATATTTTAATGCTGTAGTGCCCTCCCCCTTGTAGGTGGCGTTCTCTCTATTCCTCTACCCTGAGGCTATTCCCCTTTCTAGGGATTCTTCTCTATGGATTTGAACTGAATGTGGTACTTGTGAAATGGGGTGTCACATCCCAGAAGAGAGAGAGAGAGGGGAAATTTAAGCACAGCAGCAGCCCCTTATGTTCATACTGTAAATAATCTGGATTGTTGTTAAGCATTGACGGCATTGTAGTTGCCATTTTTTGGGAAATGTTACCACCAGTATTTGTAACGGTTATTGCTGGTTAAAGCTGTCTTTTTGTCTCCTGAGAAGACGTGAGTGAACTGTGTGTCTGTCACAGCCCTAATTAAATAGCAAATGTGAAGAATATGAGAGAATGAAGGAGGAGCAGCCAGCTTGGGATGAGAGTGGTGGTGGAAAAGAGGAGTTGAAACTGAGTTTGTGCTAGGATACAGGGGAAAGACCAATGTCTGTGTGCTGGAGGAGGGATACAGGGGAAAGACCCATGTCTGTGTGCTGGAGGAGGGATACAGGGGAAAGACCCATGTCTGTGTGCTGGAGGAGGGATACAAGGGAAAGACCCATGTCTGTGTGCTGGAGGAGGGATACAGGGGAAAGACCCATGTCTGTGTGCTGGAGGAGGGATACAGGGGAAAGACCCATGTCTGTGTGCTGGAGGAGGGATACAGGGGAAAGACCCATGTCTGTGTGCTGGAGGAGGGATACAGGGGAAAGACCCATGTCTGTGTGCTGGAGGAGGGATACGGGGGAAAGACCAACGTCTGTGTGCTTGAAAAGGGGTACAGGGAAAAGACCAATGTGTGTGTGCTGCTGGAGGGATACAGGGGAAAGACCAATGTGTGTATGCTGTTAAGGGATACAGGGGAAAGACCAATGTGTGTATGTGGGAGAAGGGGTACAGGGGAAACATCAATGTCTGAGTGCTGGAGGATGGATACAGGGTAAAGGCCAACATCTGTGCTCTGGAGGAGGGATACAGGAGAAAGTCTAATGTGTATGTCCTGAAGGAGGGATACAGGGGGAAGAACAATGTGTATATGCTGGAAGAAGAAGAGGGATACAGGGGAAAAAAATTATATCTGTGTGCTGGAGAAGGGATATGGGCAAAGGCCAATGTATGCATGTTGGAGGAGGGATACAAGAGAAAGTCCAGCGTGTGTATGTTGGAGGATGGATACAGGGGAAATAACAATGTCTGTGTGCTGGAGGAGGGATACAAGGGACAGACCAATATGTGTATCCTGGGGGAGGGATACAGGGTAAAGACCAATATGTGTGTGTGTGTTGGAGGAGGGATTCAGGGGAAAGTCCAATGTATTTGTGTCGGAGAAGGGATACATGGTAAAGTCCAATATGTGTGTGCTGGAAGTGTGATATCTCTGGGAAATTACCAATTTTGTGTGCTGGAGGTGTGATATCACTGGTGCAGGACAAGGAAGAGGCAGTTTTCCACAGTGCCAAAAGTAAAACTTCAAAATGATCTCATAAAGCATGAATGAGATATTATATGAAAGGAAAAGTGTACTTTTATCCAACTCCTATATCCCGACCTACCTCATTAAAGTGCACCCAAAAAGTGGACAAAAAATGTAATATGTTGCAGCTCACCAGTCATTAGATGTGATGCTTGCATTCATTTTCTTTTCCTGAAGAAGTTGCTTGGATAAGCTGAGAAATGTATTCAACATTACAGGACAAGTTCAGTTGCATATCGCTACCTACTATTAAGTGCTCATTAATTATACTTGTTTTCATCTGACGAGATTGATGTGGCAAGCATGCTAAGGCCTCTTTCACACGGACGATCCGTTCAGGTCCGCCTGTCAGTTTTTTAGGCGGACCTGTACGGACGCTCAATAGACCTCTACGGAGCGTCGGATGTCAGCGATGACCTACTTTTCCATCCGTCTGCGGATCGGGTGACAATGGACTCTACGGTCCATCTTCATCCGATCCCCCATAGGGGAGAGCGGCACTCTGACAGGTCTGTCCCTGCACAGTGTGCAGAGACGGACCTGTCATCTGCCTGCATAGCGGGGATCGACGGAGAGATCCCCCGCTGAGCAGAGCGGGCTCCGTACACGGACACGTCCGTGTGAAAGAGCCCTAAAGGTAAAGCAGGGTATATATGTTCAGATTTTTTTTCATTCAGCCAGCGGGTTGAATGAAAAAAAAAAACTGACAGATTTCTGCATCAACACAAATGATGTGTAATATAGGGATCTCCCTCATGCCCTATTGTATTCTGACAGGGGAGACCCCCCCTTGTCAGGATACATAGATCACTGCTGGCAGCCATTCACTGCAATCGCTAATCAAATGTTGGTTTTCCAGCAGGACCCTTGAACAGACAGCAGTAGGCATGGACTGAAAGTTGGTTGGTTCAGCAGGTTCCTGTTTCTTCTTGCCAAAGGCTGCCACTCTGCTGAAGCCCAGAGCCCCTGAACAGCAGTAAATCTTTAGGCTATCAGCAGATCGGCCTCTACAAATTTGGTACAGTGTCTAAAAATAGAGGTAAACTGAGCGTGTGCAGAGCAGGGCGAGACAATTACTGGATTTTAAAAAGTATAGGTACTGTGAGAACTAGCACCAATGGTAGAGCTTTAAGGATTTTTAAGCATCTCACTTTCTTCTTCTTTGTAAGGGCTTTTCTTGCCCACTTTTATTAAAGGAAAGATTCAATACAGTTCCAGACATCAAAATCAATGAGCATTTGTCTTCCATCAAAACAAACAAACAACCTTCAGCCCTTCTGACTTGCAGCGCTCCTGTTCTGGCCTTACCCTTTAGACCTTTGTCTGTCTCCCACAGACCATCTTCATACACAACTCTGTGCACACAGCTAGCAGCCCCTTGCTGCACTGGCTCCCACCTCTCTCCTACATGGAGCCCTCCTGAATCTTGGGTAATGACCTGTCTGCCGGGGTGGAGCTCAAAACCCTGGTCAGGTCACTACTAAAAGACCTGCATACACCTGGGCAAACAATGTGCTAGCTGCTCAGAAAACCTGGACCCAGGATTGGAGATTTCATGCCACCTATATCCCTTTAAAATGTCCAGGCTCTAACACACAATGGACCATACCAAACACTGAGGAAACTGAAAAGCCAGTTTCCTCTCCTTGACAAAAGCTCCCTGGACCCGCCTGGTTGAGAATTCAGGGTCATAACCTCTTTTTAGACTCTGCCTCTTGTTCACACAGTGAAAATAAAAACACAAACTGTTGGGAGTCAATTAAAAGCAAAGCAATAAGCCAATAGCTAGATTTAAACCTGCAAGTGTATCACTGCTTAGAAGTTTACGCTTAACTTTTTCCATACAAGCTTAAGTGTGAAAGACAAAAGCCCTGAGTGTGTAAACATAAAAGCTTAGAAAAGTTAAAATAAAAAATAAATTATGATAACGATATGGGCCGTTCGCGCCAAATTCGAGTGCGCGTCACGGCCCACAATTCACTGCGGCATCGCAGTGCATTGCTGGCTGATGATTGGCCAAGCATGCACTATGACCCGCATGCTTGGCCAATCAGAGCGCCGTCTGTACAGAGAGCTGTAATTGGCCAAAGCCAGGGTGGCTTTGGCCAATTATGGCTCAGTGGGTTTAGTACACGCCCCACACTATATAAGGCCGCATGCACAGCGGCTCTGTGTAGTGTGCTCCGGACAGTCAGTCAGTTAGCTGCACTTACAGTGTATTGTGTATATATATGCATCCCAGGTGTGTGTATATATATATATATATATATATATATATATATATATATATATATATATATATATACACTGTATTCAGTTTAGCTAGATCCGTTCCTGTTATTATCTTCCTACTGACAGGCAGGCAGCTGTTGTTACAGTATTTACAGCTACCTGAAGAAAATTGCTGGTGTTCTTCTGATCCTATTAGTACCACAGTCAGGCAGCTACAGTATTTACAGTTAGTGTAGTGTGTCCTCTGCACAGTGTTCAGCTAAAGCTACCTGTAGAAGATTGGTGGTGTTTTTGTGATCCTATCACTACCGCAGGCAGCTACATTATTTCCAAGTTAGTGTAGTGCGACCTCTACACAGTGTTCAGCTAAAGCTACAAGTTAGTGTAGTGCGACCTCTGCACAGTGTTCAGCTAAAGCTACAAGTTAGTGTAGTGCGACCTCTGCACAGTGTTCAGCCAAAGCTACAAGTTAGTGTAGTGCGACCTCTGCACAGTGTTCAGCTAAAGCTACCTGTAGAAGATTGGTGGTGTTTTTCTGATCCTATCACTACCGCAGGCAGCTACATTATTTACACGTTAGTGTAGTGTGACCTCTGCACAGTGTTCAGCTAAAGCTACCTGTAGAAGGTTGGTGGTGTTTTCCTGATCCTATCACTACCGCAGGCAGCTACATTATTTAAACGTTAGTGTAGTGTGACCTCTGCACAGTGTTCAGCTAAAGCTACCTGTAGAAGGTTGGTGGTGTTTTCCTGATCCTATCACTACCGCAGGCAGCTACATTATTTAAACGTTAGTGTAGTGCGTTCTCTGCACAGTATTCAGCTAAAGTTACGAGTTAGAGTAGTGCAACCTCTGCATAGTGTTCAGCTAAAGCTACAAGTTAGTGTAGTGCGACCTCTGCACAGTGTTCAGCTAAAGCTACAAGTTAGTTTTTCGTGACCTCTGCACAGTGTTCAGCTAAAGCTACCTGTAGAAGATTGGTGGTGTTTTTCTGATCCTATCACTACCGCAGGCCGCTACATTATTTACACGTTAGTGTAGGGCGACCTCTGCACAGTGTTCAACTAAAGCTACCTGTAGAAGGTTGGTGGTGTTTTCCTGATCCTATCACTACCGCAGGCAGCTACATTATTTACAAGTTAGTGTAGTGTGTCCTCAACACAGTGTTCAGCTAAAGCTACAAGTTAGTGTAGTGTGACCTCTGCACAGTGCTCAGCTAAAGCTACAAGTTAGTGTAGTGTGACCTCTGCACAGTGTTCAGCTAAAGCTACCTGTAGAAGCTTGGTGGTGTTTTCCTGATCCTATCACTACCGCAGGCAGCTACATTATTTACAAGTTAGTGTAGTGCGTCCTCTGCACAGTGTTCAGCTAAAGCTACAAGTTAGTGTAGTGCAACCTCTGCACAGTGTTCAGCTAAAGCTACAAGTTAGTGTAGTGTGACCTCTGCACAGTGTTCAGCTAAAGCTACCTGTAGAAGGTTGGTGGTGTTTTCCTGATCCTATCACTACCGCAGGCAGCTACATTATTTATTTATTTATTTTTTTATTATCAAATTTTTTATTTATTTTCCATTATATACATTACTTTATACTTTGAATCTACAATATTCAAGTTTATCCAAATAGACACATTTATCTTAACAATTAACAATTCCTAACAATTCTTCCCCCTTTCAAGCACAAAAAAATACAAAAAAAAAATACAATTTAAACACCTTCCCCCTTCCTTATTTCTCCCACCCCTACACCAGTAGTGCTCCTTCCCCCACTCGTCTAATCTCTTCCTCTAAATATAGTGTTTCCATTGTGCTCCACAATTCTCTTCCAAATCCACAAAATTGAAAAGTCATTCCGTCCTTGTGATAGAGAAAAAAAAAAAAACCCTCAGCCTGTACAAACAAAAATTCTGTTTAGGAGGCTACTAAGCCAATTCAAATCACTCTTAAGCATCAACCTTAACCACTTGACCACTGGGCACTTGAACCCCCTTCCTAACCTGACCAATTTTCAGCTTTCGGTGCTCTCACATTTTGAATGACACTGTACCCATATGAAATTTTTGTCCTTTTTTTCACACAAATAGAGCTTTCTTTTGGTGGTATTTAATCACCGTTGGGTTTTTTAGTTTTTGCGCTATAAAAGAAAAAAGACTGAACATTTGGTAAAAAAATGAATTTTTCTTTGTTTCTGTTATAAAATTTAGCAAATTAGTAATTTTTCTTCGTAAATTTGGGCCAAAATTTATACTGCTACATATCTTTGGTAAAAATAAGTACAAATTGGTGTATATTATTTGGTCTTTGTGAAAGTTATAGAGTCCAAAAGCTATAGTGCCAATATCTGAAAATTGATCACTCCTGAAGTACTGACGGCCTATCTAAGGCCTTGAGACCCTAACATGCCAGAAAAGTACAAATACCCCCCAAATGACCCCTTTTTGGAAAGAAGACATTCCAAGGTATTTGAAAAGATGCATGGTGAGTTTTTTTGAAATTGTCATTTTTTCCCACAATTCTTTGCAAAATCAATATTTTTTTTTCTTTTTTTTTTTTCACAAAGTTGTCGTATTAGAAGGTTATTTCTCACACACAGCATATGCATACCACAAATTACACACATTCTGCTATTACTCCTGAGTATGGCAATACCACATGTGTGAGACTTTTACACAGCGTGGCCACATACAGAGGCCCATCATGCAGGGAGCACTTCCAGGCGTTCTGAAGCACCCAGGCCAATTCTTATATTTCTCTCCTACATGTAAAAATAATCAAATCAAACAGAACATTAGCCACAATGATGTGAAAAAAAAATAATAAAAAAAGAATAATCATTTATTTGCTAGAAAATTACATAGAACCCCAAAACATTATATATATATATATATATATTTTTTTAGCAAAGACCCTAGAGAATACAATGGCAGTTGGTGGAACTTTTTATCTCGCACGGTATTTGCGCAGCAATTTTTCGAACGCGTTTTTTTTTTTTAAAAAAAACAGTTTTGTGCTTAAAAAAGAACAAAACAGTAAAGTTAACCCAATGTTTTTGCATAATGTGAAAGATGAAGTTACGCCGAGTAAATATATACCTAACATGTCACCCTTCAAAATTGCACAAGCTCGTGGAATGGTGCCAAACTTCGCTACTTAAAAATCTCCATAGGTGACGCTTTAAAATTTTTTACTGGTTACAAGTTTTGAGTTACAGAGGAGGTCTAGGGCCAAAATAATTGCTCTCGCTCCAATGTTCGCAGTGATACCTCACATGTGTGGTTTGAACACCGTTTTCCTATGTAGGCGGGACTTACATATGCTTTCGCTTCTGCATGCGAGCACACGGACAGGGGCGCTTTAAAAAATTTTTTTTTTTTATTGTTCATTTTACTTTATTTATTTTAGTTTGACACTTTTTTCCCCAAAAAAAAAAATTTTTGATAACTTTTATTCCTATTACAAGAAATGTAAACATCCCTTGTAATAGGAATATGGCATGACAGGTCCTCTTTACAGTGAGATATGGGGTCAATAAGACCCCACATCTCACCTCTAGGCTGGGAAGCCTGAAATTAAAAAAAAAAAAAAAACGATCCTGGCTTTGATCGTAGCGGTGAGTCGGTAGAAGCACTGGAGGGTGGCAAGAAGGGGAGGCGTCCCCTCTCGCCTCCCATAAGAACGATCAGGCAGTGGAACAGCCACTATGATCATTCTTATAGTGTAGGGAATCGCTGGCTGAAAAAGCTAATATCTGAATGATGCCTGTAGCTGCAGGCATCATTCATATATCCCCGCACAAAGTCAAGGACGTCATATGATGGCGGGCGGGAACTGGTTAAAAATTGCAGAGTCTTGCGGGGTATTGTGGAGTATTGCAGTGTATTGCAGGGTATTGTGGGGTATTGCGGGGTATTGTGAAGTATTGCAGGGTATTGCAGAGTATTGCGGGGTATTGCAGAGTATTGTGCAGTATTGCGGAGTATTGCAAGGTATTGCAGAGTAGTGCAGGGTATTGCAGAGTATTGCAGGGTATTGCAGGGTATTGCGGGGTATTGCGGGGTATTGAAGAGTATTGCGGGGTATTGCAAAGTAGTGCAGGGTATTGCAGAGTATTGCTGGGTATTGCAGGGCATTGCAGAGTAGTGCAGTGTATTGCAGAGTATTACGGGGTATTGCAGGGTATTGCGGGATATTGCAGAGTATTGTGGGGTATTGCAGGGTATTGTGGGGTATTGCAGAGTATTGCAGGGTATTGCAGAGTATTGCGGGGTATTGCAGGGTAGTGCAGAGTATTGCGGGGTATTGCAGGGTAGATTGCAGAGTATTGCGGGGTATTGCAGAGTATTGCTGGGTATATTGCAGAGTATATTGCAGAGTATTGCAGGGTATATTGCAGAGTATTGCAGGGTATATTGCAGAGTATTGCTGGGTATATTGCAGGGTATTGCTGGGTATATTGCAGAGTATTGTAGGGTATAATACAGAGTATATTGCAGGGTATATTGCAGGGTATATTGCAGAGTATATTGCAGAGTATTACAGGGTATATTGCAGAGTATATTGCAGGGTATATTACAGAGTATTGCTGGTTATATTGCAGAGTATTGCAGGGTATATTGCAGAGTATTGCAGGGTATATTGCAGAGTATTGCTGGGTATATTGCAGAGTATTGCAGGGTATATTGCAGAGTATTGCAGGGTATATTGCAGAGTATATTGAAGAGTATTGCAGAGTATTGCAGGGTATAATACAGAGTATATTGCAGGGTATATTGCAGGGTATATTGCAGAGTATATTGCAGAGTATTGCAGGGTATATTGCAGAGTATATTGCAGAGTATTGCAGGGTATATTACAGAGTATTGCTGGGTATATTGCAGAGTATTGCAGGGTATATTGCAGAGTATTGCAAAGTCAAGGACGTCATATGACGGCGGGCGGGAACTGGTTAAAAATTGCAGAGTGTTGCGGGGTATTGTGGAGTATTGCAGAGTATTGCAGGGTATTGCGGGGTATTGTGGAGTTTCGCAGGGTATTGCAGAGTATTGCGGGGTATTGCAGAGTATTGCAGTGTATTGCAGTGTACTGCAGAGTATTGCGCGGTATTGCGGAGTATTGAAGGGTATTGCAGAGTAGTGCAGGGTATTGTAGGGTATTGCGGGGTATTGCGGGGTATTGAAGAGTATTGCGGGGTATTGCAGAGTAGTGCAGGGTATTGCAGAGTATTGCAGGGTATTGCAGGGTATTGCAGAGTACTGCAGGGTATTGCGGGATATTGCAGAGTATTGCGGTTTATTGCAGGGTATTGCGGGGTATTGCAGAGTATTGCGGGGTATTGCAGAGTATTGCGGGGTACTGTAGGGTAGTGCAGAGTAATGCGGGGTATTGCAGGGTAGATTGCAGAGTATTGCTGGGTATATTGCAGAGTATTGCAGGGTATATTGCAGAGTATTGCTGGGTATATTGCAGAGTATTGCTGGTTATATTGCAGAGTATTGCAGGGTATAATACAGAGTATATTGCAGGGTATATTGCAGAGTATATTGCAGAGTATTACAGGGTATATTGCAGAGTATATTGCAGGGTATATTACAGAGTATTGCTGGGTATATTGCAGAGTATTGCAGGGTATATTGCAGAGTATTACAGCGTATATTGCAGAGTATTGCTGGGTATATTGCAGAGTATATTGCAGGGTATATTGCAGGGTATATTGCAGGGTATATTGCAGAGTATTGCAGGGTATAATACAGAGTATATTTCAGGGTATATTGCAGGGTATATTGCAGGGTATATTGCAGAGTATTGCAGGGTATATTGCAGAGTATATTGCAGAGTATTGCAGGGTATATTGCAGAGTATATTGCAGAGTATTGCAGGGTATATTACAGAGTATTGCTGGGTATATTGCAGATTATTGCAGGGTATATTGCAGGGTATATTGCAGAGTATATTGCAGAGTATTGCAGGGTATATTACAGAGTATTGCTGGGTATATTGCAGAGTATTTCAGGGTATATTGCAGAGTATTGCAGGGTACATTGCAGAGTATATTGCAGGGATGGCTGAGCATGGAGGGATGGATGGATGTGACTGTATTTGTCACTGAACAGTGCTGTGGGCACTACACATGCAGCCCACAGCAGTGCTGCCATCCGATCCCTCCCCCTCTCCCCTTGCACTGTACCGATCGGTACACAGAGGGGAGAGAGGTTTGTTTACATGTGATCGCTCCGTCGTTTCACGGAGCGATCACATGGTAAAAGGGCGCGATTAGCGGCCGTTTACCATGACCCGTGATGCGCCGGGTCCTCTGGACCTGGCGGTCACGGAAGTCCTCGGGTGCGCGCCCCAGGGGGCGCGCAGGAGCAGGATTCTGGGAGGACGTCCCACGGACATCCACCCAGAACTAGCCGACCAGCCGACCGCACTGCAGCCTTCTTTCGGCTATGGCCCGGTCGGCAAGTGGTTAATATCCCAAAAAGAGAAGAAAAAAAATAGAGAGAACTATATGAGGCTTCTGTCAGACTTTTACTTACCAGACTGATGAGTCCGCTTGGGCAGAGGGTAGACTCCCTTACTTATCCGACTCATGGCCCCTGGTAGAGCAGACAGGAGGCACGAGAGTGCGGAATGGTATGAGAGCCTGCTGAAGAGATCCAGGTACAGGATGAGAGATGATCTTCAGACAACAGGTCAGTAGTCTGTAACACTGGTAACAGGTGCTGAGCAGGAGCAAGACAGGCAGATCGGGACACAAGCAGGGTTCGGCAACAGACTGGCAGCAAGGTACTATAGGAGCAGGCAGAAGCGGAGTCAAACAGGCCAAGGTCAGGTACAGGCAGCAAACAGGAGAATCCAAGGGCAATCCGGGTCGTCAGGAGATCAGGTAAACAGGAAGACAAGACAGGAAACAGGAACTATGGCACAGGAAGCTGATGATCAGGCAGCACTGAACAGAGTGCCTGACAAACCTAAATAGGCTGGCTTGGCGCCAAACAGCGCCCACGTGCACGCCGACGCTCACAGGCGCGCCCCAAGGCAGCCAATACCATGACCAGCAAGGTGAGCTCTCTGACAGCTTCTATGAGCCTTACATCCTTCATAATCAGCGAGTAAATATGCCCTCTTCCCTTTACTATATCTGTTAAAAACTATCCCTTCTCTTCTGTGCCCCCCTTCCTCCCTAAGTGTTCTATCCCTTCTCATTTCCCCACCTCTTATCCCTTCCCCGTATTCAACCCCAGGTGAGAGGTGAAAAAACTAATAAGGGAGAAGAGGAGAAAAAATAAATAAATTATTATATCCCCCCCCCCCCCCGGGACACCCACAATCTAACCCAGAGACCACACTGCTCTTTACAATGTTGATCTATCTAATCTCTTTCAAACAGCGCACCCATCCTGCCCATGTTTCAATGTTTTTATCTTTCTTGTCTTTTGCTGCGTGCACCCATCTTTCGGCCTCCATTATTAAGTTAACCTCGTTCTTCCTGTCCGCCAAGGTTGGACTTCTAGTTTGTTTCCATAGCCTAGGTATTAATGATTTGGCAGCATTTAGTAAGTGTGGAATAACACTATTCTTATAAGCTCTAACAGACATTGAATTTCCATGAAACAAAAAGTTCCAGGGCGTCACCTCTATTGGTCCGGGGGATAACCTTTCAACCCAAGAGGCGATTGCTTCCCAGAACACCTTAATCTTAGGGCAAGACCACCATAGGTGATAGGTGGAGAAAGGTGCCTTCCTGTCCGCACCCTCTCCAACATCTGGCGTCTGCCGTCGGGAACCTCTTTGCTATCTTAACTGGGGTCCAATACCACCTAGTCAAAAATGTATATGACATTTCTTCAATTTGAGAGCTTATAGACGTAGAGTGCATCAAATTAAATATTTTCCTAATTTGTGCTGTGGTAAGATTATGACCTAGTTCTCCTTCCCATTCTCTAATAAAGAATTGAAGTGTTCGATTTTGTGTCGCGAGAATCAGTCTATACATCTGTGACATCAAGTGTCTTTCAGTGGGTATATTTACACACATGGATTCAAAAGCAGTAAGAGAACTCACTGGTTTCATCCCGGGTTTCAGACCCTTGAAAAAGCACCCCAATTGATGGTATCTCCCCTCCTCCATAGGTATCCTCCCCATTTTCGCAGGGGGGTTAATGTTCCTTGAGGGGCAAATTTGCCACACGTTGTATCCCCATCCCTCCCCCAGGCTCCAAAAAATCCCACCTCCTCCCCTGGAGGAAACCATGGGTACCCCTCCAATGGGGTCAGAGGGGATATCCGAGAAGCATAGTCTCCTGATTGATTTAATTTATCCCTTTATCCATTGTTAATGGTGACGTCCATTTTGAGAGACCCCTATCTGTACTCGGAATCCACGGGATTCCGGCCAGCTTACTGCCTGCCATTATCTGCTCTATGGAGACCCATATTTTCTTTGCGGAGTCGTGGCACCAGTTCAGGATCCACACTAAAGACATTGCTCTATAATATAAAGCTACATCTGGTAGTCCCATTCCTCCTTCCAATTTGCCTCTATGCAAAACATCATACGCCAATCTGGGATGTTTATCACTCCATACAAATGCTATGAAGTCCTTACGTAAGGTTTTAAAAAAACTTTGTGGGAGTGTAATTGGCACTGTGTGGAAAAAGATAGATTATTTTGGGTAATGCACTCATCTTTATGGCGCTGACCCTTCCAAACCACGTTAATAACCGGCCCTTCCATTTCTGCAGGTCGCCCATTACCCCCTTCATTAAGGAACCATAGTTTAAATCATAAAGTAGTTTAGGATCTGCTGTGATATGTATTCCTAAATATGCCAAAGAGTTTTTGTTCCAAATAAAGTAATAAGAATTTTGCAAAATTGTTTTCATCCCTAAGGGGACATGACTAGGTAACAGTCCAGACTTTTCAAAATGTATTTTGAAGTTAGATAAGTCTCCGAACTTAGAGACCTCTGCCATCAGAGCCGTTAGTGATGTCTGTGGTGATGAAAGATAGAATAATAAGTCGCCGGCATATGCCGAGACTTTATATTCAACTGATCCGGCCCGTACCCCCTGAATTTCAATGTTTCCCCTCACTTTGCAAAGAAATGGTTCTAATATCATAGCGGACAACAGCGGGGATAATGGACACCCTTGTCTTGTGCCATTACATATTTGGAAATAATCCAACAGTGTGCCATTTACTTTGACTCTCGCTCTCGGTGTCGCATATAATGCTGCAACCCAGCCCATCATGTGTTCCCCCAGACCCATCCCCCTTAGCACCTCCGTCATGAATCCCCAGTTCACCCTGTCAAACGCCTTTTCGGCATCCATTGACAATATCACTCTTGGGCCCTTGTCAGGGCCATGTTACATCCAATGAAGGGTGTGTAATGCCCGAATGGTATTATCTCTGGCCTCATGGCCCTTCATAAATCCCGTCTGATCAGAGTGAACTAGTTTCACTATATGATCCTGTAACCGAAGAGCCAACATTTTTGCTAAAACCTTAGTGTCTGAGTTTAACAAGGAGATGGGTCTGTAGTTCGCGCACTGCTGAGTATCTTTCCCTGGTTTAGGAAGTATCGTTATGTATGCCAACAAGGCCTCTGGAGGTAATGGATTGGAGGCATTAATTGAATTAAAGTAGCTACATAATGGGCCTCCTAATCTGGTAATACATTTCTTATAATATGAATTGGTGAGCCCATCTGGTCCTGGGCTTTTACCTTTTGGCAGACTCGATATTACTTCGTTTAATTCATTAATAGAAATTGGTCTATCTAATTCCTCGATTACCATGCGCAGCAGCTGAATTTTCTATATACTCTTGAATTTCTAATTTACGCTGTTCTCCCGTCGCATTCGGCGAAACAGTATGAATATTATATAAAGCCTTATAAAATTTGTGAAATTCTGCCGCAATGGCTTGAGATTCCACTATCTTTTTATTTTGGACTATTAAGCTATGCACATGCCTGGATTCTTGCTGTTTTTTAAGCTGTCTAGCAAGTAGCCGACCACATTTATTGCCCTGCTCATAAAACCGATGTGCATAGTATCTATGCTTGTTTTTAGCTTTGCGGTCTAGGCATTGTGCTAAGTTATGTCTCAAGTCCTCCAATTGTTGGGAATCTGCTGGGTCCAAGTGTCTTTTATGTTTGATTTCTAATTCATTAATCTCTTTCAATAAATCTACTATTTCTTTTTGTTTCTCTTTTTTAATCCGTGACCCGTGTGCTATCAGTTCCCCCCTAATCACTGATTTGTGGGCTTCCCAAACAGCCTGCTCTGAAACTTCTCCAGGCATATTTGTTTCAAAATATGTTTTTATCTTACAAGATAAAGCCTCCACCACTGTATTATCGTCCAGTAAAGATTCATTCAACCGCCAAGTTCGTTCTAGGTGGCCTGCAGAAATTGGAAGGAAAGTCACGGTAATCTGGGCATGGTCTGAAATTGTTATTGGTTCTATAGTGAAAGAACGGGTCCTTTCAAGATAGAACTGGTCCACCAAAAAAATATCTAGGCGAGAATAAGTATTGTGTATTTTGGAATAATAACTATAATCCCTATTCCCATAATGTGGTACACGCCATCCATCCACCAAGTGAAAGGAGCTGTTTTAGATGCTTTAACGCTTTAAAAGATATGTGAGTTTTGCCCGTTGACATATCAATCTTTGAATCTAGGGTGAGGTTAAAATCTCCCCCCAGCATCAAAAAACCCTCCCTGAATTCCTACAACAGCTTCAGAGTCTTTACAAGGAAGTTGACCGTTCCGGTGTTTGGCGCATATATTGAGGCAAATGTATAGCAGAAGCCGTGTAGTCTTCCCTTTACAAACAGGAAGCGACCCTCTGGGTCTATTTGTGAGGCTATTACAACCATTGGACATGTCTTTCTAAAGGTTATGGTTACCCCCCTTGCTCTCGCAATCAGGGATGGTGCATGAAACCACTGGTTAAACACATGCACGGGCATGTTTGGAATAGAATCCTTCACGAAGTGTGTCTCCTGCAAGAAAACCACGTCACCCCTAAGGTGGCGTAGTTCCTGCCAAAGATGACCCCTTTTTTGTGGTGAACATAAAACTCTCACGTTATATGATATCACCGTTATTGGGGCTGCCATATCCGATAATACTATTGCCCAATATAATCATCCAGTAGCTAGAGTGTCTCTTTGCTCCCAGCAGCAGGTGTCCCCGAGGGGTGAAAAGAAAAAAAAAAAAAAAGGAAAAAAGGAAAGAAAGGAAAAAAAGGGAAAAAGGGAAAAAAAGGAGGAAAAGGAGAAAAAGGCTACCTGTAGAAGGTTGGCGGTGTTTTCCTGATCCTATCACTACCGCAGGCAGCTACATTATTTAAACGTTAGTGTAGTGCGTCCTCTGCACAGTGTTCAGCTAAAGCTACGAGTTAGTGTAGTGCGACCTCTGCACAGTGTCCAGCTAAAGCTACCTGTAGAAGGTTGGTGGTGTTTTCCTAATCCTATCACTACCGCAGGCAGCTACATTATTTACAAGTTAGTGTAGTGCGTCCTCTGCACAGTGTTCAGCTAAAGCTACAAGTTAGTGTAGTGCGACCTCTGCACAGTGCTCAGCTAAAGCTACAAGTTAGTGTAGTGCGACCTCTGCACAGTGTTCAGCTAAAGCTACCTGTAGAAGATTGGTGGTGTTCTCATACTAATAATACTACAGGCAGGCAGTTGATTTTGCTAGCTGCAGTATCAGTATATATATATATATATATATCCCAGCTTAGTGCAGCTACATCTCAATGCAGGCCATTAGTATGTCTGGGAGGCCAACAAGGAGAGGCAGACAGTCACAAGCCAATAAAAGAGGGCAAGCAGGCTATGTGTCTAGAGGCAACAGTGCTGGTTGTGGACATGGTGCATCCTCATCAGCACGTGGCCGTGGGATACGCTTGGCCTTTTTTTCGCCAGCTGGCCGTGTTGAGCCGCAACATGCGGAAGACTTGGTCGAGTGGATGACCAAGCCGTCCTCATCCTCCTCATCCTCTCTCACCCATGCTCAGGGTACTTTGTCTGGCAAAGCAGCTGCCAACCCGGCCTCTTCCCTCGGCTCAATGGCATCAGTCACTCCTTCCTTAGCCCCACCATGTCCTCCTGAGGAGTCCCCCGAACTGTTTGACCACAGTGTTGGGTACATGCTCCAGGAGGATGCCCAGCGTTTTGAAGGCTCCGATGATGGTACTCAGCTAGAGGAAGGCAGTAACGTGAGCCCAGACAGAGGGGGTGCCCAAGAAGGACAGCAATCTGGCAGTCATGTTGCCCCTGCTGCAGCATACTGCCAGGTTTGCTCCAGTGATGAGGAGGGAGGGGATGATGATGTCACTGACTCCACGTGGGTGCCTGATAGGAGAGAGGAGGAGGAGAGGAGGAGGAGGCACATCACCAACGAGGCAGGATGCCCTCCAGGGGCCAGCTTAAGGGCAGCACACTGACTGCATAACACAGCAAAGCTCCGCATGTGCAGGGCACTGCTGTCTCTGTGCGTTATTCCAAAAGTTTTTTGGTGTGGGCCTTTTTTGAGACAAGTGCATCAGATCGCACAGCTGCTATTTGCAACATATGTCTCCAGCGTATCTCGCGTGGCCAAAACATCTCCCGCTTGGGCACCACTTGCTTCACCAGATATATGTTGACCTGCCATGCAGTTCATTGGCAAGTGTACCTAAAAGACCCACACCAAAGAACAAAGAGGACCTCTCCTTGCTACTCATCAGCTGAGATCTCCAACCCCACTATACCTTCAGTCCTCTCTGAGACCTGCACTGAGAGGAATGAAGGTGTAGAATTAGGTGTGTCACAGCTAAGTACTTGTGGGCAATCTGCTATCGGTACACCGACATCAGATTGTAGCAGGCAAATTTCCCTGCCCCAGCTGCTGCACCGCCGAAAGAAGTTCGCTCCCAGCCATCCACATGCCTAGTGGTTGAATGCTATGTTGGCAAAATTGCTAGCACTTCAACTGCTACCTATCCAGTTGGTAGACTATGCCCCCTTCCCTGAGTTTGTGGAATGTGCAGTTCCTCAGTGGCAGGTACCCAAACGCCACTTTTTCTCACGGAAGGCGATTTCAGCTCTCTACCGGCATGTGGAAGGCAATGTCCATGCCTCGCTGTGTAAGGTGCATATTACCGCTGACTCATGGTCCAGCAGGCATGAACAGGGACGTTATTTAAGTTTCACGGTGCATTGGGTGAGTCTGTTGGCAGCTGGGAAGGATGCAGGACAAGGTGCAGTAGTATTGGAGGTTGTTCTGCCAGCACGCCTCCACAATGCTACTACTGGTGATTCTGAAACACCTCTTTCCTCCACCCCCTCCTCTTCTTCTTCCTCCATGGCCTCTTCCTGTGCTTTGTCCTCGGAACCAGCAGTGCTCCGTAGGCGTTCAAGGGGCTACGCAACTACGCAGGCCAAAAGATGCCATGCGGTACTTGAGCTGGTGTGCTTAGGGGACAGGAGCCACACTGGGGCAGAGGTTCTATCAGCTCTGCAGGGACAGGTTCAGAGGTGTTTGAAGACAGGCCAACTTAAGGCAGGAATTATGGTTTGCGACAATGGCACCAACCTCCTCTCCGCCCTCCGACAGGGACAACTGACCCATGTGCCCTGTTTGGCTCACGTCCTTAACTTGGTGGTGCAGCGGTTCTTGGGCAGGTACCCGGGCTTACAGGATGTCCTGAGGCAGGCCAGGAAAGTCTGTGTGCATTTCATATAGTCATATAATGCTAGTGCTCAGCTGGCAGACCTCCAAAAGGAATTTAACCTGCCCAAGAACCGCCTAATCTGTGACATGCCCACCAGGTGGAACTCAACGTTGGCCATGCTGCAGCGGCTGCACACGTAGCAGATGGCCATCAATAAGTACCTATGCGACTATGGCACCAGGACAGGGTCAGGGGAGCTTGTTTTTTTTCCCCACGCCAGTGGGCCATGATCAGGGATGCATGCACTGTCCTGTCACCATTTGAGGAGGCCACGAGGATGGTGAGCAGTGACAGTGCATGCACCAGTGACACTGTCCCCCTTGTCCACCTGTTGGAGCACACGCTGCGTGGAATAATGGACAGGGCACTTGAGGCAGAACAGAGGCAGGAAGAGGAGGACTTCCTTAGCTCTCAAGGCCCCCTTTATCCATACAGTGTTCCTGCATGCCCGCAGATCACACAGGAAGAGGACGAGGAGGAGTAGGAAGAGGAGGATTGTGTCAGCATGGAGGTGGAGCCTGGCACTCAGCATCAGCAGCAGTTATTAAGGGATCATTTACAGTCCCAAGAAACCCATGGACTTGTTCGTGGCTGGGAGGAGGTGGCTGCGGATCATGTCATCCTTAGTGACCCATAGGACTCTGGACCGAATGCCTCAGCAAACCTACGCTGCATGGCCTCCCTGATCCTGCAAAGGCTGCGGAAGGATCCTCGTATTCGTAATATCAAGGAGAGGGATCAATACTGGCTGGCAACCCTCCTTGATCTCATTACAAGGGTAAGGTTGCGGACCTTATCTTGCCGTCGCAGAGGGAGCAGAGGATGAAACATCTTTGGGAGGCCTTGCAGAAAGGTCTATGCAACGCGTTCCCAGAGACTGGGATTTTACAAACTCCTGTTCCTGGACAACGTGTTGGTGAGGCTTCGGTCAGTCAAAGAAGGAGCCGTGGAGAAGGTGGCCGTCTGACCGATGCGTTCAGACAATTTTTTAGTCCGCAGCCCCAAGGTATGATCGGTTCCAGCAACCATTGCCAGCATCTGTTTTACATGGTGCAGGAATACCTAGGGGCAAGATCTGACTTGGACACCTTCCCCACCGAAAATCCTCTAGGTTACTGGGTCTTAAGGATGGATCACTGGCCAGAGCTTGCACAGTATGCAATTGAGCTACTGGCCTGTCCTGCATCCAGCGTTCTTTCGGAACGCACATTCAGTGCTGCTGGAGGCTTTGTAACCGATCACAGGGTGCGCCTGTCCACCGACCCGGTCGATCGACTGACCTTCGTAAAAATGAATCAGTCTTGGATCACCACCAGCTACCAAGCACCTGATGCTGATGTAACCGAATAATTTTTTTTAAAATGTCAGATCCCTTCAAGACTGCCTATGCTGATGCTGAGTAACTATCCTGTTATGTTGAGTGACTATCCTCTTCCTCCTCAATGATCATGCTGATAGCTTGTAAGAACATTTTTGGTTCTGGGCGCCGCCACCAGTGGGTAAGGCCCAATTTTTCAGCCCCTGTTTAACAGGGGCGTGTCATTACAATTTTTGATGCTATATTTTGCAGGAGGGCTCATTCCTGCACTCCAACTAGAGTATCCATGAGGGGCGACAGTATTGTGGCACCAGCACCAGTGCCTAAGGCCCAATTTTTCAGCCCCTGTTTAACAGGGGCGTGTAATTACAATTTTTAATGCAATACTTTGCAGCAGGGCTCGTTCCTGCGCTTCAACTATAGTATCCATGAGGGGCGGCAGTATTGTGGCACCAGTGCCTAAGGCCCAATTTTTCAGCCCCTGTTTAACAGGGGCGTGTAATTACAATTTTTAATGCAATACTTTGCAGCAGGGCTCGTTCCTGCGCTCCAACTATAGTATCCATGAGGGGCTGCAGTGTTGTGGCACCAGCACCAGTGCCTAAGGCCCAATTTTTCTGCCCCTGTTCAACAGGGACATGTAATTAGAAATCTTGATCTAATATTTCACAACAGGGCCCCTTTCTGCGCTCACCAAGAGTAACTTTGAGGACTTACAGTGTTGTGGCACCAGGACGACAACCACCACCACCAAAGGCCTAATTTTTCTGGCCCTGTTCAATAGGGACATGTAATTACAATTTTTGATCTAATATTTCACAGCTGGGCCCGTTCCAGCGCCCACCAAGAGTAACTGTGAGGACTTACAGTGTTGTGGCACCAGCACCACCACCATCACCAAAGGCCCAATTTTTTGGCCCCTGTTCAACAGGGGCATGTAATTACAATTCTTGATCTAATATTTCACAGCAGGGCCCTGTGAAGGCTTACAGTGTTGTGGCAACACCAACACCTAAGGCCCAAATTTCTGCAGAGTATATAGGGCAGGACCCTACTTTCAAACATCCAACTTACAAACGACTCCTACTTGCAAACGGAAGGAGACAACAGGAAGTGAGATGAAATCTACCCCTAGCAAGGGAAATTCTCTCCTGTAAGTTAATATGGGAAAACGTGTCTCCTCTCCTCTGATGCTTTATCAACAATTCTTGTTTCACTAAAAACCCCAAATTTTCAAAAAACATTTGTCATTGGGACAGAAAGTGAGGTGAAATCTTATGAAGAGGTGCACAGACAGCAAAACAAATGTTACAGGAGTGATAACCCTTCCCTATGTTTTCAAAAAAGATTAAAAATAGATTTTGTGGCTGGAGCTACACTTTTAAAATGTACCAGTTTAAAATTACAAACAGATTCTACCTAACAACAAACCTACAGTCCGCGTCTTGTTTGCACCGCCTGTATACTGCTGTTCAGAGTATATTTATTTTATTTTATTTATTTCAGTTACTTATATAGCGCCGTCAATTTACGCAGCGCTTTACATATACATTGTACATTCACATCAGTCCCTACCCTCAAGGAGCTTACAATCTAAGGTCCCTAACTCACATTCATACATACTAGGGACAATTTAGACAGGATCCAATTAACCTACTAGCATGTCTTTGGAGTGTGGGAGGAAACCGGAGTACCCGGAGGAAACCCACGCAGGCACAGGGAGAACATGCAAACTCCAGGCAGGTAGTGTCGTGGTTGGGATTTGAACTAGCAACCCTTCTTACTGCTAGGTGAAAGTGCTATCCACTACACCACTGTGCCGACCTACAGAGCCCCACGCCTTTCCTTTTTAAATTTGGGTGCGGGGTTCCCCTTAATATCCATACAAGACCCAAAGCGGCTGGTAATGGGCTGTGGTGGGGGGGTACCCATGCCTTTTCTCTCACTGATTTTCATTCATATTGCCAGGACCCAACATTACATTAAAGTCGTAAACAGTTTTAAATGACTTTTATTCCTTTAAAAATGTCATTTTGTGCAGGGACTGTTCTAAGCACGGGAAACACGTGCCACTTTACAGGCATACTATAGACACCCCCCAGGTACGATATTTAAAGAATATTTCACTACTTTTTTTTTTCACTTTAAGCATCATTAAAATCACTGTTCCAGAAAAAACGGCCATTTTTAAAAGTTTTTTTTTGCGTTGATACATGTCCCCTGGGGCATGACCCGGGTCCCCAAACCCTTTTTAGGACAATACCATGCATAGTAGCCTTTAAAATTAGCAATTTTAATTTCGAACGTTTGAGTCCCATAGACTTCAATGGGGTTCTAAAGTTCGCGCAAATTTTCGGTCCGTTCGCAGGTTCTGGTGCGAACCGAACCGGGGGGGTGTTCGGCTCATCCCTAACTATAAGTATGAAAAAGATAAATATTAAGTAAAATACTTGACTCTTGGGTCTTTCATGTATTTCAATTACTCCAGACATGATTAAATGAATTGTAGCACCCTCTACTTAGATAGTGTGCTAGAGTTGAGATTTTTTTTTTTTAGTGCAGGTAAATTTAGGCAGGCCTAGCTAAAAGCTAGGCCTGTTTGTTTTGATCTGTGGGGCTGGGAATGGCTTAGAGTAGGTTGATGACTCACAGCTAGCTTCATGTTTTGGTTATCTCCCATCTTGTTCTAGAGGCTTCTAGAACAAGAGCTGTCTGGGGTGTTCTAAGGAGCCCTGACCAATCTCCAACCTAAATTGGCAGGGGGCAGGCCTCCTTAAATACCCAGGGCCAACCCAGCTGGGGAGGAGTTGTTCGGGTAGAAGAACTGGAGATAGAGTGTTAGGCTGTCGGCGCCTTTGAGGAAGCCCCCTACTCTGGGGGGTGACCTTGGGCCATGGGCTCGGAGCTGAACGGGAACCCCATACAACCCAAGGGGATGTCCTGAACAGTTGAAGGAAAGGACAGTGGGGAATACTGCCGGTCAAGTCTCCAGGAGGGATCCACCAGGTGTTGGTGAGTGACAGGCACAGTCAGGAGAGCTGGGAGAGGCACTGGGAGTGTGCAGTCTGAGATGGATGTAGAGCCAGCAGGAGAGACTGTGATGTTACTGGCAGTGAAGTCGGGTCACTGTATCCAGGAGGGCTGTCAGGCTGTGCAAAGGGCTGACTGGGATTAGTAGTCCACTAAAGAGGGCAGCTAGTACCAGAACTTTCTTTTCTACATCATAGGGGCCCAAGGTCCCTGCCTGTAATAAGGTACTTTTGCTGAGGCCTGGCTGAAACCAGTGTCAGGCCTAACCATGTGCTAGCTGCGTCTGAAGAATTGTGCTGGAGGGAGAAGGAGCAAGTGTTGTGCAGGAGGAGAATATCTGAATAGTCCCAAACCATGCAAGAATCATTTTCTGGGCATCCCTTGAATTCCTTAACCCCATCCAACTTCTAATCCCTCAATAAAAATACAAAAAACAAAGCAGATGGACTAATTCATTGTCTTTGAGTGTCTGGAAGTGAATGCCGGGCTGGGCAGGATGACAGGTGGGTCACATCACTCCTACACCTACGGGGGTACTGCTACATTTGGGGCCTCGTCCGGGATCACCTGTTCATGGGTAACCTGCCAGTCGTTGCCCCTCGTAACCGAGGTTGACCGAGCCGGGGTACTCTGCTTTGTTCTGCCACCATTGAGGATTGATATTTGGGAAAGGACTTGTGTGCTCTGCCTATTGTTTCAGAGCTTAAACAAGTGCCGTTGTCCATAGCAACCAGCAAGGACTGTTGCTACTTATTGTTCCTGCTTACCAAGTTGCCCCAACTGTTCACTAAGTGCTGTCACCCATGGCAACCACGCCGGGTAACCACGCCTGTGGATTACAAATACGCCCAATATGTCCAGCATCCTGCTAATGCTGGGCATCCTGAACTGTTGCTCCAAACTCCTGCCTGAGAATGTCTGCTGTTGCCCAGGGTGATCTGAGCAAACCAGAGGGTGCCTGCAGGCGGGACTGTGCTAAAATTGTTCCCTTCAGTAAGACATTGGCTGTGAATGTTACTGTTGCTACCAGCAACCACAGAGAAAGTCGGCTGTCATTAGCCTTCAGTTGGTCGGGCACAGTGGGTGACGAGTGACATGCCTGGACAATGCCTGGACAAGTCCTTCTAGAGTCAGCATGCCTGCAAACTTCAGTATGTTCAATAAGGGGTTACAGCAGCATGCCCAGGGAGAAGTCTGCCTATCAGTTCCACTGGCATCAGTCCATCTGGAAGCGAGGGGCGGTGCCATGCGCTGGAGGAGACCCAGCGTTCCCTGCTGGCAGCAGATGAGGCGGAGGAGCAACATGGCAGAAGGTGGTCGACTACTGCCAGCCCTGACTCGGTTGCCGGAGCAAATGCTAGTAGGCACTGGCGTTCCCTTGGGGATGGTCGGTGGGAAGGACGTCTCTGTCTGTTATGTCCTAAGTGGCAGATCCCCATGGCGGAGGTCAGTGGGTGGGTCCGGTGTGGCCATTGTGGCAAACTGCTGCTCCAACCAGCATCTGCACAGTAGACATGTGCACACTGAAATATTTTGTTTCGGAATTTCGTTTTCGTCTGAAAAATAAATTTATTTAGTTACTCCCGAAATTCGCTTTTATTTATTTCGTTTTTCGTTAAAAATTGCATTCGTCCGAAAATCCAAATTAAGGTCGAATCTGTCATTGAAGGCTTATGGTGTCTGTCGAATGTTCAAAGAAGATTCGACGGAGCAGCTAAACTGTGTACAATGCCGTATAGTTTACCTGCTCCATCGAATCTTCTTAGAACTTTCAACAGACACCATAAGCCAAAGTACGTGTGTACTTAGTTCTAGCTATTTTACTGCTCCACCTCTTTGGTTACAATCAGCCAATAACATTCATCATCATCATTATTTTTATTTATCTTTTCTCCCCTACGTCGAATCTTTTCTCCCCTACGTCGAATCTTTCCTCCATACGTCAAATCTTTCCTCCCCTACGTCGAATCTTTTCTCTCTACGTCGAATCTTTTCTCTCTATGTAGAATAATCTTGGACTAATAGAGCTAAGGTTAGGCACATTCGACCACAGGTTTGATGGACACAGATTGTTATTGTCATCATCATGTCAAATCTCCTATCTATATCGAACTGTTGTAGCAACGAAAACGAAAATAAAGCATTTGTTTATGTCGGATCTTTCGTTTTTCGGACTCTGCACTTTCGGTATCGTTTGTTAAAACGATAACGAAAATACCTAAAATTCGGACGAAAATGCATTCGGACGAAAACGAATGCACATGTCTACTGCACAGCAGGAATCACATTATTTCAATGTGGACCTGCTTACAGGACTTTGTTATCCTGCCACGAGAACCCCGGAAGGCTGGATCGGGTCTAGTATCATCCCCTAAAGGCGAAGCAGAGTTGCGACCTAGTGACTCCCCCGAAACATGAGGACGTTGGGAAAGAAAGGACTGTCAGGACCCTCGGCCTGGTCAGGGACACGGTAACTGTAAGTACCGCACAGCGGGAACCAGAAGTCCCTGAAATGCCGGCTGCATCTATGTCCCTCGCCATCCAGATTCCATCAGAGATAGTGCAGGAGGGGTGAGTGCCCTTTGTAGAGCTAGATGAAGAATGTGAGGGCAGGGTCATTGACTGCGGTTCTACCAGATTACAAGAGAAATTTGGATCCTTGGAAAGAATGGTTGAATGGTCATCCCCTGAAGAGAGCTCAGAGGAAGAGGAATGGGAGACGGGAACTTCTCAGGCCCTAGAGACCCAGTCTGAGGAGGGAAGAGAGCCAGAACCAGAGCTGGATGCCAAAAATAGCAGTAGGGACTCCTGTCTTTAACAGTCTACTTTTTGAAAACAGACCCTCCACCACCCAAACCAGAGTGCCCACCTACAGGCAATAGGTAGTGAGATCCAAAGAGGCCTGTGTCCTGACAGAAAAGGGGAAGCCTAAGAAACTACCCAGGTTCTCCCGCTTCCATTGGGAAATACAAGGAAGATTGCTCTGGAGTGGCGTCTGCACTACCCATAGGTTCATCCCCAGATAATGGACATCATGCAGAGCTCCCGGGGAGAGTGGGAGGATGACCTTATCTGGGACTTTTTGCATGTTCCCAAACCCCTATGAGTGCCAGAGAGTGAAGCTTGGGCCCGTTTTGTGGACATTCGTCAGGAATGGAAGCTGGGACGTGCCATCTACAATGATTGCGTGCCCATTGTAAAGGCGGGTCGGCCTTTAAAGAGTCACTCTGCCTCCATCAAGGAAAAAGAGGGTGCAGGAAGAGACTACCTGACCCATACTTTTATGCGTAGAGGGACTATTGGAGTGCAGCCACTACTTAAAGTGATACATGGACTGCGGGACAGAGGCAGTGTGTGCCTTTTTCCCTGACTCTGCTGGATCAGACCAGCTTGCTGCCCCTGGTGCCCAATGGATGAGACAGATCCCATTTTAAGGACACTTGGGGTCAGGTCTGTTCGCAGAACTGCTGTGTGTTTGGATTCCTGGGAGCTGCCATTCGCACTGGGCACCCTCCCTCACCCCTCCTCTCCATATCCTTGGATGCGGGGGATTGGGCGGGCGTTCCCATCTATAATCGGCGACACGCATCCTGCGCTGTGCGTGTGACGTACTGATTGGGCGTCCCATCACGCACGTATCTGTTATTTCAGCTTGGCTGACACGGGGGGAGTCACTCCGGCAGCAGCTGTGCTGTCTCTCCTTATGTGTATGCCAGCGTGATGCTGGAGGGGACCTGATGGTCATGTTGGGCTCGGGTTCGCGGCCCTCAGTGGTTCACAGCCTTTGTGTCAGCACATCTGTGCAGTTTTCACATCGGTGTTCCCAGAGCTTCTCTCCCTGTTTCACCACGTTCCAATAAGGTAATCTATCAGTAAGCACTTCACGCACTCTCTTTCACCTTAGTATATCCTTGGATTCCTGCACATTTCTGTTCCCATCTCTATATCTCTATGTTCTTTTGATTTGATTTGTTTTCTTTCACTTTACCTTTTCATTCTGGTTCTATTATGCACACTTACTGGCTGTGCACATTGATCATATTCTCATTCTCCCTTCATGGTTATGGGTTCTACTCTATCCCTAAATATCTACACACATTTGATATGGTTTTATATATATATATATATATATATATATATATATATATATATATATATATAGTATCTCACTAAAGTGAGTACACCCCTCACATTTTTATAAATATTTTATTAAATCTTTTCATGTGACAACACTGAAGAAATGACACTTTGCTACAATGTAAAGTAGTGTAAAGTGTAGAGCTTGAATAACAGTGAAAATTTGATGTCCCCTCAAAATAACTCAACACATAGCCATTAATGTCTAAACCGGTGGCAACAAAAGTGAGTACGCCCCTAAGTGAAAATGTCCAAATCGGACCCAATTAGCCATTTTCCCTGCCCGGTGTCATGCGACTCGTTAGTCTTACAAGGTCTCAGGTGTGAACGGGAAGCAGGTGTGTTAAATTTGGGTGTTATCGCTGTCACTATCTCATACTGATCACTGGAAGTTCAACATGGCACCTCATGGCAAAGAACTCTCTCAGGATCTGAAAAAAAGAATTGTTGCTCTACATAAAGATGGTCTAGGCTATAAGAAGATTGCCAAGACCCTGAAACTGAGCTGCAGCACGGTGAACAAGACCATACAGCGGTTTAACAGGACAGGTTCCACTCAGAACAGGCCTCGCCATGGTCGACAAAAGAAGTTGAGTGCACGTGCTCAGCATCATATCCAGAGGTTGTCTTTGGGAAATAGACATATGAGTGCTGCCAGCATTGCGGCAGAGGTTGAAGGGGTGGGGGGTCAGCCTGTCAGTGCTCAGACCATACGCCTCACACTGGATCAAATTGGTCTGCATGGTTGTTGTCCCAGAAGGAAGCCTCTTTAAAAGATGATGCACAAGAAAGCCCACAAACAGTTTGCAGAAGACAAGCAGACTGGAACCATGTCCTGTGGTCTGATGAGACCAAGATAAAGTTATCTGGTTCAGACGGTGTCAAGCATGTGTGGCGGCAACCAGGTGAGGAGTACAAAGACAAGTGTGTCTTGCTTACAGTCAAGTATGGTGGTGGGAGTGTCATGGTCTGGGGCTGCATGAGTGCTGCCGGCACTGGGGAGCTACAGTTCATTGAAGGAACCATGAATGGCAACATGTACTGTGACATACTGAAGCAGAGCATGATCCCCTCCCTTCAGAGACTGGGCCGCAGGAAAGTATTCTAACATGATAACGACCCCAAACACACCTCCAAGGCGACCACTGCCTTACTGAAGAAGCTGAGATTAAAGGTGATGGACTGGCCAAGCATGTCTCCAGACCTAAACCCTATTGAGCATCTGTGGGGCTTTCTCAAAATGGAAGGTGGGGGAGCGCAAGGTCTCTAGCATCCAACAGCTCTGTGATGTCATCATGGAGGAGTGGAAGAGGACTCCAGTGGCAACCTGTGAAGCTTTGGTGAACTCCATGCCCAAGTGGGTTAAGGCAGTGCTGGAAAATAATGGTGGCCACACAAAATATTGACACTTTGGGCCCAATTTGGACATTTTCACTTAGGGGTGTACTCACTTTTGTTGCCAGTGGTTTAGACATTAATAGCTGTGTGTTGAGTTATTTTTTTTCTGGATCCTCTGCCATTCCTCCTTGCAGATCCTCTCCAGTTCTGTCAGGTTGGATGGTAAACGTTGGTGGACAGCCATTTTTAGCTCTCTGCAGAGATGCTCAATTGGGTTTAAGTCAGGGCTCTGGCTGGGCCATTCAATAACAGTCACGGAGTTGTTGTGAAGCCACTCCTTTGTTATTTTAGCTGTGTGCTGAAGGTCATTGTCTTGTTGGAAGGTAAACCTTAAGCCCAGTCTGAGGTCCTGAGCACTCTGGAGAAGGTTTTCATCCAGGATATTCCTGTACTTGGCCGCATTCATCTTTCCCTCGATTGCAACCAGTCGTCCTGTCCCTGCAGCTGAAAAACACCCCCACAGCATGATGCTGCCACCACCATGCTTCACTGTTGGGACTGTATTGGACAGGTGATGAGCAGTGCCTGGTTTTCTCCACACATACCGCTTAGAATTAAGGCCAACAAGTTCTATCTTGGTCTCATCAGATCAGAGAATCTTATTTCTCACCATCTTGGAGTCCTTCTGGTGTTTTTTAGCAAACTCTGTGCGGGCTTTCATGTGTCTTGCACCGAGGAGAGGCTTCCGTCGGGCCACTCTGCCATAAAGCCCCGACTGGTGGAGGGCTGCAGTGATGGTTGACTTTCCACAACTTTCTCCCATCTCCCGACTGCATCTATGGAGCTCAGCCACAGTGATCTTTGGGTTCTTCTTTACCTCTCTCACCAAGGCTCTTCTCCCCGATAGCTCAGTTTGGCCGGACGGCCAGCTCTAGGAAGTGTTCTGGTCCTCCCAAACGTCTTCCATTTAAGGATTATGGAGGCCACTGTGCTCTTAGGAACCTTAAGTGAAGCAGAATTTTTTTGTAACCTTGGCCAGATCTGCGCCTTGCCACAATTCTGTCTCTTTAGGCAATTCCTTTGACCTCATGATTCTCATTTGCTCTGACATGCACTGTGAGCTGTAAGGTCTTATATAGACAGGTGTGTGGCTTTCCTAATCAAGTCCAATCAGTATAATCAAACACAGCTGGACTCAAATGAAGGTATAGAACCATCTCAAGGGTGATCAGAAGAAATGGAGAGCACCTGAGTTAAATATATGAGTATCACAGCAAAGGGCATGTGATATTTCAGTTTTTCTTTTTTAATAAATCTGCAAAAATGTCAACAATTCTGTGTTTTTCTGTCAATATGGGGTGCTGTGTGTACATTAATGAGGAAAAAAATGAACTTAAATGATTTTGGCGGGGGGGCGTGGCCGGCCGGAGAGGAAGATGGACGCCTAACCTTACAGCTCGCCAGCCAGGGGACACAATCCACCGCAATCGGCCGTATATACAACACCATCCACATCCATCCTCGCTCCACGCACCCAGGAGACGACGATGCAGGCATCTAGGAAGCGATTTACCGACCACAGGCCCCAGAAACTGACAGAATTTGCCTACAAGCCGGCGGAATGGGATATCCAAGATGGCGCCGACCAGTCCGCGCCGGGCGAGCCCCACACGGACCTCCCGGATGCCGCCACGGATGACTGCACAGACCCAGGTACTGTAGCTGACCCACCCCAAGCACTGGAGGGTGACCCACTCCCTAGCAGCCCAGCCAAAGCTAAGATGCGGCTTGACACGCCGCCGCACCACTCACAGCGCCAGAAAATTGAGGCCCAGGCTCCTATTCCCTTCTCCCTAGACCAGGCCCTGCACTCCTCTATGGCCTCCTTCCCTACCTCAGGCCAACCAGTCATGGACACCACACTGAAGGACATGCTGCTCTCCCTCCAGATCTCCCTCATGACGGACCTCTCATCCATGTTCCACAGAATCACCTCTGATATTCATCTACTGGAAGACAGGGTGACTAACACTGAGAGAGGGATACATGCATGCACATCCACAGTTAATGAAGTCATTGATGCCTATGACACAGTTAAAGAAAAACAGGCATGGATGCGGGCCAAGCTGGCCGACTTAGAAGACAGGTCCCGCAGGAACAACATAAAGTTGAGAGGCGTCCCTGAGACCATACTCCCCGCGGACCTGTCGCGATACGCAAAGGAACTGATGCACATAGTGATTCCTGAAGCGTCCCCGCGCGATGTCATCATAGAAAGGATTCACAGAATCGCCAAGCCAGCCCACCTAGCAACCTCGGTCCCCAGAGATGTCCTAATGAGGGTCCACTTCTACCACATCAAAGAGAAACTCCTCATGGGACTCAGAGCTAAATCACCCCTACCTGCTCCCTACACTGGCATCCAACTCTTTCCCGACCTGTCCAAGTACACCCTCCAAATGCGAAGACAGCTTAACCCGATAACCAAAGGCCTGCAAAATCATAAGCTGCAATACAAATGGCGCTACCCCGCAACCATCCTTATTGTACACAACGGCCAAACGCACGCCATTGGGGATCAAGAAAAAGGCCTAAAGCTCCTCCACTCCTGGCGGATAACTCCTGAGTTACCCAAACCACCTTCCTCAGACAGAGGACCCAATACGTCCCGCAACTTACAAAATCGCAATCTCAACTGAAAGATGCATACCTCATTACTTCACTTGGCCGCTAACAGTTAACATAGTTCCCCTGAGCTCTGGCAACCTGCTACTCCTGCCTTCTCCTTCTGGTATTATTGACTCTCTGTACCCCCATATAGAGGTATATAAGGTGTTCAACACCCCCTCTAGCTTTCCTATCTACTAATAGAAGAACCACCTCCAACTACTACACCGAACTTCCCACTACTGGATCACTTCGCCAAGCTACACCAGCTGTATTATATTCTTCACGCTCTGTTACTGCGTTGACTTTTTTCTTCTCCTTTTTTTTGTTGTTTTTTTACTACCTGTAATCTATCACATTGCTCTATTCGCAGCATTCTAGTCCAAATCTTTTTTCAGAAGCTCGGGCTGCCACGAAGCAACCACTAATTCCTTGACCCAGGATCCTCCAACACCAACCTCCAAGACCAGCCTACTACCACCTCAACCTACACTCAAGTCTCGGACTTCCGCTTCCCAACGGCTGAATCCCACCACCAGGTACCTCCGGACCAACTCTCCAACGCCTAACTGTAAGTGTTGTGCACAACACACACCGCAAGATGCCATTCACCATTCTCTCTTTAAATGCCAACGGGCTAAATCATCCCGCCAAACGTCACTCACTGTGGAAAACCGCTGCGGCTCTCCACAGCGACGTGCTATGTATCCAGGAAACCCACCTACTGCATTCCAAAACACCCTTATGCAACAACCACCAATATCCACATATCTTCCATGCCACGCACCCCACTAAAACAAGAGGGGTCATGATAGCGATCCGGAACACTTTAGATTTCCAACTCCTTGATGTAATATCAGACCCAGAAGGTCGTTTTCTTATCCTAATCTGCACAATCAACAAAGCGACCTATACCTTAATCAATATCTACGCCCCGAACTCTCACCAACTTAGATTCCTCCACAAAGTCCTTCGCTCTGCCAACACCATCCAAAAGGGCCACAAAATAATATGTGGCGACTTCAACCTGGTCCCAGACATTTTGATGGACTCTACCTCACCCACGAAATGCCGTGAATCTCCTCTAAAAAAATTAATCGCCTCCCAGGATCTATACGATGTATGGAGATGCCATCACGGCTCTGAACGTGACTTTACTTTTTTTTCATCCAGACACCGCTCGTATTCAAGAATAGACCTGTTCCTTTCTGACAAATGTATTTTGCAAAAAATAACTGAGTCAAAGATCCACACCACGACATGGTCGGACCATGCCCCCATCTCAATTACAATACAGGATACCAATTTACAGCAAAACACGTTTCTCTGGCATGCTAACAACTATATTTTACAAAGCGACACATACACCCCAGAAATATCAAAACACATTACTGAATTCTTCTCCTTGAACAAAGGCTCGGTACCCGACCCTGCCATGGTGTGGAGCACGCACAAAGCATATATGCGGGGAATGTTAATTAAACTTAGTTCTCAGCACAAGAGGAAGAGAACGCAGCAGATAGACGATTTAACAACCCAGATAGCAACCCTAGAACACAGGCTCAAAAATGACCCCCAAGACCCACAGGCCAACCAATTACTAAACCTCAGACAGGAGAACCCTACTCCTCCACTCCTACGAGTTCCTTCACAGGAAATTTAAAGCATCTACATACTCTACCTCTAACAAAGCTGGCAAGAAACTCTCCCAACGTCTAAAAGGTAGACGTATCAAAACTAAAATAACCCAACTCATTCACCCCCATACTAACACCCCCTTAAGTAACCCCCAAGACATAACCGATGCCTTCAGCGCTTATTATAAAGACCTCTACAACCTGAAACAGGACCCCCAGACCCCACAACCCACCCAAGATGAAATAGACCACTTCCTCCACAAGCTAAATCTACCCAAATTGACTGAGAAACAACTGACCGCCTTAAATGCCCTGTTCACTGACCAAGAAATCAAAAAAACTATAGACTCCCTACCTAGCGGTAAAGCACTGGGCCCCGATGGAATAACAGGGGAATACTATAAACAATTTTACCCACAGTTGATCCCACATCTTAATGACCTATTCAATCATGCTGCCTCCTCTTCTACCTATTCACCAGAATATTTAAAAGCGTTGGTTATTACGTTGCCGAAACCAGGGAAACAGTCGAATGTCCCCCAAAACTTCCGCCCCATCTCCTTACTCAACCTTGACCTCAAATTATACGCCAAAACTTTAGCGACAAGACTACTCAAAATTATGCCCACTATTATAAACCAAGACCAAACAGGTTTCACAAAAGGCAGACAAGCCTCAGATGCCACCAGAAGGATGATTAACCTTATTCATCATGCTGAATCCACCGGAACGCCTTCTCTGCTCCTATCCCTGGATGCAGAGAAGGCGTTCGACAGAGTTCACTGGTCCTACCTCGAGTCGGTCCTCCAGAAGTTTGGGTTCCAAGGCCAAATTCTCAGAGCCATCATGGCATTGTATTCCAACCCCGAAGCTCAGGTTTACACAGAAGGCATGTTATCTCGGCCATTCCCAATCACAAACGGCACCCGCCAAGGATGCCCCCTATCCCCCCTCATATTCAACATGATTATGGAACCCCTAGCAGAACATATACGCTCTAATGCCAACATCTCGGGCCTACGGATCGGTCCTTACCACCACAAAATTAGCCTGTTTGCGGATGATGTTATCCTCATCCTCACCAACCCGACTGTTTCCCTGGCAGAAGTACAAAAGATGCTAAATTGGTTTAGCTCGGTCTCATACTACAAAATCAATACGACCAAATCCTTCCTACTAGATATCAATGTAGACGCTACTATGAGGAACCTCCTCCAAGTACAATATCCATTTGCCTGGGCAGATTCTGACATATCATATCTAGGCATCCAATTACCGAAGACGACTAAAAAACTCTATTCATGCAACTACCTTCCACTCCTCCAAAACATTCAAGAGACCGCACAAAAAATAGCGAAACACGAACTCTCCTGGACAGGTAGGCTGGCAGCCTTTAAAATGATCTGCCTTCCCCAAATACTCTACTACTTTAGAACCCTACCCATTCCCCTGCCCGCCACATTTTTCAGATCCCTCCAGACGTTATTTAATAAATTCCTCTGGAAAGACAAACGACCCAGATGCGCCCACACAAAACTGATCAAACACAGACTGGTGGGTGGCTCGAGCTCAATAGACTTCGAAGACTACCACCTGGCTGCTATCCTAGCCCAACTACCCTGCTGGTTTCAACCCTCCCCGTCCACTCGGTGGGTTCACATCGAACAATCTTCACTCACAAGACCCAACCTGAAAACATGGTTACTAAGCATTCCGCTAGGCACTCCAATCCGTGAAAGCTTCAGCACAGGCTTGGAAAAAAGCGACATCCCTAATGAACTACACTTCTAACACGCCTCAATCCCACATCCCCATACAATCCTTACTCCATCTAATGCCAGAAATCTCACTTTCACCATGGATCCTTAAAGGCATACGCTACATACAAGACATAGTACAAGACAACCACATCTCAACATTCCCTCAACTACAAACCACACATGCCATACCTTCATCCGAATACTTCACCTATCTCCGTATACGTCACTGCCTGAAAACTATACCATTCCCCATCTACAATATCCACCCCAAGACTTGGGAATACTTCACCAACCCCGACACAAAAATTAAAGGGATTTCATACTTTTATAATAACCTCCAACACAAACGTACCTTTACCAAATTGCCACCTCACCACACCTGGGAAAAAGACCTTGCCACAAATTTTACGGACACACAATGGCAACAAGCCCTCAAGTCTACTTACAAATCCACCAAATGCGCGGCCCTATGGGAACTCGCACAGAAGATTACACTAAGATGGTACCTGACCCCAGCCCGCATAACATCCTTTAACCCTCAAATCCCTAATACTTGCTGGAGAAGTAAATCTTCCACAAGCGACTTACTACACGTCTTTTGGTCATGCGCCAAATTACAAAAATACTGGGAAGACACCTTCAATTTAATCTCGACCATCACCCAAATCACGACCCCTCCAACACCGGCTCTAGCGATCCTCAATCTCACCATTGAGGACATTTCCCACCCCTTCAGATTCATAACCACCCATATCCTCATGGCAGCCAGACTAAATATAACCAGACATTGGAAGTCTGACACCCATCTGACGCTTACCCAAGTCACTGACTTGGTATCACTACATTACAGCTATGAGAATATTACAGCCTCACTCTCTGGGCAAGCCACAAAACTACACAAAGCATGGCAACCTTGGACCGACTGGACTAGAGACTGCGCACCCCACGTACAAACGAACTGATATACTGATCCTCCTTCTTGACCGAGCAATACCTATCACTCATTAAGATCTTTATGTTACCTATATAACTGGTAATTTTATGCTAAATGCAACTTTTGTGTCTTTCACAAAAGGGTCCCCTTCACTCCTGTGCCACTAAAGATCCCACATGGAGTGACACACTAGTGAAGTGGACCGTTTACATTCTCAGTTTTTTCCGTTCTTTTAATATGATATAAAAAGACACGATTAATACTTAAATACATCAGATCCCTGTTTGTGGATAGAAGTTCATACCTTTGATTGTTATACAGACGTCGTTGCACGACGTACAATGTTTAATTGTACAATGTATTTCATTTGAAATCTAATAAAAATATGGAATTAAAAAAAAATGATTTTGGCAAATGGCTGCAATATAACAAAGAGTGAAAAATGTAAGGGGGTCTGAATACTTTCCGTCTCCACTATATATATATATATATATATATATATATATATATATATATATATATATATATATATTGTAACAAGCACCTGCTCGCTCGATTCCACTCTCCCGACACTCCTCTGCGGCTATAGAATCAGATCGCAACATCTGATGGTTCGGTCATCCAATGCTCTGGGATTCGAACTACAGCTATGGGCCGATCGAATCCAGTTGTGATAGCTCAGAACAAACACCAGGCAGGCTGTATGTAAGTTCAAACAGGGATCTCACTTTTATTGGTTGCACACAACACAATTTTATACACAGCAGTTTGAACACCCCGCCCCCAATAACCACTTTCCTATTGGTCAATTGTAAAGTACACTTTATGCCGCGTACACACGGTCGGACTTTTCGTCTACAAAAGTCAGACAGCCTGTCCGACAGACTTCCGGCAGACTTTCGGCGGACTTGCGGCGGACTTGCGGCATACTTTCTAACGAACGGACTTGCCTACACACGACCACACAAAAGTCCGATGGATTCGTACGTGATGACGTACACCGGACTAAAATAAGGAAGTTCATAGCCAGTAGCCAATAGGTGCCCTAGCGTGGCTTTTTGTCCGTCGGACTAGCACACAGACGAGCGGATTTCGGGGTCCGTCGTAGTTACGAAGTAAAGTTTTGAAGCATGTTTCAAATCTAAAGTACGTCGGATTTGAGGCTAAAAAAGTACGTTGAAAGTCCGGAGAAGCCCACACACGATCGGATTACCAGCCAGCTTTAGTCCGTCAGCGTCCGTTGGACTTTTGTAGACGAAAAGTCCGACCGTGTGTACGCGGCATTAGTCTTCAATTAGGTCCTCTTGGCCATGCAAATGAGGACTTGAATCAGGGTCAGCAGGGATTGGTCCGATAGCTTGAATAGGAGGACTTGATATGTGTAATGACACAGAGAAGCCCCAGGGAGTAATTAAAGTACATAAACTAAACCGTCAAACACAGAACAATGCCTTCCTTCCAGACCATGGAGCCTTCTGGAGGGGGTTAGCTTTAAAACAGGGCAGCAGAGCCCCCCCACTGTGTAATAGAATCAAAGGGAAATACTTCAGTATTCCAAGCTTCATGACAATACTCCTCCCTGGAAAACAGTCCAACAGCCACAGTGGGACCCTGAATGGGTCAACTCGAGGATGTTGGAAAAGTAGTCTTAAGGTTCCAACAGTATGAATCGGTCACACTGTAATATGGCAAATACAATTTCCCAGAGTCTGTGTCTCTTGGGGTGATATGGACCTGAATTCAACGTAACACCACCTCAAGGGTCCTCAGGCATACAGCTCACAAAGAGCACTGTTCCCCCAAATGCCAGGGCCCACGATCGGTCGGCAAGAGGCTAGCATTCAGTCCCCTCCAACAGCCTCTGTCCTGGCTCAGTCTGTCACATTTCTCCCTTGTCGGCAGATGACTAACACAAGAGGAGACCCTAGACTGATTTACTCTGAAGTTAGTCCATATTTTCAGTCCCCTAATGCCTGTACCCAACACAGTACCCCAAACAAATTGTTCCATACAGAGCATTACTTACCAAGCCAACCTCTGCCTCTCTCAGAGAACATGCCCGCCACTGGGGACAGGCCTGGACTGGCCCTTCTCCCTGGAGTCCTTTCAGCCGCTGGAGAGAAAACATCGTGACTGGGCTCACTCCGTCATGCTGTTGGGGATCTGGGCCGACTGCCCTGCATCCCTGGGGTATACAAGTGGGGACTGAAGTCCCATCCACTTTTAGTAGGTGAAAATCCCACAGTGCTTGCAAAGCATGGCTGACATCCTCCTGTCTCAGTGTCACACCATTTTCTGGGGTTGTGTCAGTGGAAACCAAAGTCCCATCCACTACCACAGGAACTCTCTCTTCTGTTAGTTGAGGGCAGAGGCCAGCAGCACTCTGCCCGGTTGCCAGCCCTTCTGCTGGGGACTCCACATCCTCCGCTCTGGCTAACCATTGGGGCAGGAGGCTGGCTTCCTCCACTCCCAAACTGTGTAGCTGCCATTGGGGAGGTGAGCCGGCTGCTTCCTTTTCCATTCCCTCATCTGGCTGTTGGGACGATATGTTTGTGGTACTGTCTCCCAGGTGCACGGATCTTTGCTGGGGAGGAAAGACCACTTCCTCCACCCTGGCCAACTGTTGGGGAGGGACGACGAATACCTCCTCTCCCTTCTCCCCCTGTATCCTGATCTGCTGCTGGGAAGTGACCACCTCCTTCTCACCCTGAGCCTCCGGAACTGCCACAGATGTGGGGCAGAGGTCTTGGAACCTCTGTCCAGTGACCAGCGCTTCTGCTGGGGAAGTTCTTTGTGACTCCACAGATACTGCTGTTGATGTTGGGCAGAGCACAGTGAAGTTTGGCCCTAATAACAGCTCTTCTTCTGCTGGAGGCTCACCAGGTTGTTCTTCCTCAGCAAAAAAGTCTATCAAATCCCCTGTCTCTTCAACTGGTGTCTGGGGATAAAGGTTCACCATCTCCTGTCCATGGAACCCAGAAGATGCTATCAGTGCTGGGCAGAGGTTAGCAGAGCTCTGCCCTGTTGTCAGCACTTCAGCTTTGGGGATAGCGATCTCCACATTTTCCACTGCCGATTCTCTGGCATTCTGCTGGACAGGCACATTCCTCCATCCAAGATCATCCAATGCAGAAACAGGTTCATCAAGGTCAGACAGCACTTGCTCCATCCACCATAAGACCTCCGCGTCCAGAGCTGCGGGGGCAGGTTGGCAAAGCACACTGTTACTCTGCCACATTGTCGACTCTTCAGCTAGGATTTCAGAGTTGTCAACTGGTATTTCCTGATAGTCCCAGGCAAAGGGAGCCCCACATTGCTGCTGAGCAGAGTCTAGCAGCTGTCTGTAGGCGATCTCCAGCTCCCATTCCTGAATGGCCAGAAACTCCAAATCTTCCTGTGCCCAGTGCACTTCCGAGACATTCAGTCTTCGCTCTCTGTGCTCCATTAGTTCCTCCAAACGCCACTCCCGATCACTCCCAAACTCAGGGTCCCTGGACAGCCTCCAGTACAACAATCCCAGGCCATCGTAGTCAAAGCCTTCCGTGGGGCTGTCATCCGCTGTCCACGGGCACACTTGGGCTACATACCACTGGAGGGCTCTGTAGCTCTCGTCCAACCGCATTTCTGCCTGGATCAGCCTGCTTAACTCAGCTGTCCACTCCTGGTTCGGCTGTTCCCCCAATAACAGCATTCACACTTCATACTGCGACCAGTACCTTACATGGATGGAGGGGAGAACTTTTCCCTGGTTTCGCTGCTCACGGCTAGCGCTTCCTTCCAGAGTTCGCAGTGGATAGAATCAAACCATCCCAGCAGGACCTGCTCTGATACTGGTCCTCTGTGCTGTATCTCCACCTCTTGCAACCTCCTTCTGAATTCCTCTTCCATGGCGGCTGGTATCTGTACCTCTCCTCTCCTGCTATCTGGACCTTGGATCCAGGTGATGGTTTGGATGTGTTCACGGCAAGGAAGCACGATCCCACCGGTCCCTCCCGACTCTCAAGTAAGTCTTTTAGTGTGGCTCTTCTGCAGGCTGGTTTGGATTGTCCCAGTACCTGGAGAGCAAATCCCACCGCTGCCAACCAATGTAACGAGCCCCTGCTCACTTGATTCCACTCTCCCGACACTCCTCTGCGGCTATAGAATCAGATTGCAGATCGCAACATCTGATGGTTCGGTTATCCAATGCTCCGGGATTCGAACTACAGCTATGTGCCGATCGAATCCACTTGTGATAGCTCAGAACAAACACCAGGCAGGCTGTATGTAAGTTCAAACAGGGATCTCACTTTTATTGGATGCACACAACACAATTTTATACACAGCAGTTTGAACACCCCGCCCCCAACAACCACTTTCCTATTGGTCAAAGTACACTTTAGTCTTCAATTAGGTCCTCTTGGCCATACAAATGAGGACTTGAATCAGGGTCAGCAGGGATTGGTCCGATAGCTTGAATAGGAGGACTGATATGTGTAATGACACAGAGAAGCCCCAGGGGGTAATTAAAGTACATAAACAAACAGTCAAACACAGAACAATGCCTTCCTAGAATCAAAGGGAAATACTTCAGTATTCCAAGCTTGATGACACATATATATATATATATATATATATATATATATATATATATATACACTACCGTTCAAAAGTTTGGGGTCACATTGAAATGTCCTTATTTTTGAAGGAAAAGCACTGTACTTTTAAATGAAGCTAACTTTAAACTAGTCCTAACTTTAAACAAATATACTCTATACATTGCTAATGTGGTAAATGACTATTCTAACTGCAAATGTCTAGTTTTTGGTGCAATATCTACATAGGTGTATAGAGGCCCATTTCCAGCAACTATCACTCCAGTGTTCTAATGGTACAATGTGTTTGCTCATTGGCTCAGAAGGCTAATTGATGATTAGCAAACCCTTGTGCAATCATGTTCACACATCTAAAAACAGTCTAGCTCCTTCCAGAAGCTACAAAACTGACCTTCCTGTGAGCAGATTGAGTTTCTGGAGCATCACATTTGTGGGGTCAATTAAACGCTCAAAATGGCCAGAAAAAGAGAACTTTCATCTGAAACTCGACAGTCTATTCTTGTTCTTAGAAATGAAGGCTATTCCATGCGAGAAATTGCAAAGAAATTGAAGATTTCCTACAACGGTGTGTACTACTCCCTTCAGAGGACAGCACAAACAGGCTCTAACCAGAGTAGAAAAAGAAGTGGGAGGCCGCGTTGCACAACTAAGCAAGAAGATAAGCACATTAGAGTCTCTAGTTTGAGAAACAGACGCCTCACAGGTCCCCAACTGGCATCTTCATTAAATAGTACCCGCAAAACACCAGTGTCAACATCTACAGTGAAGAGGCGGCTGCGGGATTTTGGGCTTCAGGGCAGAGTGGCAAAGAAAAAGCCATATCTGAGACTGGCCAATAAAAGAAAAAGATTAAGATGGGCAAAAGAACACAGACATTGGACAGAGGAAGACTGGAAAAAAGTGTTGTGGACGGATGAATCCAAGTTTGAGGGGTTTGGATCACAAAGAAGAACGTTTGTGAGACGCAGAACAAATGAAAAGATGCTGGAAGAATGCCTGACGCCATCTGTTAAGCATGGTGGAGGTAATGTGATGGTCTGGGGTTGCTTTGGTGCTGGTAAGGTGGGAGCTTTGTACAGGGTAAAAGGGATTCTGAATAAGGAAGGCTATCACTCCATTTTGCAACGCCATACCATACCCAGTGGACAGCGCTTGATTGGAGCCAATTTCATCCTACAACAGGACAATGACCCTAAACACACCTCCAAATTGTGCAAGAACTATTTACAGCAGAAGCAGGCAGCTGGTATTCTATCGGTAATGGAGTGGCCAGCACAGTCACCAGATCTGAACCCCATTGAGCTGTTGTGGGAGCAGCTTGACCGTATGGTACGCCAGAAGTGCCCATCCAACCAATCCAACTTGTGGGAGCTGCTTCTAGAAGCGTGGGGTGCAATTTCTCCAGCTTACCTCAATAAATTAACAGCTAGAATGCCAAAGGTGTGCAATGCTGTAATTGCTGCAAAAGGAGGATTCTTTGATGAAAGCAAAGTTTGATGTAAAAACAATGTTATTTCAAATACAAATCATTATTTCTAACCTTGTCAATGTCTTGACTCTATTTTCTATTCATTTCACAACGTATGGTGGTGAATAAGTGTGACTTTTCATGGAAAACACAAAATTGTTTGGGTGACCCCAAACTTTTGAACGGTAGTGTATATATATATATATATATTTTTTTTTTTTTTTTTTTTTTACTCTATTTCACATATTGCAGAACTCCCATTAACCATGACATGACAGACCCACTTTCCATGGGGGATTGCGGCAGCGCTCCCGGTTTTTCCTATTGGATCCCTTTCTCAACTCCCGGGCCAGACATATTTAGCCAGTCCCTGACATGCACTATTGCACGTTTTAGTTCATACATGAGTCATTTTAGGTATGGCCAGCAATCTTCTAGTGATTCTAAGTTCCCTATGTTGGTTGATACATTAGACTATAATGGTCATTTATCCCCTCCCTTTTTAGAACATGGATGCATGGCTCCTCATGAGTAGATGAAGCCCACGAAACGCGTCAAGCCTACCTTGATGCATCCAGTGTACATCGATATTCTAAATGGTTTTACCAATTTAAGTTTTTACCAGAATACATTCTGCCTAATATCTAGTATGCATATCTTTTACTGTTATGTGCCATGCCATTAACAATTTTTCTAGTGTAATTTTGACAACTGTACTATGCATGTTATGCTGTATTAGGTCATGCCATTTAATGGTTTAGTAATAAACATATGGATGTTTTTACTTACATGATTTGTTTGGTTTCACCATACACACCTCATTCTAGGTCCCAAACCTCCCCCCTCTTATGTTGTATAAAGCACAGGGATGGAGGTGTAAACCTTCCCTTACGTCTTACTCAAAGTCCCAAATTTTCCCCCTTTTTCTTCAAAATTTTTCTTTGGAACCTGTCTGTTTGGGGAGGGGCCCCACCCATTAGGAAAATCCGGAAGAAGAGAAAAGCTTCATGTTTTTCTGTGTGATGTGTTCCTTCCCTATTTTTAATGCTCTAACCACCCTCTGACAGACATATGTGCAGTGTACAGTTAGAAAAGTGTAGGATGCTGTGTTCTGTGTTTTTTGTTTCTTTCAGGAACCTATGGGATGAGACGACTGTCCATCCCCTCCGGCAGGAGTCAAGTTTCCTTATTGTTTTTTTGTAGGCAGAGTATCCCTCCTCAGGGAGAGAAGCTCTGGCTCACCAATTTATTTTGTGTGGTATCTTGTTAGCTACAGGGTCCTGTAGTCAGGAATGTATATATTGTACAAAACCAGATGTCTTTTTATTTTTCTACTGATATTTATTTGTATTTTGTTTCCCCATCCAAGTTATTTCCCTTTCTCTTTCAAATTTATCTTATGGGATGCCCTTGCTCCTGGGCCCAGCTGATTTCTGGTGGTGGGTGAGTGTAGCACCCTCTACTGGGTAGTGTGCTAGAGTTGAGTTTTTTTATTTTGTCAGTGCAGGTAAATTTAGGCAGGCCTAGCTAAAAGCTAGGCCTGTTTGTTTTGATCTGTGGGGCTGGGAGTGGCTTAGAGTAGGCTGGTGAATCATAGCTAGCTTCATCTTTTGGTTACCTCCCTTCTTGTTCTAGAGGCTTCTAGAAGGAAGGACTGGAAGAAAGGTGGAGCTGTCTGGAGTGTTCTAAGGTGCCCTGACCAATCCCTAACCTGGATTGGCAGGGGGCAAGCCTCCTTAAATATCCAGGGTCAGCCCAGCTGGGGAGGAGTTGTTCGGGTAGAACTGGAGATGGAGTATGGGGGGGTGACCATGGGCCAGGGGCTCGGAGCTGAACGAAACTTCATAAAACCCAAGGGGATGTTCTGAACAGGAGCAGGAGAGGACAGCAGGGAATTCTGCCGGGCAAGTCTCCAGGAGGGATCCACCAGGCATTGATGAGTGACAGGCACAGTCGGGAGAGTTGGGAGAGGCATGCCGGAGCGGACTGGGAGTGTGCAGTCTGAGATGCATGTAGAGCCAGTAGGAGAGATTGTGATGTTACTGGCAGTAAAGTCGGGTTGCTGTAGCCATTAGGGTTGTCAGGGTCTGCAAAGGGCTGACTGGGATCAGTAGTCCACCAAAGAGGACAGCTAGCACCAGAACTTTCTTTGCTGCATCATAGGGGCCAGCGGTCCCTGTCTGTAATAAGTTACTTGTGCTGAGGCCTGGCTGAAACCAGTGTCAGGCCTAACCATGCACTAGCTGTGAATGAAGAATTGTGCTGGAGGGAGAAGGAGAGATAGTCTGCAGCAAGTGTTGTGCAGGAGGAGAATATCTAAATTGTCACAAACCATGCATGAATCATTTTCTGGGCATCCCATGAATTTCTTAACCCCATCCAAGTTCTAGTCCCTCATAAAAATACAAAAAACAAAGCTGATGGACTTATTCATTGTCTTGGAGTGTCTGGAAGTGAATGCCAGGCTGGGCTGGGTGACAGGTGGGCCACATCACCCAGCAGCCCCTACGGGGGTACCGCTACTGAGTTATATCCTCAAGCTCCCATGTTAGAGAGTTAAAGCACTCTAGAAAAATATACAGTACTCCCTGGAATTCATAAAAAGTGTCTAAGACACTCTTTGTCTGCATTCACACTGGCATTAAGAGCAGGTGTTTGAGAGGCGTTTGAGAAGCGGTAAAAAGGTCCCTCAAACACCTCTGCACAAAATACAATAGACAGCACATAGTGCTGTTCACACTAATGCCCCGTACACACGGTCGGACATTGATCGGACATTCCGACAACAAATTCCATGGATTTTTTCCGACGGATGTTGGCTCAAACTTGTGTAGCGCTGGTAGATTTGCAATCTACCACATGTTAGGTAAATTTAGTAATTTGTGCGTTAGGAAGGTTAAGTTTTCCTCTGTTCCAGGTTGGCTGATGTTGTGTGTGCTTCCGTGCTGACCGGTGGGTGTCGCTGTTACCACTGGTTAGTGTTGGAAAGGCAATGTGTTGAAGCATATGGATGCTCTTCTGTCCGGAGACAACTCGGTGGAGGTGGTCCTCCAAGTTGCATTCTGGGCAAGGGTATTTATGGGACAGACGCCATATTTTGGGGTTCGTTTTCAGCCACCTGCTGGCCCTCCTGGCCGACAGGTATGCGTTAAGGAGCTACCTCGTGGCCCTCCGTTCCGGAGGCCCGCGATACTGCGGCGCAGGGGTGGGTCCAGAGGCTTGTCTGGGGCCTACCACCGCGGCCGAGGAATGGTCCTGAGCTGTCGGTCCTGTGTGACGAAGCTGGACAACCGAGGAGATCCTAGGGGAGGACCCGTCTTGGAGAGATCACGCGGAGTGCTGGTCTATAGAGAGGCCTTGTGACTCGGTTGGAGGACGTATCCGAAAGTAACTATACAGCATAGTGTTGCCGGGTTGGCTTAAAGGTTCAAGCACTGTGACTGACATTCACTACAGAAAATCTGATACATCCTGTGGCAGAGGATCGTATGGGTTTTGTTCCCAAACAAGTCTGTGGCAGAGACTTTGATTTGTGCTGCTTACTGGCTGCTAGACTGGTGAGAGAGGCCTATCCAGACGAGCAAGGAGTGTGTCCCACGAGGGGAGCACATTCCATATAGTATCTGAATTCTACCAGGACATTTGTCAAAAGAACCCTACAAGAGGATATTTGAGTTTCTTCTGCAAGTTTCCTTTCCACCTCTTTCCTGCTATTTCCTAATTTGTTTGTTTAATAAAGCATTGAAAACGTACTCCAGTGTTGGTGCGTGTGTCGTCCAGAAGTAAACTCAACGGAACCCTAGACCCGGTGCCGGTGAAACAGAGGGAAGCAGAGTTAAGGTAACAGATTCGCTTAAACCAGCAGCTCCACCGTGAGTTATTGCTACACTTGTCTTGCATACACACGGTCACACAAAGTTGTCAGAAAATCCGATCGTTCTTAACGCGGTGACGTAAAACACATACGTCGTGACTATAAACGGGGCAGTAGTCAATAGCTTTCGTCTCTTAATTTATTCGGAGCATGCGTGGCACTTTGTGTGTCGGATTTGTGTACACACGATCGGAATTTCCAACGACGGATTTTGTTGTCGGAAAATTTCATAGCCTGCTCTCAAACTTTGTGTGTCGGAAAATCCAATGAAAAATGTCCGATGGAGCCCACATAGGGTCGGAATTTCCAACAACAAGCTCCGATCGCACATTTTTCATCGGAAAGTCCGACCGTGTGTACGGGGCATAAGTGTTAGCGTTGCATCGCTTCAAAATAGAATCCTCATGTTGAGTCAGGAGGTGTTTGAAGCCTTTCAACGCCTCCTATTCAAGTCTATGGTAACGCCTCGCAAATGCTCTGGCAGGAAGTTGCGGAGCTGTTGCAGGGCGTTAAGATTTGTGTATTTACTGTAATGGAATAGGCATTTGTGGAGCAGTTTTAACACTCAAATGCTTCAAAACTGCCCATAGGGCGTTTGGGGAGCATTTTTAACTCCTCATTAATGCTTGTAAAATGCCTGTCTAATGCCCATGCTAAAGGGGGGAGGACCACCCGTGCTCTCAACATCAGAATAGGGGAACATTTGAGCAATATTAGGAGAGGTTTCATAGGACACAGTGTGTCAAGACACTTCAGAACTCACCATAATAAAAATACTGCTTTATTGAAGGTGATAGCAATAGAATAATATACCCCCCACTGGAGAGGAAGTAATATGAGAAGGTTCATTTCTCATCGTGAAACCAGATGGATATACGACCTCCAGAGTTACAAGCTCCAAGGACTCAATGTAGAATGGGATATCAACTGCTACATTGACAACAGATGATTGATATTTAAAGTCTTCCAATTTTGCATCCCTATAATTTCTTAGGATGACTATTTATCTCAGATATGGTTGATTCTTTTGACTTATAGATGGAAATGATGATATTTTTTCATATTGTTATTACTCCTATGAGATAAAATAAGTTCCATGAGAAATATATATTGAGGGAGGGGTGGGTCCTCTTGGTTAAACTGCTGCATAACCTAGGGATGGAACCCCTCATGAAAAGTGTCAGAAATTGATTTGATGAATTTGATTTCTGTTGAGATTTTGGAATATTATAATCATGTATATATGCATATAAAGAACTGGAAATGCAAATCAAGAATGGATCATAGGTATTGATAGCAACATTTTTGAAAAGGTATACATGGATTAAAGTATATATATATATGCTCTGCAAAAATTTAAAATTCAATATATATACTCTCTGTTTTAAAAAGTGTACTTTCTTTATATAAAGAAAAATTTTTTTTTATATAAAATATTTTTTCGATTTTATTCCCATATTTTATTTTCTTTATTTAATAACAATTTTTTCCTTCCCTTTCTATGGGATAAGGAAAGACGGTATTTTTAAAATAATTTTGGTTGTTTTTTGAAAAACATTTTGGGAAGAAAAACAACTGTGTGCTGAATGACAACGGGAAGGGAACGTGTAAATGTTACTTCCTGTGTCTCTCCTGCCTTAAGAGTATATAAACGTGATGTGTCAGTATCCAGTCATGTCTCCATTCCCAGTGGATGCCTGTTGAGGGGAAACGCACCGGGTGGAGCTAGTGGCTGTGACGCCATCACGTTTTTTCTTTTCCCCATGCAGTCAGTCGGTTTGCTCCTCTGCTGCATGTCTGCTATCTTTTAGCTGATTTTTATCTGGTTCCCGTTTGCTGTGCATTTTTAAGTTTTTGATTTGCAGTTCCCAGTGTGCTGTGTGTCATTGCTGTGACTATTTGCAGTGGAGTTTTTAAGCGACTTTGAAAAGACTTTTAAATAAATCTATGTTACACATCTGCACTATGGAGTCTCCCTCGTTTTGTTTCTATTGAGGGGTTCGTTTTCTTGTGGATGATCCAAGGGAGATAATTAACCCTCCCCTCCGCGGTTGTGGAAACCAGTGATTAATACAAAACAGAAAGTGCCTGTTTGCTGATCGGTTGAAGTGGATGAGGACATCTCCCATGATCGACATCCAGGTGGCAATCACTGAAGCCGGCAGGCTAATGCAACAAGCCCATAAGATCTCTATGACTTGAGATCCATCTGATCCGGTAAGCGGTTATTTTTACCATATCTCTGAGCGGGAGGATCATCCTTTTATTCCAATTAGAAGATTTATGAGTCATCATCAGCATAATATATTTCTATGTGGACTTTTTTGTTTAAGTTTTATACAGAATAATCAATGAGGATAAGTTCTCACTGATAGACTGTTTTTTAGCACGAGTTTGAAGTGTGGAGTGGATGCTACATTGTTTCCGGTCACAATTTTTGCAACATTGTGGTTCATATCATATTAGCACAATTTTAGGTGGTACTCACAGTATAAATAGGGATATTTTTGTATACTCTTGGTTTAACAATGGTGTTTGAAGCATGTTGGTATACTTTTTAGATTGGCTACAATAATTTTTTCACATATTTTTCCTTGATTTGTTTATATATGAATTGTTGTCAAATTAACAGTTTTTTTGGGTTCACATACATTGTATTACTATATACTTTGTTTGGATGCACGCTTGTCACTTTATATAAAGCTCATTGATGCCTGTCAGACACCCATACTAATGCCATACAAACGCTATAGAAGCATTTGTTGAGCGTTAGAAATTTAGGCAAGTGTGAACAAGTCCTTTAGCATTCCAATGCGCCTCCACATGACATATATCAGTGTGGGTGACAGATTCATGTACCTGTTAGAAACAGGTGCATCCCACCGCCCCACTTCCCCCGGATTCATCCCCCGATCCCATCCAAAAGCTATGTGCCAGAGCTTTATGGACCACTAAGCATAGCTCCCAATTGTCCCTGATTTGGAGGGACTGTCACTGATTTCAAACTGTCCCTCTTTCCTCCTCATTGGTCCCTTATTGTGGTCTGATCTATATAGTTTTATATATATAATGCACTATTTAGCTTTCAAAAAGTGTTTCCCCGTGCTAAACCTTTGATTCAATTTCTACATTTCTGCATTGGTGAATTTCAAAAGTCAGTATAAAGTAATAATAGTGGTTAGAAAAAAGCATTTATGGGTTTAACAAATAATGTTTTTGTATATTTCACCCTTAAAGGGGCGGGCAGGGAGTGTTCCCAACTTTGATTTCGAAAGGACTGTCCCTGATTTGGAACAATGTGCCTCTGTCCCTCTTTCTTCATTTGTCCTTAATTTTGGTCTGACCTATATAGTTGTATATAAAATGCACAATTAATCTTTCAAAAAGTGTTTCCCAGTGCTAAACCTTTCATCCAATTTCAAAATTGCTGCATTTGTCAATGTCAAAAGTCAGTATAAAGGAGTAGTAGTGGTTAGAAAACAGCACTTGTGAGTTTAACTATTTTTTTTTATAATTCTCCTTTAAGGAGGAATGGCAAGGAGCGTGTCCTATGCCTACATACTTTTGCTAATAGGTGTCCCTCGTTCCCATCTCAAAAGGTTGGGAGGTCTGCACTGAGGTTTGTGTATTTGGTGGCAGATGTTTTTTGTTTTTTTTCTAGGGAACCTGCAGAGCATTGTATCCATGATCAGCAGATCATGGGTGCAATACAGGGCTCCCACAGACTCTCAAGATAGCTGTCTGCTCATACCTTGCACAAGCATGGCGGTTACTTTAGAGCAGGAAGAAACATTGAACTACAAAGGCGCTCACCAGGGCCCTCGCAGTTCAATGAAATAACAGCAGGAGCTGGGCCATGTTACATGTTCCACCCTAAATCTGGGTGGAACATGCAACATGTTCCAAAAGGTGATCCTATAACCACTTTCCTTTTGGGCACTTTTACCCCCTACTTGCCCAGGCCAATTTTTAACTTTCAGTGCTGCTGCACTTTGAATGACAATTGCGCGGTCATGCAACACTGTACCCAAACAACATTTTTTTCATTTTTTTCCACACAAATAGAGCTCTCTGGTGGTGGTATTTAATCATCACTTTTTATTTTATTTTTTGCTAAATAAACAAATAAAAATGAAAATGATGAAAAAGAAAAACCTTTTTCATAGTTTGTTATAAAATTTTGCAAACAGGTCATTTTTCTCCTTCACTGATGTGCACTGATGAGGCTGCACTGATGGGGACTGATGAGGCTGCACTGATGGGGACTAATAAGCTACACTGATGGATACTGATGAGGTGGAACTGATGGGCATTGATAGGCTGCACTGATGGGCATTAATAGGCTGCACTGGTGGGCACTAATGAGGAGGCACTGGTGGGCACTGATGAGGCTGCACTGATAGGCGGCACTGATGGGCACTAATAGGTGGCACTGGTGGGCACTGATGAGGAGGCACTGATGGACACTGATTGGCAGCACTGGTGGACCCTTATTGGCAGCACTGTTGGGTACTGATTGGCAGCACTGGTGGGGACAGATTGGCAGCACTAGTGTGTACTGTTGGGACTGCAGTGATAATCAGGACACTGATAATCAGTGCCCTGATTATCAGTATACATGTCCCTTTTAGAGAAGCTGGTTATTATCTCTCTTCTCCTCTCCTCATGCTGTCAGCATGAGGAAAGGCGTGCTGATCAGTACTGGACTGGACTGGACACAGCTGATCATGTGGTAAAGAGCCGCTGATTGGCTCTTTACCTCAGTCTGTGATCAGCAGTTTCCCCCAGACACTGTAATCACAGAGCATGCCACCCGCGCCATCCTATAACAGCCTCCAGAACTAACCGGCCGCGCTGTAGCCGTCATTCGGCTATAGTGCAGTCGGCAAGTAGTTAAAAATGCAAGCTTTTGGGATAACTTCCTTGGTTTATTTACATAAAAATTGTTTTGAAACTCACATATTTAACCGCTAGCTGACCGCCGGCTGTCTATTGACGGCCAGGCGGCGCAGCTCTCGTTGCGGGCGGGCGTCATATGACGGCCTCGCATTCCTAGGCCACCAGGGGGCGCGCGCGCGCCGCCGCCGGCGATCGCGCGCGCCCGCCGTGTCACTAGGCACCCGGTGCGCGTGCCCGGCGGCCGCGATGTCCGCCGGGCACCCGCGATTGCCGGTAACACAGCAGGACCGTGGATCTCTGTGTGTAAACACAGAGATCCACGGTCCTGTCAGAGGAGAGGAGACCGATGGTGTGTTCCCAGCACAGCGGAACACCGATCGGTCTCCTCCCCTAGTGAGTCCCCGCCCCCTACAGTTAGAATCACTCCCTAGCAACACAGTTAACCCCTCGATCACCACCTAGTGTTAACCCCTTCCCTGCCAGTCACATTTATACAGTAATCAATGCATTTTTATAGCACGGTTCGCTGTATAAATGTGAATGGTCCCAAATATGTGTTAAAAGTGTCCGATGTGTCCGCCGCAATATCGCAGTCACAATAAAAATCGCAGATCGCCGCCATTACTAGTAAAAAAAAATAAATAAATAAAAATGTTATAAATCTATCCCCTATTTTGTAGACGCTATAACTTTTGCGCAAACCAATCTATATACGCTTATTGCGTTTTTTTTTTACCAAAAATATGTACAAGAATACATATCGGGCTAAACTGAGAAAAAATTTGTTTTAAAGAAAACAAAATTGGATATTTATTATCGCAAAAGATAAAAATTATTGTGTTTTTTTTAAAACTTCTCACTCTTCTTTTGTTTATAGCGCAAAAAATAAAAACCGCAGAGGTGATCAAATACCACTAAAAGAAAGCTCTATTTGTGTGGAAAAAATGATAACAATTTCATTTGGGTACAGTGTTGTATGACCGCGCAATTGTCATTCAAAGTGCGACAGCGCTGAAAGCTGAAAAATGGCTTGGGCAGGAAGGGGGCGAAAATGCACTGTATTGAGGTGGTTAAACACAGAATTACAAGGAGAAGCGAAGAAATATAAATAATATTATTTTTGTTATTCACAATTTATATAGCGCCAACGGTTTACACAGCGCTTTACAATGTAGAGGGGGGACAGCACAATTACAGTACAGTTCAATACAGAAGGGACAGGATGGCCCTGCTCATAGAGCTTACATTCTAAAGGGAGGGGGTGGTGGTAAAAATGGTAATAGATGCTGGGAATAATTTGATGGGGGGGTGGCTCGGGGACACTTTTTAGGTGGGTGTGGGATAGGCTTCCCTGAATAAGTGAGTTTTCAGGGATCTCCTAAAGGTGGACAGGTGAGGGGCTGATCGGATATACTGTACAGGCAAGAAATTCTAGAGGATGGGAGAGGCTCTGGGGAAGTCCTGAAGGCGAGCATGAGAGGAGGTAACAAGGGAGCTAGAGAGCAGGAGGTCCTGGGAGGGGCGGAGGGGACAATTTGGGCGATATCTGCAGATGAGGTTGGTGATGTAGCTGGGGGCGATGTTGTGGATGGCCTTGTATGTTGTGGTTAGCATTTTGAATTTTATACGGTGGGGTAAGGGAAGCCAATGAAGGGATTGGCAGAGAGGGGCAGCAGTCACAGATGGATTAGTGAGGTGTATTAGTCTAGCAGCAGCATTCATAATAGACTGAAGGGGGGATAGCCTGCGTAAGGGTAGGCCATTAAGGAGAGAGTTGCAGTAGTCAAGGCGGGAAATAATCAAGGAGTGAATAAATTGCTCTATGGTGAGATTAGTCAGGAAGGGTCGAATTTTGGAGATGTTGCGGTGGTTAAGGAGGCAGGATTTAGCCAGTGATTGGATGTGGGGGCTGAAGGAGAGGTCAGAGTCAAGGATTACACCCAGCACCCTGGCATGTGTGGAGGGACCAATGGTTGTGCTGTTGATATTAATGGTAAAGTCATGGGGGGGGGACCGGGAAGGAGGAAATATTACAAGCTCAGTTTTAGAAAGATTGAGTTTGAGAAAGTAGTGTGACATCCATACCGATATGTCATTCAGTATGTTTGAGATCCGTGAGGAGATCAAGGGGGTGAGTTGAGGAGTGGAGAGATAATTCTGTGTGTCATCGGCATAGAGGGGGTATTGAAAGCCATGGGAGTTTATCAACTGGCCCAGGGAAGAGGTATAGAGTGAGAATAGGAGGGGCCCAAGGACAGAGCCTTGGGGTTCCCCAACAGAGAGTGGAAGAGGAGCAGAGGAGATGGAGTTGTCCTGAAGGCGAGCATGAGAGGAGGTAACAAGGGAGCTAGAGAGCAGAAGGTCCTGGGAGGAGCGGAGGGGAGGATTTGGGCGATATCTGCAGATGAGGTTGGTGATGTAGCTGGGGGCGATGTTGTGGATGGCCTTCTATGTTGTGGTTAGCATTTTGAATTTTATACGGTGGGGTAGGGGAAGCCAGTGAAGGGATTGGCAGAGAGGGGCAGCAGTCACAGATGGATTAGTGAGGTGTATTAGTCTAGCAGCAGCATTCATAATAGACTGAAGGGGGCATAGCCTGCGTAAGGTTAGGCCATTAAGGAGAGAGTTGCAGTAGTCAAGGCGGGAAATAATCAAGGAGTGAATAAATTGCTTTGTGGTGTCATTAGTCAGGAAGGGTCGAATTCTGGAGATGTTGCGGGGGTTACAGTCTGGCTTCCGTCCACAACATTCTACTGAAACTGCCCTACTAAAACTCACCAATGACCTACTAACTGCTAAAACCAATGGCCATTACTCCATACTCATACTCTTATGGGGCATACACACGGTCGGACTTTTCGTCTACAAAAGTCCAACGGACGCCGACGGACTAAAGCTGGCTGGTAATCCGATCGTGTGTGGGCTTCTCCGGACTTTCAGCGGACTTTTTCAGCCTCAAATCCGACGGACTTTAGATTTGAAACATGCTTCAAATCTTTACGTCGTAACTACGACGGACCCCGAAATCCGCTCGTCTGTGTGCTAGTCCGACGGACAAAAACCCACGCTAGGGCAGCTATTGGCTACTGGCTATGAACTTCCTTATTTTAGTCCGGTGTACGTCATCACGTACGAATCCGTCGGACTTTTGTGTGGTCGTGTGTAGGCAAGTCCGTTCGTTAGAAAGTCTGCCGCAAGTATGCCGCAAGTCTGCCGCAAGTCCGCCGAAAGTCCGCCGGAAGTCTGTCGGACAGGCTGTCGGACAGGCTGTCGGACTTTTGTAGACGAAAAGTCCGACCGTGTGTACGCCCCATTAGACCGCTCTGCTGCCTTCGACACAGTTGACCACCTGCTTCTCCTTAGCAAACTACACTCTCTTGGCCTCTGTGATTCTGCTCTATCCTGGTTCTCCTCCTACCTATCTCAGCGCACTTTCAGTGTCACTTACAAAAGTGGTACATGCTCACATGCATACGTAGAGCCAAACATTGTCAGTACAGCAATACTCACACGCTGCAGTGTGTGGTATGTGACGGGAAGCGCGTTCCAAGTTTTGACAATCAACTGGTCCGCGGGTTGAAGTTTTTTCATTTCTCCCCACTTGTGTTTGCTCGCCAACTCTGCTTGCTGTCATGCAAGTCTTTCCAAATCTTCATTCAGTGACTTGAACTTATTCACCCACATGTCTGAGGCCTTCCGGTCAGCAGCTTGTAGCTCAAAATCTCTGACGGAGACACCGGGGATGTAACTCAGGTTGGCGCTGTCCAATGCACACTCGTGTGGATGGGTGATGAACTTAAAAAGATGAGTGCGCTCACAAAATTCTCCAAAGCACGCTTTGAATGACTGCAGGAGATTAGAAGTGAAGCCCGCTAGCTGCTGAAGATCAAGATGTTGAGCAGGATCACTTGCTGTGCATGCATCTTTAAACTCTCCCAGTTTTTCAAAGTGTAGTAAACGACCTGTTTCAATGAGTTCTAGCTCGACTGTATTTCCAACGCCTTGCATTTTCACATTGAGCTGGTTCAGATGTTCAGTCATGTCAACGAGATAGTAAAACTTCAGGAGCCACTCAGTGTTAGTTAACTCAGGATGCTCAACGTTTTTAATTTCAAGAAAAGTCTGGATTTCGCTCAGACAAGCCACAAAATGACTGAGCACCTTCCCTCTTGACAACCAACGCACATTGCTGTGCAGAAGCAGACCAGGATAATTATTCACAACTTCATCCAGCAGTGTTTTAAACTGGGGATCATTTAAACCTCGGGAAACAATAAAGTTGACCACCCGAATGACCAGCGACATCACCTCACCAAGCTGCTCGCCACACATCTGAGCACAAAGCGCCTCCTAATGTAGGATGCAGTGAAAACTTAGGATGGGTCTCTTTTCATGTTCACGAAGAAGCGCTACGAATCCTCTGTTTTTCCCCACCATGCATGGAGCACCATCAGTACACACCGAAATAAGTTTTTCCATCAGTAGATTTTGTTCTTTAGCGAACTCAGTGAAAGACTTGAATAAATCCTCCCCTCTTGTTGTCCCTTACATAAGCAAAACAGCAACACTTTTCTCACGTAGTGTGTCACCGACAGCATACCTTGCAATCACGCTGAACTGGAATAAATGGCTTACGTCTGTTGCCTCATCCAAAGCGAGAGAAAAGAATGGTGCTGCATTTATGTCCTTCACTTGTGTTGACTCAATTTGATTTTCCATCATCATGGTACGATCGTGAACAGTTCTTGCCGACAGAGGCATGTCTTTTATTCGTTTGATTATTTTGTCTTTTTATGAAAAGTCAACAAAAAGTTAATTGGCAACATCAAGCATGAATGTTTTGGCATACTCCCCATATGTGAATAGCTTTCCATTTCTCACAATTGCTAAAGCACCAGCAAAGCTAACCGAATTCCAGTTACCTTGTTGGGTCCAAACACGGAGTTGCTGTTGACTACCTTGCACTCTGCACAGTAGCTCTTGACATGCTTTCTTCCTGCTGTCCCCAGCAGGATATTTAGATGCAAATGTAGTATGGAGTGTGTCGAAGTGCCGCTGTATATTTGACCGTTTCATAGATGCAATTTTATCATTGCAGATTAGACACACTGCATAACCTGCTCTCTCCACAAAGGCGAATTCCTCTGTCCATTCCTTCTGAAAAGTACGATACTTCTCATCTTTTTTTCTTTTAGCCATCTTCTTCGATAAAAGGGTTTCTGCAATGAGCTAGCTGACTAGTTGATTAAAAGGAGGGAAGTTTACTTCCTGACCTCACAACAACCCGTGTACGTTACGCATGATCCAATAAAATGTAGTGTTGTCCCGGAAGACAGATGTGATTGGCTCCAGCCACCTGCAACCATAAACATGAGCGGTAGGAAATGAATGGATTGAAATGCATGAGTAGGGATGGGCCGAACAGCACACAATTTGGGGTGTTCGCTGCAAATTCGAAAGCCGCGGAACACCCTTTAAAAGTCTATGGGAGAAATCAAAGTGCTATTTTTAAAGGCTTATATGCATGGTATTGTCATAAAAAGTGTTTGGGGACCTGGGTCCTGCCCCAGGGGAAATGAATCAATGCAAAAAAAAAGTTTTAAAAACGTCAGTTTTTTGGGAGCAGTGATTTTAATAATGCTTAAAGTGAAACAATAAAAGTGTAATATTCCTTTAAATTTCGTACCTGGGGGGTGTCTATAGTATGCCTGTAAAGAGGCACATGTTTCCCGTGTTTAGAACAGTCTGACAGCAAAATGACATTTCTAAAGGAAAAAAAGTCATGTAAAACTACTATCGCTAGCGCTGGCTATAATGAACTGTCGGCCCGGCAATACACATTAAAGTTCATTGATAAAAACGGCATGGGGTCCCCCGAAAAATCCATACCAGACCCTTATACGAGCACGCAACCTGGCAGGCTGCAGGAAAAGAGGGGGGACAAGAGAGCGCCGTCCCCGAACCGTACCAGGCCACATGCCCTCAACATTGGGAGGGTGTTTTGGGGTAGCCCCCCAAAGCACCTTGTCCCTATGTTGATGGGGAGAAGGGCCTCATCCCCACAACCCTTGCCCGGGGGTTGTGGGGGTCTGCGGGCGGGGGGCTTATCGAAATCTGGAAGCCCCCTTTAACAAGGGGACCCCCAGATGCAAGCACCCCCCCTGTGTGAATTGGTAATGGGGTACAAATGTACCCCTACCATTTCACAAAAAAGTGTCAAAAAGGTTAAAAACCACAAGAGATGGTTTTTGACAAGTCCTTTATTCATTTCTTCTTTCTTCTGGTCTTCCTTCGGTGTTCTTCTTCCTTCATCTTCTTCTTCTCCATCTTCTTCTTCCTCCACTCTTCTTGTCCCACATCTTCCTCCGGCTTCTTCTCCGCTCCGTCTGCATGATCCGCCTCAGTGGGAGTCTTCCGCCGTGTGAAGCTTCGGTTCTTCTGACACTTCTTATATAACGGAGGGCGGGGCCAACCGGTGACCCCGCCCTCCTTTGATGCACGGGGACTTCACGGAGACTTCCCCTGTGGCTTTTCCCGTGTTGTCAGAGGGAGCGGGGTCACCCGGTTACGTAAATGGGTTAATTTTTAATTTAATTTAAATCATTTTTTTAAATTTTGGTTCGTGGGTTCCCCTGTGGGGAAATTCCATGCCCTTTTTATCAATGAACTTTTATATGTATTGCCTGACCGACAATTCATTATAGCCGGCGCTAGAGATAGTAGTTTTACATGGCTTTTTTTTTTCTTTAGAAATGTCATTTTGCTGTCAGACTGTTCTAAACACGGGAAACATGCGCCCCTTTACAGGCATACTATAGACACCCCCCCAGGTATGAAATTTAAAGGAATATTACACTTTTATTGTTTCACTTAAGCATTATTAAAATCACTGCTCCCAAAAAAAAGGCCATTTTTAAAACTTCTTTTTGCATTGATATATAGGCCCTGGGGCAGGACCCGGTTCATCCCTATACATGAGAATGTTTTATTTTTTTAACGTTAATATTTTTTTTATTAAAGATTTGTCTGCGAGCCAGATGCAGCCATCAAAATCACATCTGGTTCGCGAGCCATAGGTTCCCAACCCCTGCTCTAGAATTTTCCAACGTGCGATGGGACAATACGGAGGCGCAAACCCTGCCCAAAGTGAATTCTGATGTGTACCACAATTCACTAGAGATAATCATCTTGTAAGTATTGTCAGATTCCAAATGCCTTCCCCATATTTATATTGTGTATTTTGCTGTCCCCTACTTCTGTTTACATATTCGCCTAATCATACTGTAACATTGTATACATATATACTCTTTTTGACTTGATTTTTTTGCTGTCGTGTCACCAAATTATACAGCTTGTTCTAAATCAGGCCCTGAAGAAGGAATTAAACATTTAATCATATATATCCCGAAACATGTTGGGATTTCTGTACCCATGCACTCTCTTTGGCCTCCCATTATGAGACCAATCATGCATTCCAGAACCTAGCTGTATTGTATTATTATAGCATGACTATTCGTTTTGCTTTTAGAATCATCCACTTTGTGTATTTATATGCTTTTTGTAATCAATAAACTTTGTATTACTTTTTTACATATGTTCTCTACTCTCTTATCTGGTCTTTATCCTTTGCCCATAAAATCCCTGGGGCACCTCCTCCATGTTTTTCTCTCTGCATTTTGGGATGTGGCTTAGGCTTCCAGCTCAGTATCTATAGGTAGCTCTTCAACATATTTTTTCCAAAAAGTTATACAGATAGGGATTTGTTTAGAAGTGTTGTTAGGGTAACCGACTCAAAGATAAGAAATCTGTCATACTCCTAACCTCAAGTGATGCTCATTTTAAAATTCTTAAGGTTTTTTTTCTATCCTGAAAGCTTGCATCTTTAAAAGCTTTAATTAGATAATTATGGGCATCACTTAAACTATAATTTCTGTAATAACATTTATAGATAAATCGGTAAACAGTTTAGTTCAAATGTATTCTTAATTTAGTTAAAAGAGAAGTATATTTTTTTTTCCCCAAAATCATACTTACCTAGGTGGATGCAGCATGGCTCCGATGCTGCATCTGTCCTCTGGCACCTCTGCACTGAGAACGGAGTGATCGAACACCGGAGATGGCTCAGTTCTCACAGCTCCCCGAGCTGTCAGTCAGCAGTTCTCCGCTCTGCCCCCCTTGCGCTCACTAAAGCGCTGAGCTGTAGAGGGGTGGGAGCGGCCATCTCAGTCTCTCAGCGGCCATCTCAGTCTCTCAGCGCTCGCTGAGAGGCTGAGACGAACATCAGTCCAGGCACCTGGCGGATCCAGACTTTATTGTCGTGATGACGCGGTGCCTGGACTGTTATCCGTGACATCAGCAGAGAGCAGACTTCAGCCCGTTCTCTGCTGAAAACTAATTGCACTCCTGTGACCCAAAGGAGAAGCCCATCCAAATGAGCTCAGGCTGGAATTCTCCTTTAAGAGCATAGAAATCCTAAAGTTTCCGTCTGTCTACCTGTCAGTGATTTCATGAGGAGAATTTCCCCTCACTTCTTGTCTCCTTGATGACTATACAAGATATGAAGAGTGCAGGCATCACCAAGACAGGCAGGAACAGATAACGAAAAAACATTGTCAAAAATTCCAACCCTTTTCACTCTGTACTGCACACTATTGTGGTCCAGTTTACTGCACAAAATCGGTGTGGCAAGCACACCAAAGCAGTACATCCTCAATCGCTTTATTGCCGTAGCTGCTAATAAAATTAGGCAATCCACTAGGAGGCCTAAAGAAAGAGGCAGAGGTTCTTTACATGCAGCTAGTAGAAGGCAAGCAGGTTCTGCATCCTCAAGCCAAGCTGTGGTTTTGCCACACTTTTGAGAGGCAGAGCATGTTTCCTTCCCTTTCTGGCAGTGGGCATGCTTTACAGCCCACTATGAGGGGGTGATACTTTTACCTAAAGATTTTTTACCTTAATGCAACCCCTTTAACCTCTTCCTGCCTGCACTATAGCTACAGTTTGGTTCTCCAGTTCTGGGAGGGCACCCATGGACGTTCTCCCAGAACCACACTGTCATGACTCTGCAGTAGTGTTCATGTCTGCTTGCTCACCTCTCTGTTGTGTTCAGCTTAGAGGCCAGTCACTGTTCACCTGTATGCTTAAGTAATCTTCCCTCAAGCATGGCTCCACCCCAGCCTCTAACTAGGAACACTATATTTACCTGTGCACTGTAAGCCAAGCTACGTTTGTTTCTGTTCACCGTTCTTGGCTTGTTCTTTGACTATCACTGCCTGCTTGTTACCCTGACCTATGGCTTTTTCACAGTTTATGGAAGACACCCTCAGCTCCCTCTTCCTATGACCTGTTCTCCAGACATTCCAGCTCTTTGGCTACGGTTCAGGAATATTTCAATTCTATTTGGGGTGATGTTCATGATTTCCTCCAGGCAGCCGCTGGCAAATTCAAAGCTTTTGCCGACCATCACAGGCGTAAACTGCCTTCTCTACAGCCAGGGGACAAAATCTGGTTTTCCACCAGAAACATCAAGCTCTGGGTTTCTTCTCTGAAGTTTGTCCCAAGATTCATTGGCCTGTACATTATAACTTCTAGACTGAATCCAGTTTGTTTTAAACTTCAGATTCCTAAAAGCCTCAAAATCTCTAATTCCTTCCATGTTTCCCTTCTAAAGCCTTTAGACCTCAATAAGTTCTCTCGTCCTCTCCCTACCACAGCCCCGGTTTCTGAGGATAATCAGGAGTATGCGGATCACTGCAGCTGATGTTTTTGCTCATCGTCTTTTGAGGAGGTTTCATCTGAGGTTTCCCTCCAAGCCTGGGCCCCAGCAGGGGAGGGGGAGACCTTGTAAGAGGCGGAGTAGTGTTCATGTCTGTTTGCTCACCTTTCTGTTGTGTTCAGCTTAGAGGCCAGTCTTCCCTCAAGCATGGCTCCACCCCAGCCTCTAACTAGGAACACAATATTAACCTGTGCACTGCAATATTGTGTGTTTGGCTTGCTGTGTGTTTCTTGCTGTGTGCTCTACATCTGTTTCTGTTCACCGATCTTGGATTGTTCTTTGACTATCACTGCCTGCTTGTTACCCTGACCTATGGCGTGTTCTTTGTCTAATCCTTGTCTGCTAGTTGCCAAAACCTTTGGCTTATCTCCGGACTATCCCTTGTTGTCCCGGATTGCTGCTTCCTCTCTATCCTCCAGTAGCCTAGCGTAAGCTGGTAGACCCTGGGGGCCACGACCTGGAACCAGTTGCAGCGCAGTCCATCCTCACAACTAAAGGCTCTGGTGAACACCTGCTGGCTCTTAGACTCTGGCTCTGGGGAATCTTATGCTCTTGTTGGTGCTCCAGTGGACCTGCTTTCCCGAACCACCCAGGGCTCCATCTGCAGCAGTCAGCCCTAGGGTTCACTACCTTAGCGATGCACTCCTGACTCCAACAGTGTGCACTTGTCACTGGCCTTAGGTGACCTGACACACACCTCCCGTGTGCCCCCTGGGGTGTGCTTCCGGCATGCTCTATGACCGCTGTGTAATTTGGACACAGCTGATCACAGATCATGGTAAAGGGCAAATCGGAGTGGCCCTTTACCATGTAATCAGCTGAGTCCAATCATAGCTGGTCACATGTAAACAGACTTCTCAGTTATCTGCAATCCTTTCCTCACATGCTGTGTCTGACAGGGCATAGTCAGTAAATTTTATACACTGATAATAATTGCACTGATCAACAGTACCCTGGTAATCAGTGCAGCCTCATCAGTGCCCATCAGCGCAGGTTATCAGTGCCCAGCAGTGCAGCTTATTAGTGCCCAGCAGTGCTGCCTTTCAGTAGCAGTGCTGCCTTTCAGTATCAGTGCTGCCTATAAGTGCTGCCTCATCAGTGCAGCCTCACCAGTGTTCATTATTGCCTCCCCATCAGTGTTCATCAGTGTCACCTCATCAGTGTTCATCAGTGCACCATCTTAGTGCCCATCAGTGCAGCCTCATCAGAGCCCTTCAGTGCAGTCTCATCAGTACCCATCAGCACAGCCTCATACAGTGCCCATAAGTGCAGCTTCAAACAAAAAGAGAAGCCCCCCATGCTCAGACCAGAGCGGCACAATTTGCCCAAGAGACTTTCGGAGTGGTGCTCTATCAAATAGTACAACAAATGTATAAAAATACTAAATGTATTAGATTTGCATAAAAAACAGCAAATAGATATAAAACTGTACATTCAGGATGCCATCATAATGATAAATGGATCAATAATAATTTGTGAGCACTGTAGTCTCTATGCATTTCGTGGGGAAGCACCCACTTCATCAGGAGACAATCTCAGTCGGTTTGTATGGGCATCTATAGCAAAACAATGTCACTGTAGAAGTAAATTGGCTATACATCAAGACCACAGATTAAAAGAAATGGCATCTAGATCTCAAAAGCTGCAGGTAACCACAGCGGGCATTTTCCACCGGGAGCTAAGGGTAGCTGTGACCTGGAGGCTGGGTAGAAAAAGGGGGACAAAAACCCCCACTGCTGAACCCCTTAGGTGAGAATGAAACTCCAAGGGACATTGCAGCATGGAGGGCAGCAGCAAACAGCCAAATGAACAATAAAAAACCCAGTGGTGATCAAATACCACCAAAAGAAAGCTCTATCTGTCCCAGAAAAACTGATAAAGATTGATAAAAATTTCATATGGGTACAGTGTCACGCAGACCACGCAATTGTCAAAGTGTGACAGCGCTGAAAACTGAAAATTGGCCTCTGCAGTAAGGGGGTGAAAGTACCCAGTATTGAAGTGGTTGAAATCATTTAAAAAGAAGTAAATCAGTGAAACGTGGGTTGCACGTTACTGACTGCTTAGACAGTTAAACTTTTAATCTACAGAAGCAACACAATCTTACAAAGAGTGTAACCAGAGGTACACCAATATTAAATGTACAGTACTGTTGAGGGTTAGCATGAAGGCCGACATATGCTTAATAAGCTACACAGCGTTCTCTGTCAAGGTCAGTGTTTGAGAATGATCACTTAACAGTTCAATCCAATATACCTTTTTTTTTTCCCTTGGTTTTTGACTATTTCACATCTTACCACAACAAGGTCAGAAAGTATTTGCGCTATTTTTATTGCCACGTGTCCATTTTCCTTCTTATCCAATTTGATAAATTACTGATAAAGTAAATTAAACGTCCTTGTTGAAATAAAGGCCTTCTGAACATGACAATTATGTTAGTTTATTACTTAAACGCCACCTTTTTTTTTTCTGTAAGTGATAAGTAATAATGATCAAGTTCAAAATGATTTGGGGTACAGGGTCACTCTATCCAAAACCGAAGTTCCTGTGTTTGCTAGATATTGATTTAAACCACTTAATGACTTTTTATTCCTGTATCTCTTGGGGTCTCCCATCATGAGATCTATGTGCTTGAGTTGCAAGGTCACGTGTGGGTAAATCCTAACTTCAGAACCCTGACCACAGCAATCACTTAAAGTAGATGTAAATCTGTGAAAAGAGAAGTAAAGAGAATATTTTTTTTATCAGTATCATACTTACCTCGGTGGATGTAGCATCGGTCCGATGCTGCATCTGTCCCCCAGAGCCTCTGCACTGAGAACCGAGCAATCGAACACCGCCGATGGTTCGGTTCACACAGCTTCATGAGCAGAGAGCTGCTGACTGTCAATCAGAGGCTGTCCACTCTGCTCCTCCTCGCTCATTGGAGTGCTGAGCTGTGGAGGGACAGGGAGCGGCCGTCTCAGACTCTCAGTGGCTCTCTCAGCCACTCAGTGGCTCTCTCAGAAGCTGAGACAGGTGTCAGTCCTGATTTCTGTGACATCTCTGCTGAAAAAGGGTCACAGGAGTGCAAAACAAATTGCACTCCTGTGATCCATAGGAGAAGCCCAGCCAAACGAGCTTTGGCTGGACTTCTCCTTTTAACAAAATTTGTGATTTTCAATATCGTTAAATATGCAGCTTTCATAATGCCTGGTCATCATGTCATGCAGGTCTTTGTACAGTAACTTCCTGTTTTAGGGCAACAATGTTCTGTCTCTGTTTCCATATTGTGATTTTGCATTGTCACTCTGTCACATAAGCTTCCACCGAAGTCTACAAGTGACTGTTTCAACATGCTTGACATAAGCACAGTCTGCTGTAGTCACCATCCCTGATGTGCATGCATGTAGACTGGAAGTGGTAGCCAAGAGGCTACAGGAAATCTGTAGTACCGTGATGAAACAAAGAATAAAATAGAATAGAATAAACAGCATCCCACTCAGTGATGTCCAGGGTAGCTCTGGAAACACAGTTGAACAGCTGGAGGGATCCCAGGCCTGAAGACATGGGGGGAGGTGGTGGTAATGTGGCTCCCCACTGGAACCAAAGTACCTTGGCAGCCATTTGTAAGGTTCTCCCTACAGTAGCTAGGGTTTCCAGACAATCTGCATGCTATTAGGCTTTGGCATGCCGGCTCTAACAGCAGAGGGCCACTCACCTGGTTGGATTACTTTCCCATCAAGTGTGGATTCTCTGAGCTTTTAAAGTAGAAAAGCAGGATAAACTTTTCCTGGGCGTGTCCAGCAACCCAACCCAGTTGTGGAAAAAAAAACTTTGAAGGGGCCTATTCCTGCATCTAAGCATAGTGAGCAAATGGGCACTCTACTAATCTACACTCCACTTGAACTTGTGAGTTTACATACCATTCAGATTCATCTTGTGCAAACTGTACAGCAAGTCTCCCTAAATTAGGTCTCCGGGAGTGCCCTAGAGGTTGAGTCTCGGTTCCAGCTTCTGAGTCCACAGGCTGTCTTCATGCATGTCAAGGAATGGTGGTTCAGAGGGCTCCACAGCAGGAGTATGGACCTGAATTGAGTGACCAATGGGCTATGTAATATTTTGAGGATCCAGGGCTTCTCCAAGGGGTCTTGAAGATAATGGTGGAAAAGCAAGAGGCAGCCATCGTTTAACCTCTGGTGGCAGAGATGTTTGTGGCTCATCAACTTGGACAGGTTCTTTGAAAATCCTGTTATGGCCCTCAATGGGTTTGAGAAGTTTATGGTATAGGCTTCTTGGTTTTTCTTGGTTTCCTTGTCTCTCAATGGGTTTTGGGAGTTTACTGTGTAGGAGTATTGGGGTTTTTTTTGGGTCCTTCATTTCTGGTTATTATAAACTGGCAAATCTGGAATAGGCTGTTGTAGGGCACGAAAATAGATTTCTTTCAAAGGGATTTGCAATTTTTCTTGCTGGTGTGAGCCTTTTATGTCAGACTAGTACTTTGTCTCCAGCTTGAAGATCAAAGTCTGTGTCACGAATGTCACGTCTACCCCAACGAAGGTGGTTAGACACTATAGCTGGCTACTGTGTGCTTCACCTATAGCAGCCCCATTTCCCTTAAGACAAGCAGGCCTACCGGTACTTGGTTGCCCCCAGGCTACCACACCAGGGCAGATGCGAACTGAGCAAAGCAAACAAGTACTTGCAGTTTAGCAGACAGATAGAGTGGTTCAAAGGCAGTTCAGGTAATAAGGCAGGCTGAGTTCAGGGGATAATCCAGTATCCGTTCGAGGTAAAAGGCAGGCTGATTTCAGGGGGATAGTCCAATATCCAATCCGGGTCATACACAGGAGATCCAGCAGCAAGCAAGGCAGACTAACGGGAGGCTTGATCTAGAACAATGCAGGTAAGTCTGTCTCTATCACAAGCGAGGGATAAAGTGTTCAGTTTGCTTATATCAGGTGACTGACCAGGTGAACACAAACAGGGGAAAAGCAAAGCCAACACCCGGGTGCTGGAATAAGGAACAGGGGCACTAAGTGATCATGACAGTCTGATAGTTCAAACTCTCCTTGCTGCACTTATGATGAGTCTTTAATGAACTGTTGGACTTCAGAAGGCATTGTTTCCACCAATGAACCCAGGAAGTGAGAATATGTACAAGATCTTCTGTGCGCACTGTGGCTCATAAGTCCGTGGGTCAACCGAGAGTACGATCAAAAATAACATGGTAGAGTGAGTGGCCTGTCCAGGGATGTACTGTATTATTGCATTTCCAGACAACTTTGACTAAGTAATGGGTCAATTTCCCTTATTTCTCATTAGCTAAATCTCTCAGCAGTTGCAGCAGGATGTTATAAAATCTGTTACTTGCTCCATCGCCTTGGGTAGTGTGCAACTTCTTAATGCCTATTGAGTGACTCCATCGTTGGAAGAACTCACTTTGGCCAGTGGTCCCTGGTCTGAATGTATCTTCTGAATATAGTCAGGAAGACAGAAGTTCTTCCACACCATATGGGCATCAGTCTTTGAGTTCTGGTTGTGGGTGTGTATAGCCACTACAAACTTAGTATAATGGTATGTCGTGTGTAAGACATATTTGATAGTAACTATAGTTGACAGTAACTATTTTCAGAGGAGCAGATGTGTGCCAAGTCAGAAATATAATCTAGGCCCCAGTGTCACGGTCAAGGGTAAGGCTTGGAGACCAGTAACTATGGCAGTAGAGAGGCTCCCAATGACTAGCTGGGTAAGTACACAAGCAAGTCGTCCTGGTTGGTGATGCAGGTGATGCAGGCTCATCTGAGGTGCAGGGTCTAAGCACTAACTGGTATTTACCAGATCTCCTGATGGTGGAGATGGGTTTCGCTGCATGTTAGTACCAGATTGCAGTCATCAGTAAACAAGCCAAAGGTCAGTAATAAGTGGTTGCAGGTTAGGATCAAGCAGAAGCATAGTCGAGGAACAATCCAAAGGTCAATAACAAATAGTTGCAAGTTGGAATCCAGCAGGATTGTAATCGAGGAGCAAGCCACAGTTTGGTAACAAGCGGTAGTGGAGATAAGGACAGCAGCAGGTACGAAAAGGAACAAGATATTGGCTGGAGAGAGCACAATAATCTGGCAAGCGGGAAGTACAAAGGCATGGTTGAAATACCAAGTTCATGGGAGGAGCAAAGGGTTCAAGGTTCACCAGACACTAGGCAAGATTATTCAAAAAAAATCAAACAGTATGAGCATCTCAGGTGGCTCAGCAAGAAGAGCTACTGCCGGATGCAGCAGAGGTCATAAGTTTTGATCCTGGTTCTGACATTCAGCATCCTTCACCACTAAACAGACCATACAATGTTGGCAAACTTTTCAACCAACCAGAACAAAGCCACACATGGCTTGTCTCTTGAACCAGGTGAATGTTTTGTAGACACTCATGTACCCCACTTCCACCTGAATTACCGCCGCAGAGAGGTCCTAAGCCTGTAAGAGTCTGGAAGAGTAATGGAAGGACATTATTCTGCCATAATGAAAATTACAGTAATAAGAATTATTTTAAGACATCTCTTCAGTCAAGTCAGGGATTTCTAACTCTTCAGCTTCTTCATCTACATCTTGGTGAGGCCTGTCTTGTCTGTACCTTGACAAGGTGTCTCTCATATTGCTGCTTTTTTCAAGGAAATTTCAAACTTCACAAAGTGGGCTGTCCAGTGTTGCTTCAGAGTGCTAAGTTTAACTGTTTGAAGATGCACTAATGGATTGTTATCTGTCCAGACCTCAAACTTGGCTCTTATCAGTTATAGAGCAAAGCATTTGGTTAATGCCCACATGAAGGCCAACAGCTTCAGCTTGAAGAAGCTTGAAGTTCCCGTCCGGCTCCTGTACTTTTACGTCGGCAGAATGGCACGGCTGCGCAAAGTAACGTACCCGTACGTTACTTTGAATTTGCCGCCGTGTGCGCGCGCGCACCTGCCGCGATCTCCGTGAGTCGGGTCGCGGGTCCCGCGGACTCGATCGCCGCGGGCATACCCGCGATCGCCTCACGGAGAGGACGAACGGGGAGATGCCGTTGTAAACAGCATCTCCCCGTTCTGCCTAGTGACAAGTGTCACTCGATCTCTGCTCCCTGTCATCGGAGCAGAGATCAGTGATGTCACACACCAGCCCATCCCCCTGACAGTTAGAAATCACTCCCCTAGGACACACTTAACCCCTCCCCGCCCCCTAGTGGTTAACCCCTTCACTGCCAGTGTCATTTATACAGGAATCAATGCATTTTTATAGCACAGATTGCTGTATAAATGACAATGGTCCCAAAAATGTGTAAAAAATGTCCGACATGTCCGCCATAACGTCGCAGTCACAATAAAAATCGCTGATCGCCGCCATTACTAGTAAAAAAAAAAAATTATTAATAAATATGCCATAAAACTTTCCCCTATTTTGTAAACGTTATAACTTTTGCGCAAACAAATCAATAAACGCTTATTGCAATTTTTTTTTTACCAAAAATATGTAGATGAATATGTATTGGCCTAAACTGAGGGAAAAAATGTTTTTATATATATTTTTTGGGGATAATTATTATAGCAAAAAGTAAAAAATAATGTATTTTTTTCAAAATTGTCGCTCTTATTTTGTTTATGGCGCAAAAAAATAAAAATCGCAGAGATGATCGAATACCACCAAAAGAAAGCTCTATTTGTGGAAAAAAAAAGGACGTCAATTTTGTTTCGGAGCCACGTCACAGGACCGCGCAATTGTCAATTAAAGCGACGCAGTGCCAAATCGCAAAAAACGCTCTGGTCAGGAAGGGGGTAAATCCTTCCAGGGCTGAAGTGGTTAAAGGGGCTGTAAACACTCGCTGTTTTTCACCTTAATGCATGAAATGCCGATAATGTTAAATTTTTCTCCGGAATGTGAAAAGGCACATTGTTCAGCATAAGGGCATACTTTTAAACTGGCACACCTCCAGGTCTTCAGGCTGTATGCAAATACCCTGTGCCAAGATTGCGTATGGGGAGAAATTTGGCCCGTTTTAGGGCAAGTGATTGCTCAGTCTGTGGAAAACGATAGGTGCCCCTCATTATAACAGCATTCAGACACCTCTAGTTCACACAAAAGCTAAGGGTGCCATCCTTCTTGCTCACCAAGATAACTGTAGCCACCCATGGACTTTTACCTGTCATTCAACTTCTCCAAAGCCCAATCACAGAATGCAATGCATTGTGGAATTGTAGTAAGAGAAGTTCTGAGCGACGCAGTGAGCAGAAGAGGGCACAACTTTTCTGTGAAGCTGAGGCTGCAGTCAACTTTTACAGTGCAGGATGACCAGTATACTGAGGCCATGAAAAGACACACAGTGTAATATTTGTAGCAGAAGCAGACACCAACAGGTAATGGGATACACACCATTACATATAAATAATGTGTATGGTGCTGTATCCCAACAAAAAAAGTATACTAAACTCCAGCTGTAATTGCTTATTATTGGCAACTTAGGTCTAATATGACCATTCCTATAAAACTGGCAGATTATTGGAACTCTATTGCTAAGCTGTAATATTCTTTGCATGCAATGCTGATCTGTTGCATTCACCCTGAACGTGTACCTATCTTGTTTGTTTGTTCTCTGAAAAACCTTTTCTATTAAGATTATTGAATAAAAAATAAAAAAAAAACCTGGCAGATTATTACAACATATTGTATGTATGGACACATTAAAGCCCATATCTGGGCAACAATGAAACCCACTCCCCTCTTAACCATTCAGTCTTTTGTTAAACCAAACTTTGGAGCAAACTTATACTTATCTAAGTTCACCTTTGGGTTCTCTCACTAGAGCTGTTGGCAAGGACCAATAATGCATCACGGCAGATATGCCTGCACTAGTCGGTTTCCCCTCGTTCCCTTTTGCTGGTGTCACTGCTAAGACTCCTCTCCTGCATCCTGCAAGGACCCTGGGGCTGGACAACCAATAGAAATTGTGACATGGCCACCCATAAAAATAACCAGATCCTGTACACAGAAGAAGAGAGAAGATTTGGGACTGAAATGTCAAGTGAACACGGATATAGGTGCACAAAAAGGGCATAAAGGTTTTCTTTTTTTCATTTTAATTGAAGAGATTAGATTCATGGGCGTAAGGGGGCCTGGAGTGTAGCTTTAAATTTTGACATCCTACAAATCACTTATACTGATATTTTTAGCTAATACAGAGAACAAAAACTTAGCCGAGCGTACATTCTGCATCATTCAAAAGAGAAAAATGCCAACACACCATATATGCCAATGTCCTCAGGGATTTCTTCCAAATAAAGGAACTCATACTCATCAACTGCAAGTCACCTCTGGGATAGAGGAATTGTTTGTCATTATAAGTTTCTCAAATACACCAAGGATGCCAAAAGGCTGACATTTTATTTTTTAGATGGTATAAATATCCCAGTTATCGATTCTATGTAAGAGTTTCAGTTATTTTCCACACGCCCTGTGTTTTAGAATTTATATATTTTAAGAGTTAATGACACCCACACAGTACAGCAGCGTACAGCGAGTCATCACATCCAGAGAGAGCTATGTGAGAATCATAGCTGGGAGGTTTTTCTTGTACACTAGGATAAAAAAAAAAAGCCCAACTTTTATGTGGACCTATCCTTAGAAATCAGACTTTACATTATCATTAAAGACTGTAAAGAAACTATTAGGGCACTTTCACACTGGGGCATTAGGGGCATCGGCGGTAAAGCGCCGCTATTTCTAGCGGCGCTTTAACATCGTTTTAGCAGTGCTTTTAGGCTTTTAACCCCCGCTAGTGGCTGAAATAGGGTTAAAAGTGCCCGCAAAGCACCGCTGCCGAGGCGCTTTGCAGGTGCTTTTGGTGGCGCTGCCCATTGACTTTTTTTAACATCCCACAAGCGTACCTCGCTTTCACACTGGAGTGACAGGAGAGGCGCTTTACAGGCGCAGGGGCTATTTTTAGTTTAGTTTATTTTTAGACAGAAGTACACTTAAATCACACTTGTTTAATAATAAAAGGAAATAGAACAAACGTAGTCAAAACATGCCAAAGTTCGGTAACCGGAATGGATAGTCAGCCAAGCCAGAAGTTCAGGAATCAGTGTAGTGGAACAGCAAGCAGGATCTGGAGCCAGAAGGGATGTCAGCCAAGCAAGTCTTTAACAGGAACGCAGGAATTAGTCTCTGTGATGTTGACCAAGGTGAAGGCAGAGATCCTCTGAACTGGATGGCTTAAGTAGACAGGACTGACGAGCAGGAAATCAGCAACAGGTGAGTAAGTGTGGAGAGATAGGAGCTGTTAATTTTCTTTCTCTGAGCTGGCCGTTCAGCTGTTGGCTGGGCTGAGCCCAGCCCTGACAGCAAATTGGGCCCAATTAGCCATTCCCCCCCTCCCCCGTGTCATGTGACTCGTTAGTGTTACAAGGTCTCAGGTGTGAATGGGGAGCAGGTGTGTTAATTTTGGTGTTATTGCTCTGACTCGCTTAAACTGGTCACTGGAAGTTCAACATGTCACTTCATGGCAAAGAATTTTCTGAGGATCTGAACAAAAAGAATTGTTGCTCTACATAAAGATGGCCTGGGCTATAAGAAGATTGCCAAGACCCTGAAACTGAGCTGCAGCATGGTGGCCAAGACCATACAGCGGTTTAACAGGACAGGTTCCACTCAGAACAGAGAAACAAAAAATTACCGCGCTACCACAAAGAACATCCCAAAAAAGCAGCAGTTCAACTGCGTAATATACACAAAAATACAAGGAAAACAAAAAAGGAACTGTGCTAAACCATCATGAATATGTGAGTGCATAAAAATCAATTAGTGCATATCAAAGTTCATAAGGCATAAAATCCAGGAAATCTTCTAAGCAAATACCAATAAACAGAGACTAGAGCTATGCTAAAACATATGAATAATGAAATCATGAGTGCATAAAATCAATTAGTGCATATAAAAATCATTGTAGTGTAAGTATAAAAAATAAATTGTATAGAAATAGAGAAAGTCCCAAAGAAAGTCCTTTCAATGATCTCAGTGAAAGCTGACGTGAGAAAACTTGAATTAAACACCACTCACAGTGATCCTCCACCACATGAAATACATGCTTACCAAAAAGCAAGCAAATAAAGCTTGTATGGGGACCTGGATCCCAGTGTCCGGCTATTGATGAGGCTTCTCTGCATACAGCGCGCCTGCGGAGGTATGATGGATGGTGCACCAACCCGAACTCAAAGGCATGAGGACAAAAGAAAGGTGGCCATAGCGTAAATCCGGTATAAAAAATTTATTAAAAAATGTAAAACAATTACAGAAATGTAGTTAAAAAGAGCAGTTTGCCGGCCGGCATAGCGAGCGCCCGTTCTCAGCAAGATCGCAATGATGTCAGAGCGTTAACCTCCCGACGTACGTTTAGTCTATAACGGTTCCCAAGACGATGTCAGTTATAGACGAAACGTACGTCGGGAGGTTGATGCTCTGACGTCATCGCGATCTTGCTGAGAACGGGCGCTCGCTATGCCGGCCAGCGAACTGGTCTTTTTTACTACATTTCTGTAAGTGTTTTACCTTTTTTAATAAATCGTTTATACCGGATTTACGCTATGGCCACCTTTCTTTTGTCCTCATGCCTTTGAGTTCGGGTTGGTGCACCATCCATCATACCTCCGCAGGCACGCTGTATGCAGAGAAGCCTCATCAATAGCCGGACACTGGGATCCGGGTCCCCATACAAGCTTTATTTGCTTGCTTTTTGGTAAGCGTGTATTTCATGTGGTGGAGGATCACTGTGAGCGGTGTTTGATTCAAGTTTTCTCACGTCAGCTTTCACTGAGAATCATTGAAAGGACTTTCTTTGGGACTTTCTCTATTTCTATACAATTTATTTTTTATAATTACACTACAATGATTTTTATATGCACTAGTTGATTTTATGCACTCATGATTTCATTATTCATATGTTTTAGCATAGTGCTAGTCTCTGTTTATTGGTACTTGCTTAGAAGATTTCCTGGATTTTATGCTTTATGAACTTTGATATGCATTAATTGGTTTTTATGCACTCACATATTCATGATGGTTTAGCGCAGTTCCTTTTTTGTTTTCCACTCAGAACAGGCCTCGTTTTGGTCGACCACCTTGGGTGCACGTGCTCAGAGTCATATCCAGAGGTTGGACAAAAAGGGGGAGCGGAGAGGGTGGGACTTTAATTGAAGCACATGAAAGCGAAATAATGGTAGTTATGTGGAACAGAGGAATTTTATTGTTAAAATATAAGTGTACAAAGATTGTTGATACATGATAACAACATAAAGAGGATAATATACGTATCTTGGAACATAACCGTAGATGTAAAGGTACAGGTAAAATACAGTACACAGTAAAATGATAACAGGATAACAATTGGAGAGCGTGGTGATTCAATGAAAAATTCCAAGGTTCCACAAAAAGATGATAGGATAAAATAGTAAATATAAGGTAAAACCTGCAGGGCATATGGCCTCACTAAGCCTGTAAGAGTGATGATTGTATAAAAACTTGAACCAGATATAGAGTAGGTGAAAACACGGCATCATGTAGCTCTACGCGTTTCGTGGCTGAACGCCACTCGTCAGGAGCATGCGCGTGGTAGTCTAAAAAATGGATATAAGGATAATCAAACGATCATAATCCCATGGATAAAGGTAGAATGACATCACCAGCAGCACGTTAGTGCATACTTACTGGTTAAGGTCTGCAGGGTAATGGAACAATGTGAGACGCCGAGGCATCCGGAAAGACCTCCAACCGGGAGCCGCAGTGGACGGCCCAACGGAAACCCCTCACACAGGCCGTCAATGGGGCAGGCATGAAACCCCGAGGAATCACTGTGGATAAGTGAAAATAGTTGAATAGAATTGAAGGAGTGACAACAAAACCTGAAGGTGGGATGAAGAGGGGGGGGGGGGAGAGGACAGGAGGCTGTGCCAAGTGAAAAAAGTGGAGAGACTGCTGGAAAAAGAAATGTGAAGCCAGAAAGAGAAGGAAAGGGTGAGGGAGGAAAACCCAAACCAGCCATAGGAAATATGCACATGAAAAGGGATCAGTGTGGAAAGGAGCCCGCTGGGGGCAGTGGTGGAGTGAGGACAAAGTGACTGGTGGTAAGGGTATAAATACGTATATACCTGAAGGAGTGGAAGACCCGTTGCAGAGAAGAGATGGGTGTGAGGTGTAGTATCCACAGAGCCTCGAGTGTCAAGACCGTCCGGCAAGACGCCCATATAGGTGCCGTCAAGGCTCCACCAACCGCCGTCATGCTGCGTGGCATGGGATTGGGGGAGGGCAAGCGCCGCTGATCGGAAACTCCGGCCTAACGGCACCTACATATCTCCCCCATTGGTCACGAGTAGGAATGAGCCGAACACCCCCCGGTTCGGTTCGCACCAGAACCTGCGAACGGACCGAAAGTTCGCACGAATGTTAGAACCCCATTGACGCCTATGGGACTCGAACGTTCGAAATCAAAAGTGCTCATTTTAAAGGCTAATTTGCATGGTATTGTCCTAAAAAGGGTTTGGGGACCCGGGTCCTACCCCAGGGGACATGTATCAATGCAAAAAAAACTTTTAAAAACGTCCGTTTTTTCGGGAGCAGTGATTTTAATGATGCTTAAAGTAAAAAAAAAAAAAGTGAAATATTCCTTTAAATATCGTACCTGGGGGGTGTCTATAGTATGCCTGTAAAGTGACGCGTGTTTCCCGTGTTTAGAACAGTCCCTGCACCAAATGTCATTTTTAAAGGAAAAAATCTCATTTAAAACTGCTTGCGGGTTTAATGTAATGTCGGGTCATGGCAATATGGATGAAAATCGGTGAGACAAACGGCATGGGTACCCCCCAGTCCATTACCAGGCCCTTTGGGTCTTGTATGGATATTAAGGGGAACCCCGCACCCAAATTAAAATAAGGAAAGGTGTGGGGCCACCAGGCCCTATATACTCTGAACAGCAGTATACAGGCGGTGCAAACAAGACAGGGACTGTAGGTTTGTTGTTAAGTAGAATCTCTTTGTAATTTTGAACGGGTACATTTTTAACGTGTTTAGCTCCAGCCAAAAAATCTTTTTTAAGCTTTTTGGAAAACATAGGGAAGGGTTATCACCCCTGTGACATTTGTTTTGCTGTCTTTCCTCCTCTTCAGAAGATTTCACCTCACTTTTTGTCCCAATGAAAAATGTTTTTTGAAAATTTGGGTTTTTTTGTGGAACAAGGATTGGAAAGCATCAGTGGAAAGGAGAATTTTTTTTCCCATATTAACTCTTACAGGAGAGAATTTCCCTTCCTAGGGGTAGATTTCATCTCACTTCCTGTTGTCTCCTTCCGTTTGCAAGTAGGAGTCGTTTGTAAGTTAGATGTTTGAAAGTAGGGTCCTGCCCTATATACTCAGCAGAAATTTGGGCCTTAGGTGTTGCTGTGGCCACAACACTGTAAGCCCTCACAGGGCCCTGCTGTGAAATATTAGATCAAGAATTGTAATTACATGCCCCTGTTGAACAGGAGCTGAAAAATTAGGCCTTAGGCACTGGTGCTGGTGCCACAACACTGCAACCCCTCACAGACACTCTAGTTGGAACGCAGGAACGAGCCCTGCTGCAAAGTATTGCATCAAAAATTGTAATTACACGCCCCTGTTAGACAGGGGCAGAAAAATTGGGCCTTAGGCACTGGTGCTGGTGCCACAACACTGCAACCCCTCACAGACACTCTAGTTGGAATGCAGGAACGAGCCCTGCTGCAAAGTATTGCATCAAAAATTGTAATTACACGCCCCTGTTAAACAGGGGCTGAAAAATTGTGCCTTAGGCACTGGTGGTGGCGCCCAGAACCAAAAATGTTCTTACAAGCTATCAGTGTGATGATTGAGGAGGAAGAGGATAATTACTCAGGGATAGTCACTCAGCATCAGCATAGGCAGTCTTTGAAGGGATCTGAGATTTTAAAAAAAATTATTCGGTTACATCAGCATCAGGTGCTTGGTAGCTGGTGGTGATCCAAGACTGATTCATTTTTATGAAGGTCAGTCGATCGACCGAGTCGGTGGACAGACGCACCCTGTGATCGGTTACCACGCCTCCAGCAGCACTGAATGTGCGTTCCGAAAGAACGCTGGATGCAGGACAGGCCAGTAGCTCAATTGCATACTGTGCAAGCTCTGGCCAGTGATCCATCCTCAAGACCCAGTAACCCAGAGGATTTTCGGTGGGAAAGGTGTCCAAGTCTGATCTAGCCCATAGGTATTCCTGCACCATGTAAAACAGACGCTGGCGATGGTTGCTGGAACCGATCATACCTTGGGGCTGCGGACCAAAAAATTGTCTGAACGCATCGGTCAGACGGCCACCTTCTCCACCGCTCCTTTTTTGACTGACCGAAGCCTCAGCAACACGTTGTCCAGAAACAGGAGTTTGTAACCTCCCAGTCTCTGGGAACGCGTTACACAGACCTTTCTGCAAGGCCTCCCAAAGATGTTTCATCCTCTGCTCCCTCTGCGATGGCAAGATAAGGTCCGCAACCTTACCCTTGTAACGTGGATCAAGGAGGGTTGCCAGCCAGTATTGGTCCTTCTCCTTGATACCACGAATACGAGGATCCTTACGCAGGCTTTGCAGGATCAGGGAGGCCATGCAGCGTAGGTTTGCTGAGGCATTCGGTCCGGAGTCCTCTGGGTCACTAAGGACGACAACGTCCGCAGTCACCTCCTCCCAGCCACGTACAAGTCCATGTGTTTCTTGGGACTGATCCCTTAAAGACTGCTGCTGATGCTGAGTGCCAGGCTCCACCTCCATACTGACACAATCTTCCTCCTCCTCCTCCTCCTCGTCCTCTTCCTGTGTGATCGGCGGGCACGCAGGAACACTGTCTGGATAAAGGGGGCCTTGAGAGCTAAGGAAGTCCTCCTCTTCCTGCCTCTGTTCTGCCTCAAGTGCCCTGTCCATTATTCCACGCAGCGTGTGCTCCAATAGGTGGACAAGGGGGACAGTGTCACTGATGCATGCACTGTCACTGCTCACCATCCTCGTGGCCTCCTCGAATGGTGACAGGACAGTGCATGCATCCCTGATCATGGCCCACTGGCGTGGGGAAAAAAAAACAAGCTCCCCTGACCCTGTCCTGGTGCCATAGTCGCACAGGTACTCATTGATGGCCCTCTGCTGCGTGTGCAGCCGCTGCAGCATGGCCAACGTTGAGTTCCACCTGGTGGGCATGTCACAGATTAGGCGGTTCTTGGGCAGGTTAAACTCCTTTTGGAGGTCCGTCAGCCGAGCACTGGCATTATATGACCGGCGGAAATGCACACAGACTTTCCTGGCCTGCCTCAGGACATCCTGTAAGCCCGGGTACCTGCCCAAGAACCGCTTCACCACCAAGTTAAGGACGTGAGCCAAACAGGGCACATGGGTCATTTGTCCCTGTCGGAGGGCAGAGAGGAGGTTGGTGCCATTGTCGCAAACCACCATTCCTGCCTTAAGTTGGCGTGGCGTCAACCACCTCTGAACCTGCCCCTGCAGAGCTGACAGAACCTCTGCCCCAGTGTGGCTCCTGTCCCCCAAGCACACCAGCTCAAGCACCGCATGCCATCTTTTGGCCTGCGTACTTGCGTAGTCCCTTGAATGACTACGGAGCACCGCTGGTTCCGAGGAAGAGGCCATGGAGGAAGAAGAAGAGGAGGGGGTGGAGGAGAGAGGTGTGTCACAATCATTAGCATTTTGGAGGCGTGGTGGCGGAACAACCTCCAACACTACTGCACCTTGTCCTGCATCCTTCCCAGCTGCCAGCAGAGTCACCCAATGCGCCGTGAAACTTAGGTAACGTCCCTGTCCATGCCTGCTGGATCATGAGTCAGCGGTAATATGCACCTTACCGCTGACCGCCCTGTCCAGCGAGGCATGGACATTGCCTTCCACATGCCGGTAGAGAGCCGGAATCGCCTTCCGTGAGAAAAAGTGGTGTTTGGGTACCTGCCACTGAGGAACCGCACATTCCACAAACTCACGGAAGGGGGCAGAGTCTACCAACTGAAAAGGCAGCAGTTGAAGTGCTAGCAATTTTGCCAAGCTAGCATTCAACCGCTGGGCATGTGGATGGCTGGGAGCAAACTTCTTTCGGCGGTGCAGCAGCTGGGGCAGGGAAATTTGCCTGGTACAATCTGACGTCGGTGTACCAAAAGCAGATTGCCCACAAGTACTTGGCTGTGACACACCTAATTCTACACCTTCATTCCTCTCACTGCAGGTCTCAGAGAGGACTGGAGGTCTAGTGGGGTTGGAAATCTCAGCTGATGAGGAGAAAGGAGAGATCCTCTTTGTTCTTTGGTGTGGGTCTTTTAGATACGCTTGCCAACGAACTGCATGGCAGGTCAACATATGTCTGGTCAAGCATGTGGTACCCAAGCGGGAGATGTTTTGGCCACGTGAGATACGCTTGAGACATATGTTGCAAATAGCAGCGGTGCGATCTGATGCACTCGTCTCAAAAAAGGCACACACCAAAGAACTTTTTGAATAACGCGCAGAGACTGAAGCGCCCTGCACATGTGGAGCTTTGGGGTGTGATGCAGTCAATGTGCTGCCCTTAGGCTGGCCCCTGGAGGGCATCCTGCCTCGTTGGTGATGTGCCGCCTCCTCCTCCTCCTCCTCCTCCTCTCTCCTATCAGGCACCCACGTTGAGTCAGTGACCTCATCATCCCCTCCCTCCTCATCACTGGAGCAAACCTGGCAGTATGCTGCAGCAGGGGGAGCATGACTGCCAGATTTCTGTCCTTCTTGGGCACCCCCTCTGTCCGTGCTCATGTTACTGCCTTCATCGAGCTCAGTATCATCATCAGAGCCTTCCAAACGCTGGGCCTCCTCCTGGAGCATGTACCCAACACTGTGGTCAAACAGTTCGAGGGACTCCTCAGGAGGACATGGTGGAGCTAGGGAAGGAGTCACTGATGACATTGAGCCGAGGGAAGAGGCCGCTGCTTTGCCAAAGCACCCTGGGCATGGGTGAGAGAGGATGAGGAGGATGAGGACGGCTTGGTCATCCACTCGACCAAGTCTTCCGCATGTTGCGGCTCAACACGGTCAGCTGCCGAAAAAAAGGCCAAGCGTGTCCCATGGCCACGTGCTGATGAGGATGCATCTCCACGACCAGCACTAGACACAGAGCCTGCTTGCCCTCTCTTATTGGCTTGTGACTGTCTGCCTCTCCTTCTTGGCCTTCCAGACATACTAATGGCCTGTAGCTGCACTAAGCTGGGATATATATATATATATATATATATATATATATATATATATATATATATACTGATACTGCAGCTAGCAAAATCAACTGCTTGCCTGTAGTATGAGAACACCACCAACCTTCTACAGGTAGCTTTAGCTGAACACTGTGAGGTGGACGCACCCCACTAACTTGTAGATTTAGCTGAACACTGTGAGCAGGACGCACTGCTAATAGGATCAAAAGAACACCAGTAATTTTCTTCAGGTAGCTTTATATACTGTAACAAGACAAGCCTGCCTGTCAGTAGGAAGATCTAGCTGAACACTGTGAACACTGTGAGCAGGACGCACTGTACTAAATGTAAATAGTCTAGCTGCCTGACCGTGGTACTAATAGGATCAAAAGAACACCAGTAATTTTCTTCAGGTAGCTTTATATACTGTAACAAGACAAGCCTGCCTGTCAGTAGGAAGATAACAGGAACGGATCTAGCTGAACACTGTGAGCAGGATGCACTGTACTAAATGTAAATAGTCTAGCTGCCTGACCGTGGTACTAATAGGATCAAAAGAACACCAGTAATTTTCTTTAGGTAGCTGTTAATACTGTAACAAGACAAGCCTGCCTGTCAGTAGGAAGATAACAGGAACGGATCTAGCTGAACACTGTGAGCAGGACGCACTGTACTAAATGTAAATAGTCTAGCTGCCTGACCGTGGTACTAATAGGATCAAAAGAACACCAGTAATTTTCTTTAGGTAGCTGTTAATACTGTAACAAGACAAGCCTGCCTGTCAGTAGGAAGATAACAGGAACAGATCTAGCTGAACACTGTGAGCAGGACGCACTGTACTAAATGTAAATAGTCTAGCTGCCTGACCGTGGTACTAATAGGATCAAAAGAACACCAGTAATTTTCTTTAGGTAGCTGTTAATACTGTAACAAGACAAGCCTGCCTGTCAGTAGGAAGATAACAGGAACGGATCTAGCTGAACACTGTGAGCAGGACGCACTGTACTAAATGTAAATAGTCTAGCTGCCTGACCGTGGTACTAATAGGATCAAAAGAACACCAGTAATTTTCTTTAGGTAGCTGTTAATACTGTAACAAGACAAGCCTGCCTGTCATTAGGAAGATAACAGGAACGGATCTAGCTGAACACTGTGAGCAGGACGCACTGTACTAAATGTAAATAGTCTAGCTGCCTGACCGTGGTACTAATAGGATCCAAAGAACACCAGTAATTTTCTTTAGGTAGCTGTTAATACTGTAACAAGACAAGCCTGCCTGTCAGTAGGAAGATAACAGGAACGGATCTAGCTGAACACTGTGAGCAGGACGCACTGCACTAAATGTAAATAGTCTAGAAGATAACAGGAACGGATCTAGCTGAACACTGTGAGCAGGACGCACTGTACTAAATGTAAATAGTCTAGCTGCCTGACCGTGGTACTAATAGGATCAAAAGAACACCAGTAATTTTCTTTAGGTAGCTGTTAATACTGTAACAAGACAAGCCTGCCCGTCAGTAGGAAGATAACAGGAACGGATCTAGCTGAACACTGTGAGCAGGATGCACTGCACTAAATGTAAATAGTCTAGAAGATAACAGGAACGGATCTAGCTAAACTGAATACAGTGTATATATATATATATGCAACACCTGGGATGCATATATATACACAATACACTGTAAGTGCAGCTAACTGACTGACTGTTCTGCCTAATCTATCTAACTCAAATCAAATGACACTGTCTCTCTGTCTATCTCTTTCAACGCCGGAACACACACTACACAGGGCCGCCGTGCAGGCGGCCTTATATAGTGTGGGGCGTGTACTAAATCCCCTGAGCCATAATTGGCCAAAGCCTCCTTGGCTTTGGCCAATTACGGCTCTCTGTTCAGGCGGCGCTGTGATTGGCCAAGCATGCGGGTCATAGTGCATGCTTGGCCAATCATCAGCAAGCAATGCACTGCGATGCCGCAGTGAATTATGGGCTGTGACGCGCCACACGAATTTGGCGCGAACGGCCCATATCGTTCGCAATTCGGCGAACGACCGAACAGCCGATGTTCGAGTCGAACATGGGTTCGACTCGAACACGAAGCTCATCCCTACTCACGAGTGTAGAATCGACCAGCAGGTGCGTGATGACGCCGAAGGTGTCACACGCACTGCATGGGAAGCATGACGCCGATGCGCATGACGGCGCGCCCGCCCCCCCCGGCATCAAAGAAGCGAGGAAGGGCACGGAGGCGGAGAGCGGACGCCTCAGCAGCCACATTAACCAAACCAGCACCAGTGTTGGAATTGATAATAAAAAGATAATTGGAATTGGTGCTACACAAGGTAACTAACAAAGATACTATAGATGACAATTAACAAGAGATAAACAATATTAAAGCACAGGAGGGGCTCAACATAGGATCATTAAATGCAGGGGGAACTTTTAAGGGTAATTGCAGTAGGACTTAAACATGTGCTTCCATCCCTAAATATATTACTACAAAAGAGAGAAGGGGATTATAGGGACTTTTAGGAAGCCTAAACCTGGTAGGATTATGTATTTCCATCCCTATGGGACTTTAAATGAAACCGTGGCCCGGTAGGGTCACACGTTTCCATCCCTATTAGTCAGACAAAAAGGGGGAGCAGAGAGTGCTGCTGGTGATGTCATTCTACCTTTATCCATGGGATTATGATCGTTTGATTATCCTTAAATCCATTTTTTAGACTACCACGTGCATGCTCCTGACGAGTGGCGTTCAGCCACGAAATGCGTAGAGCTACATGATGCCGTGTTTTCACCTACTCTATATCTGGTTCAAGTTTTTCATACAATCATCACCCTTACAGGCTTAGTGCGGGTATAGGCCCTGCAGGTTTTACCTTATATTTACTATTTTATCCTATCATGTTTTTGTGGAACCTTGGAATTTTTCATTGAATCACCACGCTCTCCAATTGTTATCCTGTTATCATTTTACTGTGTGCTGTATTTTACCTGTACCTTGACATCTACGGTTATGTTTCAAGATACGTATATTATCCTCTTTATGTTGTTATCATGTATCAACAATCTTTGTACACTTATATTGTAACAATAAAATTCCTCTGTTCCACATAATTACCATTATTTCGCTTTCATGTGCTTCAATTAAAGTCCCACCCTCTCCGCTCCCCCTTTTTGTCTGACTAATAGGGATGGAAACGTGTGACCCTCCCGGGCCACGGTTTCATTTAAAGTCCCATAGGGATGGAAATACATAATCTTACCAGGTTTAGGCTTCCTAAAAGTCCCTATAATCCCCTTCTCTCTTTTGTAGTAATATCCAGAGGTTGTCTTTTGGAAATAGACATATGAGTGCTGCCAGCATTACTGCAGAGGTTGAAGGGGTGGGGGGTCAGCCCGTCAGTGCTCAGACCATAGGCCGCACACTGCATCAAATTGGTCTGCATGGTTGTTGTCCCAGAAGGAAGCCTCTTCTAAAGATGATGCACAAGAAAGCCCGCAAACAGTTTGCTGAAGACAAGCAGACTAAGGACATGGATTGCTGGAACCATGTCCTGTGGTTTGATGAGACCAAGATAAACTAATTTAGCTCAGACGGTGTCAAGCAGGATCCCCTCCCTTTAGAGACTGGGCAGCAGGGCAGTATTCCAACATGATAATGACCCCAAACACACCTACAAGATGACCATTGCCTTACTAAAGAAGCTGAGAGTAAAAAGGGATGGACTGGCCAAGCATGTCTCCAGACCTAAACCCTATTGAACATCTGTGGGGCATCCTCAAACAGAAGGCGGAGGAGTGCAAGATCTCTAACATACACCAGCTTTGTGATGTCATCATGGAGAAGTGGAAGAGGACTCCAGTGGCAACCTGTGAAGCTCTGGTGAACTCCAAATAATGGTGGCCACATAAAATATTGACACTGTGGACAACAGAGGTGTACTCACTTACAGGTGTACTCACTTTTGTTGCCAGCGGGTTCGAGATTAATGGCTGTGTGTTGAGTTATTTTGAGGGGACAGCAGGGGATACTGTATATGCTATGAGGATTCGGGGATCTGTCTACCCTTTAGGGGGATATACTGGCAACTGTTCACATTTATTTTGCGTAAAAACTTGAGCCTGTGGGTTCCTGGGGGGCTACCTCTGCTGTTCTGGATCCTCTCAGGGGGTTCTCGTATTTCACTGGGACTCCTGGCAGGAGTCCCATTTAGGCTCGATATTTCTATCCTAATGTTAGGATTGGTGTGCTGTTCAAATTACAATGTTATTGTTTTTCTAGAGTGGGCAGACCGTAGCGGATTCAGTGCGCCTCCATCGGTCTCTGAGGAGCGTTTCTTTCCATCTCAGAGGCGTATTGAGGATCCCATATTTAGGGATCTTCAAACCTCTCTGGTCATGGAGTGGGAATTGGCTGGTCCATTCATACTCCGGGGGGGGGGGGGGGGTTGGGGCTTTTGGCGGTTTATGGCCTGCTCCGCCTAATTTTTGCTGGTCTCCATCTTTTCATGTCACTTTATCTTTTCTCTTTCTCATTTTTCCTTATCTAACAGTTTTGTACTGTAGAGTTCCCAGGAGATGCCTGTAACGACACCCTGAGTATGAAAGTTGTTTAGGACATTCCATACCCAAACACAAAGGCAGCTACCGAGCACTTCAATCACCCGAACAAGGAACCCATACAAATAATTCTCCCACAAATACGAGACAAGGCTCTGTCTTGAGGTTCAAGCAGGAATGACTCTTTATTAGAACCGAAATTACAAGTCTTTATATAGAGTTATATACAGTTATATATAGTTAAATAGGAGGTGTATGCCTCCTGCTCATATTACTCTAACAATACACCTGTGACCAGAAACAGAATTAACATTAACTAATTAACTAACCCCTTCAAGAAGTCGATGTGACTCCGTGCCCTCCTGGGCATTGTATGATTAATCAGGATTTCACCACAGGTCAGACTTGTTGTCACCGAGCTTCACACATTAGTATGAATACAGGACTCCTTCATACAATTGCAGGGTTAATTAGCCCAGACAACAATGGCTGAAAGAGAAGCCATACTAGAATCAGTTACATTATAGAAGACAACAGACAGAGACAGGTGTCTGGAATTGACATCAGCATCTCCTCACAGTATGTGTCCCAACAGTATGAATCAGTCACTATTTCTAATATGGCATATCCAGGGTCCCCAAAGTCTGTGTGTCTTGGGGGACATAAACCCGAATCTAAAGTAACGCCACCTCAAGGGTCCCCAGGCATACAGCTCACGAAGAGCACAGTTTCCCCCAAATGCCAGAGCCCATAATCAGCAAGAGGATAGCATTCAGTCCCCTCCAAAAGCCTCTGTCCGGGCTAGGTCTGTCACATTTCTCCCCTTTCAGCAGGAGACTAACACAGGAGGAGACCCCAGATGGGTTGACTCCAAAGTTAGTCAGTAGTTCCAGTCCTCTAATGCTGGTATCCACACAGTACCCCAAACAAATTGTTCCAAACAGAGCATTACTCACCCAGCCAACCTCTGCCTCTCTCAGAGAACATATCTGCTGCTGGGGAGAGGCATGGACTGGCCCTTCTCCCTGGAGTCCTTTCAGCCGCTGGAGAGAAGACAGGGTGACTGGGCTCACTCCGTCATGCTGTTGGGGATCTGGGCCAACTACCCAGCATCCCTGGGGTATACAGGTGGGGACTAAAGCTCCCTCCACCCTTACAGGAAATTCATCCTCTGTTAGTTGAGGGTAGAGGCCAGCAGCACTCTGCCCTGTTGCCAGCCCTTCTGCTGGAAACCCCACACCATCTGTTCTGGCTAACTGTTGGGGAGGGAGGCCGACTGCCCCGGCTCCCTGGAACTCTGTAGTTGTTGCCGGTGCTGGGCAGAGGTTGGTAGCACTCTGCCCAGTTGCCAGCGCTTCAGCTGGGTTGGTGTCATCATTCTGGGGGGCCGTCTGCTGTTGGCACTCCCTTTCACCGGTATTGTCTCCCAGGTGCACGAACCCTTGTTGGGGAGGGAAAATGGCTGCTTCTTTTTCCGTTCCCTCATCTGGCTGCTGGGAAGTGATTGCCACCTTCTCACCATGAGCCTCCGGTAACTGCCACAGGTGTGGGGCAGAGGTCTTAGACCCTCTGTCCGATGACCAGCGCCTCAGCTAGGGAAGTTCCTTGCAACTCCACAGATGCTTCTGTTGATGCTGGGCAGAGCACACTGAAGTTTGGCCCTGATACCGGCTCTTCTGCTGGAGGCTCATCAGGTTGTTCTTCCTCAGCAGAAAAGTCTATCAAATCCCTTGTCTCTGCAACTGGTGTCTGGGGATAGAGGTTCACCATCTCCTGTCCGTGGAACCCAGAAGATGCTATCAGTGCTGGGCAGAGATTAGCACCCTGCCCTGTTGTCAGCTCTTCAGCTTTGGGGATGGCAATCTCCAGATTTTCCACTGCCGATTCTTCAACCAGGATTTCAGAGTTGTCAACTGGTATTTCCTGATAATCCCAGGCAAAGGGAGCCCCACCCTGCTGCTGAGCAGCGTCTAGCAGCTGTCTGTAGGCAAACTCCAGCTCCCATGCCTGAATGGCCAGAAACTCCAAATCTTCCTGTGCCCAGTGCCCTTCCGAGACATTCAGTCTTCGCTCTCTGTGCTCTATTATTTCCTCCAAATGCCACTCCCGATCACTCCCAAAGTCAGGGTCCCTGGACAGCCTCCAATACAACAATCCCAGGCGATCATAGTCAAAGCCTTCCATGGGGCTGTCATCCTCTGACCATGGGCACTCTTGGGCTACATACCACCGGAGGGCTCTGTAGCTCTCGTCCAACCGCATCTCTGCCCGGATCAGCCTGCTTAACTCAGCTGTCCACTCCTGCTTTAGTTGTTCCCCCAATAACAGCATTCGTACGTCATACTGCGACCAGTACCTTACATGGATGGAGGGGAGAACTTTTCCCTGGTGTTGCTGCTCGAGAGCTAGTGCTTTCTTCCAGAGTTTGCAGCTGATAGAATCAGAAAAATCCCAGCAGGACCTGCTCTGATACTGGTCCTCTATGCTGTATCTGCATCTCTCGCAACCTCCTTCTGAATTCCTCTTCCATGGTGGCTTGTATCTGTACCTCTCCTCTCCTTTCAGTTGGTGCTGCTGTGACTTCTGCTGCTGCAGCACCTCTTTGCTGTAGCCAATTTGCATCCACAGCCGCTATAACTAGGTCTATGATCTCCGCTTTAGGGTTAGGACCATAACGTGCCAGTCTTATTTTAACAGCCCGATCAAACCATGCCTCTTCCGGTGTCCTGTCTGTTATGCTGGGCCTTTCTGTTATGTTGGGTCTTTCAGCTCTATCCATTTCGACTAGTTCATACTAGTTCATGCGATAATGTCCCTCTGCTTACGGTTGTTGGCCGGTCGGCCCTGGTTCTCCAGTAAGTCCTTGAGGGAAGAGAGCTTTAGCCATTCATACTGTGCTTCCATTGTCCTGTATCCTCTTGTAGCTGTCCTTCTGGGCTGTGGGAATGATACCTCTGCTTGCCACCAGTTGTAATGACACCCAGAGTATGAAAGAGGTTAAAGTTGTTTAGGACATTCCATACCCAAACACAAAGGCAGCTACCGAGCACTTCAATCAGCCTAACAAGGAACCCATACAAATAATTCTCCCCCAAATACGAGACAAGACTCTGTCTTGAGGTTCAAGCAGGAATGACTCTTTATTAGAACCAAAATTACAAGTCTTTATATACAGTTAAATAGGAGGTGTATACCTCCTGCTCATATTACTCTAACAATAAACCTGTGACCACAAACAGAATTAACATGAACTAATAAACTAACCACTTCAAGAAACCGATGTGACTCCGTGCCCTCCTGGGCATTGTATGATTAATCAGGATTTCACCACAGGTCAGACTTGTTGTCACCGAGCTTCACACATTAGTATGAATACAGGACTCCTTCATACAATTGCAGGGTTAATTAGCCCAGACAACAATGGCTGAAAGAGAAGCCATACTAGACTCATTTACATTATAGAAGACAACAGACAGAGACAGGTGTCTGGAATTGACATCAGCATCTCCTCACAGTATGTGTCCCAACAGTATGAATCAGTCACTATTTCTAATATGCATTATCCAGGGTCCCCAGAGTCTGTGTGTCTTGGGGGACATGGACCCGAATCTAAAGTAACGCCACCTCAAGGGTCCCCAGGCATACAGCTCACAAAGAGCACCGTTCCCCCAAATGCCAGGGCCCATAATCGGTCGGCAAGAGGCTAGCATTCAGTCCCCTTCAAAAGCCTCTGTCCGGGCTAGATCTGTCACAATGCCATATTGTCTGCTCCCAGGTCCGGACGGTGGGATGTGTCATCGATACGTCTCGATGCCAGGATGTATCTCAGGATTGGGTGGAATATAATATATCTCTGATCCATGCCTAATTCAAAATCTCCCAACTTTAAAAATTGTATCCCACAACACGCAGGGCCTCAACTCACCGATCAAACGTCAGAAACTATTCCAATTTTACCACTCCATGAAATGTGACATATTGCTTCTGCAAGAAACACACTTCCCTAGTACATCTAATCCCTCCTTTATACACCAACGCTACCCACAATTTTTCTTAGCAAACGCGGATAACAAAAAACAAAAGGAGTAGCTATTTGCTTCTCCAAACACGTGAACTTCTCCCAGTCAAAGGTGATCAAAGGCCCTCTGAGCCGCTATATACTGGTGACGGGCACCATAGATGGTGAGACCTACACGTTTATATTTTACTATACCCCAAACAAGGGCCAAGCGAAGTTCTTTGACTCACTATTACGTACACTAAAGCAACACTTTAAGGACATGGTCATTTTTGGGGGGCGATTCAAATGTAGCTTTTGACCTTTCTCTAGACAAAACAACTAAAGGGAAACCAGAACCAAACGTCACTCTAGACAGAGTTTAAAAATTGCACAGTTATTGCACGTGACTGGACTGGTAGATGTCTGGAGAGAACTTAACCCCCATGTTAAGGATTACATGCACTTTTCGGCACCGCACAATACCCACGCCAGGATCGACCACATCCTCATGCAGACTGCCTCTATCCTGATGGCCACGCCATCCAAAATTAAAGATACACCCCTATCAGATCACTCTATTGTGATGTTACTTGCCCAATGGTCAGCGGGAGCTTCGGGGGCCTTTAAATGGCGACTTATTGCAGCTTTGTTAAGCAACCCGATACAATGCACAATTTTGGAAAAGGTCCTGAAGGAGTACTTTCTTGACAATGATAATGATTCAGTGATGCCCAAAACCCTATGAGCGAAATCACAAATCAGTGATGAGAGGTAAGCTCATACAGCTTTTCTCCAAGCTGAAACGTGAAGATAGAGCAGATTTACTGTATAGAAGCGTACGGAGGCATTTCTCTCCCTAAGCAAGACTCATAAGCGCAACCCCACATCTAAATCTTTGGCACAGCTAGACGTAGCTTGAACTAACCTTATTCTGGTTCTTACTACAGCAGCTGAGAAACACCTTAGATGGGCAGGAGCGAGATTCTACTCCCAAAAGGATAGGATTGTCTCTGAATTAGCAACAAAAATAACTCCTAGACCACGCACTTTAGCCTTCCCGAAAATTTGCACCACAGCAGGTGGCCTGACTCAAAACCTAATTAGGATTATGGAGGCCTTTCAAAAGTTCTAATCAAATTTTACGATGCCACCTCTCCTCCCTCTCCCCCCTCTCCCCCTTCTCCTAATAATATGGAATCCTTCCTTACAGACCTCCCCATACCTACAATTGCTTGGAGCCATAGAGATCTCTTATAGAAGCATTTCTCATCGGAGGTAAAGGAGACAATTAAGTCTCTTAAATGAAGCACTTCCCCAGGTCCAGATGGATTCTCAGCGGGCTATTATAGAAAATTTGGCCACTCTTTGTCCTCCTATATGATGCGGTTCTTCATCTCTCTCAGGGATGGAGCCCCCTTGGATAGGGACCCTAATTCTGCATACATCTCTGTTATCCCCAAACCAGAGAAAGCTGCGAGTGAGATCGGCAACTATCTTCCGATTTCTCTTATTAACAACAATCTTAAAATTATGACAAAAGTCTTAGCATCAAGACTATCTAGTTTTATTGAAAAATACGTTCATAAAGATCAGGCGGGCTTCATCCCTGGGAGACAGGGACATGACCAGATCAGGAGAGCAAAAGATGTCATTTCTATACTTCACTCTCATTGGGATGGGAGTCCTCCCCAGAAGGGTCTTCTCCTCTCTATAAACTTTGGGGATTTGGCCCTCTCTTTAGAGGCATCATACACTCTCTACTCGACACCTAGAGCATAGGTATGCTTACTGGGCAGATATTCCGGATTTCTTGATATTAGAAAAGGGACCAAACAGGGGTGCCCCCTCTCCCCATTGATTTTTGCAATTGCTATCGAAACTCTAGCCATCGCGGTTAGAACCAATCCAGATCTTAAGGGAGTATTCTGTGGATCCCAAGAACACAAATGCGCTCTGTTCACAGATGATCTGCTCCTATTTCTCACTTCACCATTAACATCCACCCATAATGTCTATAAAGTACTCTGGGAATTTGGCATAGCATTGGGCCTAAAAGTCAATGTCTCAAAACCAGTTGCCTTAAATGTTTCTGTTCCTCCCTCAGCAACTAAAACGACACTTCTCATTCACTTGGGCCTCCAACTACTATCTGGGCATTAAGCTTACACAAAATATAGGCAGGCTATTGGTGTCCAATTATCCTCCCATGTTTTGGAAATGCGGTGAGGACTTGGCTGAGTGGTCGCGGTGTGGTCTATCCTGGCTGGGCGGAATAAATGCGGTGAAAAGGACACTACTACCACATTAGTTATACCTCTTCAGGTCTCTCCCGATACCCATTAAGAAAAGATTTCTTCTTGAAGTCCAGTCACAAATAATTTGCTTTTGTCTGTGTCCCTTGGACACAGCCAGTCACAGATCGCTGAAAACGGCCAATCATAGCGGCCGTTTTCAGCGCGATCGGCGGTGCCAATGAGAGACGATCTCATATGTAAACATATGAGATCATCTCTCATCGCCGGCTCTCCTCCTCACACAGAGATAGCGTGTGAGGAGGGAGAGCGAACTGCTGCGGCGGTAAGTGAACAGAAAAAAAAAACGAAAAAAAGTGTCCCCGCTGCCATCTATCCTGCCATCTGTCCTGTCCTCTGTCCCTGCCATCTGTCCTGTCATCTGTCCCTGCCATCTGTCCTGTCATCTGTCCCTGCCATCTGTCCCTGCCATCTGTCCCTGCTGTCATGTCCCTGCCATCTGTCCCCAGTGCCATCTGTCCCCAGTGCCACGTATAAGTGCCATCTGTCATCAGTGCCACATAGTGGCATCTGTCATCAGTGCCACCTGTCAGTGTCACGTGCCATGTCACCAGTGTCACGTGTCATCAGTGCCACGTATCAGTGCCACGTATCAGTGCCATCTGTCATCAGTGTCATCAGTGCCACGTATCAGTGCCATCTGTCATCAGTGTCATCAGTGCCACGTATTAGTGCCATCTGTCATCAGTGCCACGTATTAGTGCCATCTGTCATCAGTGCCACGTATTAGTGCCATCTTTCATCAGTGCCACGTGTCATCAGTGCCACGTATTAGTGCCATCTGTCATCAGTGCCATCTGTCATCAGCGCCACGTGTCATCAGTGCCACATATTAGTGCCATCTGTCATCAGTGTCACGTGTCATCAGTGCCACGTATTAGTGCCATCTGTCAGTGCCACGTATTAGTGCCATCTGTCATCAGTGCCACGCATTAGTGCCATCTGTCATCAGTGCTATGTATTAGTGCCATCTGTCATCAGTGCCACATCAGTGTCAGTGCCACGTATCAGTGCCTGGTTCTCCAGGGCCTTCAAAACTGTAATAGGTAGTTAACAAATTAGATGTGTAATTTATGCTCCTAGAACACGTGATGGTGCTCCCTGCATGTTGGGCCTCTCTATGTGGCCAGGCTGTGAAAAAGTCCCACACATGTGGTATCCCCATACTCAGGAGGAGTAGCAGAATGTATTTTGGGGCGTTATTTGTGGTATACACATGCCATGTGAGAGAAATAACCTATTACAATAAAAATTTTGTGGGGAAAAAAAATAAATCTTTATTTTGCAAAGAATTGTGGGAAAAAATGACAACATCAAAAACCTCACCATGCCTCTTACTAAATACCTTGGAATGTCTAATTTCAAAAAAGGGGTCATTTGGGGGGTATTTGTACTTTCCTGACTTGTTTGGGTCGCAAGAAATGACATAGGCCGTCAGTACATCAGGTGTGATCAATTTTTTATGATTTACACCATAACTTGTAGACTCTCTAACTTTCACATGGACCAAATAATATCCATAATTTGGGTTATTTTTACCAAAGATATCTAGCATTATAAAATTGTGGCCAAAATTTATGAAGAAAAATTACTAATTTGCAAAATTTTATCACAGAAACAAAGAAAAATGCGTTTTTTTTCAAAATTTTCAGTCTTATTTCATTTATAGCGCAAAAAATAAAAAACCCAGAGGTGATCAAATACCACCAAAAGAAAGCTCTATTTTTATGAAAAAAAGGACAAAAAATTCATTTGGGTACAGTATTACATGACTGAGTAATTGTCATTCAAAGTGTGAGAGCGCTGAAAGCTGAAAATTGGTCTGGTCACGAGGGGGGTTTAAGTGCCCAGTTGTCAAGTGGTTAATAAATGAAACCATCATTTAAAAACTGCATTTTGTATTTACTCTGGTTATTTTTGTGTAATAATAACATTTGTGTGATGATCTGAGTCAGTTAAGTGTGACAAATACGCAAAGAAATAAAAAATCAGAAACGGGCAAATACTTTTTCACAGCATTGTATATAAATATGTCCTGAGCTGGAATAGATTATTCATCGAAGAGATGTCCGGGGGCGTAGGCCTTGGGTTTTGTGTCCCGCGAGAGACACTGCACACCTACAGATTGATCCCATAGGGGTGGTGTGCTCGGGTTAGGGAGCTGTGGAAAATTGCTCACCCGGACATTTATAATAGATCAGGCTCCTTTGGATGCTGGCTCATAGGAGCAGTTCAATACATACAGTCATAGAAGTAGCTTCCATTACTCCAGCGTGACAATAGTTATGTTTAAGTTACTAATTCTGTGTTTTGCCTTGTGATGTAGAGGCAGTGTCAACGGACTCACCGTAATCTGATTGTAAAATGTTATATTCTTCGATTGAGTCTGATGTATCTGTTGTTTACACTTGTTTTTCTTTTCAAAAATTCAATAAATAAATTGAAAGAAAAGAATATTAGTGAACTTTAACTTACTATTAGCAAACATGTTTATTAATATCCAACCCAAATTGGTTCCAGCACATGCACCCTCTCCATCTGCTGTCCAGGCCCCCCTGTGTGCCCCTTTCCTCTGCAGTGCTTCCGGCTTCCCTCCTCTCCTGCCTGCAGATTCTGTGGGCACACATGGGGGATGTTTTAGGATGGAGAGCAGGGGAAGGGGTCAATAAATATGTAATTTACTGGCCCCTTCCATTCCTGAATGAACACAGTGAGCGACCATTACCAATCACTCCTGGGTTTATTCATCACTGAAGCATAGTAAACACCTTTCACAGTGCCACATAAACAAACAAAGGCCAAAATAATGTAATACTGCAGATACTGTTTATTTAAAATACCATTGGATGCTTACAAAGTATGATGAAGACAACTGCTATAACCACAGTTGCATTTTGTTCCGCCCTATGCGTTTCCTTATAACAGACTTTGCCAGGGGACCAGAGATGATAAATGGTGGAGGCTTGGTCCTTGGGCCGGGACCATAAGCTGACATTTGTTGGCTGTTTAAAGTTTAGCCTGTTAAGACATTATCAGTGTGTGGCTTTTCTTTCAGATTCTATTGAGCATTTTGTTATACCTGTTCAATAAGTGAAAAAGTACCATGTGAAATCTTGTGGGCTGAACACTTATGCCCTGTACACACGTGGTCGGACATTGATCAGACATTCCGACAACAAATTCCATGGATTTTTTCCGACGGATGTTAGCTCAAACTTGTCTTGCATACACACGGTCACACAAAGTTGTCGGAAAATCCGATCGTTCTGAACGCGGTGACGTAAAACACGTACTTCAGGACTATAAACGGGGCAGTAGCCAATAGCTTTCATCTCTTAATTTATTCTGAGCATGCGTGGCACTTTGATCGGATTTGTGTACACACGATCGGAATTTCCGACAACGGATTTTGTCGGAAAATTTTACAGCAAGCTCTCAAACTTTGTGTGTCGGAAATTCCTATGGAAAATGTGTGATGGAGCCCACACACGGTCGGAATTTCCGACAACAAGGTCCTATCACACATTTTCCATCGGAAAATCCCACTGTGTGTACAGGGCATTACTGTGCTTTCTGCCTCTGTTGACTGTTATCAGAACTTTCACACTAGAACTGAGAATTGGAATAGAACCCCCCACCATGTTACAAAGGAGGAGAGGGGTGTTCTGTAGTTCTGAAACATTTTCTGCCCTAGGGGGACAACTCTCTGAATTAACAAATGAATGAACACTGTTGTCCTAGGACAGAACATGTATTACTGGTGGTAAACTGCAATACATTACATTTTTGTGTGTTTAGATACCATTTAGGTTTGATAAAAATGTTATTTTTTGAATATATAGATATCTAAATTGTGTAGTATATCCAAAATACAAAAGTAAATAAAATGCTTTTTGAATCATTTATGAAAAGTACAACATCCATGTGTAAAGTGACAAAGCCGGACTAGAGTAACCTGGAAAAAAGAGTTATTTGGCACCAAGTCTCCATTCAGATATGTGCAAGATTGTTTGCGCATGCACATCAGGGGTAAGGCAGACCATTCTTTTCAATGGGTGCCCTACTTTGGAGAAACACATAGAAAGAAATTGAGGACCTCTTATAGAAATTTTGACGAACTGGTGCTGTACCACCATGCAGTTTAACACATACAAAATCATGCTGAGGTTGCTGATGCATTGGAGGGCTATTAAGGAGTAACGGCACCTCCGCACTTCTGTTAAAGTGCAGCTCATCCTTCTGTGGGTCAAAAACACGTACAATTTTGCATCCAACCCTACACACAGGAATGCGAACCTAGCCTTAGCAATTCCTTACCAAATAAATTGGAATATGGTTTAAAAATAATTAAAATATTTGTAAAGACACATCGACATGGCGCATACCAGTGTAATTTACAGATCAAAAGCACAATTGACATATTTGACAAATAAAGAATACAGAAACAAAAAGTTAAAAGAAAACATCCCTTTTTGAACTATTTAATTGTATTATTAGTATCATTAATCAGAAATATTAAAGAAAACTCAATTAATGGGAACCCTTAGGGCAGTGGTTCTCAACCTTGGGGTCGGGACCCCCTCGGGGGTCGATTGATGATTTGTCAAGGGTCACCGAACCCTGGGTTGTTCCTGAAGTCTGTCAAAAAAAAAACACAAGAGTTAACGCTGCGCTCAAAGAATAAATAAAGACAAAAATATATAATTGAAAATAATATGTGGAAAATTAATTGTAAATAAAGCGGCCAGCACCAAAAGTCTAATACAAAAACTCCAAAGCATATGTCAAAAAAAGATGCAGCGCTAGAATTATCACAAGAAAATATTGAAAGACTCTCGTCAAGCCAAACTAAAACAATTACCAATAACAGTAAATATAAAAAATATTAAACGATATGATAAAAACAAAAAATGACAAAAAGGTAATGGTGAAAAAACCCTTATCCAGAAAAACTAAGGCAGATACCACACAGACACAATTTGCAATGTGCAATTGAAAAATACCAAATAAAAAGGGTTAACTAAATAAGACAATAGCACCTATAAAGAAAAAAATTGAAAACCAAAAAACATATAAAAAGTTTTGATATAGGTGTAAAGTCCCATCTAGGAAAAAATCAGTGAGAAAATAAATGAAAAAAGTCCATACAAAAGTGTGAGGAAAATAATCCAGAGGTAGGTGTGTAAGACCAGATCCTAGTTCCAGGAAAGTAGCACACCCAGTCTGAAAATAGAGGCTCCTTACCAGATTCAGGTGACCACCGTAGGTGGTCTCACCAAGCGCAGGGAATCATAACGTCTCCCATAAACCTATAGCGGCATCAGTAAGGCAGCTGGATCCATTATACTCAAAAAACAAAAGCAAAAGGGGCTCCCATAGTGTAATCGTTTTAAAAGAGGGATTTATTGAATAAAAAGATTGCACTTACAAGAGATTCCATTCAAATCAGGCAAATTAGTCACCACAGATCATCGGTTACAAATCGCGGCGTCTCCACAGGCTTCCTGTAAACAACTTGCTTCCCATTAGTCTCAATACGAAAAACGTAATGACGTCAGCGGCACAGGCCCCACCCTACGCGTTTCATCACGACAGGATGTCTTCTGGGGATTGGCCAATGACGAAACGCGCAACGATTCCCTGCGCTTGGTGAGACCACCTACGGTGGTCACCTGAATCTGGTAAGGAGCCTCTATTTTCACACTGGGTGTGCTACTTTCCTGGAACTAGGATCTGGCCTTACACACCTACCTCTGGATTATTATCCTCACACTTTTGTATGGACTTTTTTCATTTATTTTCTCACAGATTTTTTCCTAGATGGGACTTTACACCTATAGCAAACTTTTTATATGTTTTTTGGTTTTCAATTTTTTTCTTTATATGTGCTATTGTCTTAGTTAGTTTGACTCATCACATTAACCCTTTTTATTTGGTCTTTTTCAATTGCACATTGCAAATTGTGTCTGTGTGGTATCTGCCTTCGTTTTTCTGGATAAGGGTTTTTTCACCATTACCTTTTTGTCATTTTTTGTTTTTATTATATCATTTAATATTTTTTTATATTTACTGTTATTGGTAATTGTTTTAGTTTGACTTGACGAGAGTCTTTCAATATTTTCTTGATAATTCTAGCGCTGCATCTTTTTTTCACATATATTTCTGAAGCCTGCACTACTCTCCCAGCCTTTTTGTGGCTTCCCAGCAAGGCTGTCCCTGGAGCCTGTGGCCGCCCAGCTGGGTTGTTTTCCTGGAGCCCACAGCCGCCTACTCAGCCTCTTTGCAGCCGCCCATTCAGTTCACAGCATGGCTGGGGGGCAGAGACTAGAGGTCTGGTGAGGAATGCCAAGTGGGAGGAGCTGGAGGAGACTCTCCTGATTTCGGCATAGGTGTCACTGCTATGAGACACCACAAAGTCAGAGACACAGTGAAGCCGGAGACACAGTGAGTAACATTACCTGCGATTATATTTGCCATTAAAAGTTCCCACTACAGTTCTCAGATCAGCAGATGACCTTGATCAAGAGCACCTAAGTTGGCTCATCAGAACTCCCCCAGCACTGCCACTCATCCCATCCCCCCCCCCACCAAGGAGTAAGAGAAGGAATAAAAATTAATAATACATAGAAAGGAGAGGAAAAGAGGGGGGGACCAGGAAATGGGAGAGAAAGAACAAGAAAGATGGCTGGGGAAAAAAAAGCAATAAATTAGGATAGAGAGGGATAAAAGGGAAAGAAAGGAGAACCAAAGAGAAAGAGTGGTACATCCCAAAATGTACCATAAGGGGTTTTAATACTGTACGAGTGGAAGGGACTCAGGGAGCGCTAAATGTCCGTGGGTTAGGGGCGCAAATTACTTGTCTTGCCTTGGGTGCTGACAGCCCAGGCTACGAAAATAATTTTACTGTTAGGGGTCCCCACAACTTGGGAAATTTTATCAAGGGGTCACGGCACTAGAGGGTTGAGAACCACTGCCCTAGGGGAATTGTTAATATTTTTATTACAGTTGTCTTTGTAGCGTGTAAAGGCAGAGAGCTTTGAGTCAGCAGTACATTTCCATTACCAAAACATTCAGCTCCCTGGGGGAAATTTATCAAACTTAGAGCAGCCAGAATCTGGAGCTTCTGTCTTCAGCCTATTCAGTTAAACTTTGAAAATAAAAGATTAGAAATGATTGGCTGCCATATACAGCTGTTTCAGATTCTTGCTGATCCAGTTTTGAGTAATTCCCTTGTGTTTTTTTGCAGTAGTCAACCCCTTAAATCAGCAGGTAGTACTTCATGGATTTTGTTTCAATAAATTAATGGCATGTGTCTACTTATAACTAGGGATGAGCTTTATGTTCGGGACGAACATGAGTTTGACTTGGCTGTTCACCGGTTCGTCAAAAACCGAACATTATGGGGCGTTCATGCCAAATTCGAGCACTGCCTAATGCCCCATAATGCACTGTGGGAGCGCAGTGCATTGCTGTATGATTGGCCAAAGCATACACCATGACCTGCATGATTTGGCCAATCCCAGCGCCCTCAGCTAAGAGAGCCATAATTGACCAAAGGCAGGGTGCCTTTGGCCAATCATGGCTCAGGGGGACTAAGTCCATGCCCCACACTATATAAGGCTGCCTGCACGTCGGCCCCATGCAGTGTGTTGTTGGCGTGGATGGAGAGAGAGTGTCATTTAGATTGAGCAGGCAGGCAGGTTATTCAGTTAGCTGCAGTGTATTTAATATATATATACAGACAGTCTTATATATATATATATATATATATATATATATCCACTGCATCCAGTGTAGCCAAGCCTATATCTGACTGCAGGCATTCCTGGTGTACTTTTTCTAATATACTTCAGGCGGTGTACTACTTTTCTGGTGGTGTACACAATACAGTAGACCCATATTTGCTATTATTTTGTTGGTGTACACAGTAATGTGCACCCATAGTGCAGTTGCTACTACTTTTCTGGTGGTGTAGATAGTACACAATACATACAGTGCACCCATAGCTGCTATTAGACTTTTGGTGGTGTACACAATACCGTTCACCCCTAGTGCAGTTGCTACTACTTTTCTGGTGGTGTACACAGTACACAATTCATACAGTGCACCCATAGTTGTTATTAGACTTCTGGTGGTGTACACAATACCGTTCACCCCTAGTGCAGTTGTTACTACTTTTCTGGTGGTGTACACAATACATACAGTGCACCCATAGTTGTTATTACACTTCTGTTGGTGTACACAGTATCATGCACCCCTAGCGCAGTTGCTACTACTTTTCTGGTGGTATACACCCATAGTTGTTATTACACTTCTGTTGGTGTACACAGTATCATGCACACATAGTGCAGTTGCTACTACTTTTCTGGTGGTGTACACAGTATATAACACATACAGTACACCCATAGTTGTTATTACACTTCTGTTGGTGTACACAGTACTGTGCACCCCTAGTGCAGTTGCTACTACTTTTCTGGTGGTGTACACAGTACACAATACAGTGTAGTGTGGTTTTGCTAAACAAAATTTACAGCATGTCTGGAAGGCCACCAAGGAGAGGCAGATGCTCACAGGCCACTAAAAGAGGGCAAGCAGGCTCTGTGTCTACAGCCGACAGTGCTGGTTCTGGACACGGTGCAGCCTCAGCACGTGGCCGCGGGGCACGCTTGTCCTTTTTTTCTGTAGCTGGCCATATTATTGAGCCACAACATGCAGAAGAGTTGGTAGAATGGATAACAAAGCTGTCCTCATCTTCCTCATCCTCTGTCACCCAGGCTCAGAGTAGTTTGGAATGTGCGGTACCTCAGTGGCAGGTTCCCAAATGCCATTTCTTTTTATGGAAGGCCATTCCGGCTCTCTACCAGCATGTGGAAGGCAATGTCTTGGCCTCGTTGGACAGGGCGGTCAGCAGTAAGGTGCATATTACCGCTGACTCATGGTCCAGCAGGCATGGACAGGAACGTTACCTTTCTTTCACGGCGCACTGGGTAACTCTGCTAGCAGCTGAGAAGGATGCAGGACAGGGTTCAGTATTGTTGGAGCTTGTTCCGCCACCTTGTTTCCAAAATGCTAGTAGTGGTGATTCTGCCATAGCTCTCTCTTCCACCCCCTCCTCTTCTTCCTCTATGGCCTCTTCCTCTGCAGATTTGTCCTCTGAACCAGCGGTGCTCCGTATGCGTTCAAGGGGCTACACAAGCACTTAGGCAAAAAGATGCAATGCTTGAGTTGGTCTGCTTAGGGGACAGGAGCCACACAGGGGCAGAGATTCTGGCTGCTCTGCAGGGGCAGGCTCAGAGGTGGTTGACGCCACGCCAGCTTTAACCAGGAATGGTTGTATGCGACAGTGGCATCAACCTCCTCTCCACCTTCCAACAGGGACACTTGACCCATGTTCCCTGTTTGGCTCACGTCCTGAATTTGATGGTGCGGCGGTGCTTGAGCAGGTACCCGGGCTTACAGGATCTCCTGAGGCATGCCAGGAAAATCTGTGGTAATTTCTGCCGGTCATATAATGCCAATGCTTAGCTGGCTGACATTCAAAGAGAATGCAACCTGCCCAAGAACCGACTCATTTGTGACATCTCCACCAGGTGGAACTCAAAGTTGGCAATGCTGCAGCGGCTGCACACGCAGCAGAGGGCAATCAATGAGTACCTGTGTGAGTATGGCACCAGGACAGGGTCAGGGGAGCTTGGCTTTTTTTTGCCACACCAGTGGCTACTGATAAAGGATGCATGCACTGTCCTGTCACCATTTGAGGAAGGACTTCCTTACCTCTCAAGGCCCCCTTTATCCAGATAGTATTCCTGTGGGCCCGCCGATCACACAGGAAGAAGAAGAGGAGGAGGATTGTGTCAGCATGGAGGTGGAGGATAACACTCAGCATCAGCAGCAGTCTTCAAGGGATCTTTTTCAGTCCCCAGAAACCTATGGAGTTGTACGTGGCTGGGAGGAGGTGATTGAGGATCATGTGATCCTTAGTGACCCAGAGGACTCAGGATTGAATGCCTCTGCAAACTTACGCTGCATGGCCTCCCTGATCCTGCAAAGCCTGCGAAAGGACTCTAGGATTCATGGTATCAAGGAGAGGGATCATTACTGGCTGGCAACCCTTCTTGATCCACGTTACAAGGGTAAGGTTGCAGAACTTATCCAGCCTTCGCAGAGGGAGCAGAGGATAAAACATCTTCGGGAGGCCTTGCAGAAAGGTTTGTGCAATGCGTTTCCAGGGTAACAATTTCCTGGTGCTGGACAACGTGTTGCTGAGGCTTCGTTCAGTACAGAAAGAGCGGTGGAGAAGGTGGCCGGCTGACCGATGCCTTCAGACAATTCTTCAGTCCTCAGCACCAAGGTCTGATCGGTTCCAGCAACCATTGCCAGCGTCTGAATTACATGGTGCAGGAATATCTAGGGGCAAGATCAGACTTAGAGACCTTTCCAACAGAACATCCACTGGGTTACTGGGTCTTGAGGATGGACCACTGGCCAGAGCTTGCTCAATATGCAATTGAGCTACTGGTCTGTCCTGCATCCAGCATTCTTTCTGAATGCACATTCAGTGCTGCTGGAGGCTTTGTAACCGATCACAGAGTGCGCCTGTCCACAGACTCTGTTGATCGGCTCACATTTATAAAAATGAATCAGTCTTGGATCACCAGCTACCAAGCACCTGATGCTGATGTAACCGATTGATTTTTCTATGGATGTGGGATCCCTTGAAGACTGCATATGCTGAGTGACTATCCTATTATGCTGAGTGACTATCCTATTCCTCCTCAATCTTCATGATGATAGCTTCAAAGAATATTTTTGGTTCAGGGCGCCACCACCAGTGGCTAAGGCCCAATTTTTCTGCCCCTGTTTAACAGGGGCGTGTAATTACAATTTTTGATCAAATATTTAACAGCAGGGCTCGTTCCTGTGCTCAACAAGAGTATCTGTGAGGCTTTACAGTGTTATGCCACCACCACCACCTAAGGCCCAATTTTTCTGGCCCTGTTTAACAGGGGCATGTAATTACAATTTTTGCTCTAATATTTCACAGCAGGGCCTGTTCCTGCGCTCAACAAGAGAATCTGTGAGGGGTTACAGTGTTGTGGCACCACCACCACTGCCTAAGGCCCAATTTTTCTGCCCCTGTTTAACAGGGGCCCGTAATTACAATTTTTGATCTAATATTTCACAGCAGGGCCCATTCCTGCACTCAACAAAAGTATCTGTGAGGCTTTATAGTGTTGTGCCACCACCACCACCGCCTAAGGCCCAATTTCTCTGCCCCTGTTCAACAGGTGTGCGTAATTACAATTTTTGATCTAATATTTCAAAGCAGGGCCCGTTCCTGCGCTCAACAAGAGTATCTGTGAGTCTTTACAGTGTTGTGCCACCACCACAACCACCTCCTAAGGCCTAATTTTTCTGCCCCTGTTCAACTGGGGCATGTAATTACAATTTTTGCTCTAATATTTCAAAGCAGGGCCCGTTCCTGTGCTCAACAAGAGTATCTGTGAGGCTTTACAGTGTTGTGCCACCCCCATCACCACCACCTAAGGCCCAATTTTTCTGCCCTTGTTTAAAAAGGGTATGTAATTACAATTTTTGCTCTAATATTTCACAGCAGGGCCAATTCCTGCGCTCAACAAGAGTATCTGTGAGGCTTTACAGTGTTGTGCCACCACCACCGCCTAAGGCCCAATTTTTCTGCCCCTGTTTAACAGGGGCATGTAATTACAATTCTTGATATACTATTTCACAGCAGGGCCCGTTCAAGCGCCCACCAAGAGTAACTGTGAGGGCTTATAGGGCGTACACACGGTCGGACTTTGTTCGGACATTCCGACAACAAAATCCTTTTTTCCGACGGATGTTCGCTCAAACTTGTCTTGCATACACACGGTCACACAAAGTTGTCGGAAAATTTGATCATTCTGAATGCGGTGACGTAAAACACGTACATCGGGACTATAAACGGGGCAGTAGCCAATAGCTTTCATCTCTTTATTTATTCTGAGCATGCGTGGCACTTTGTGCGTCGAATTTGTCTACACACTATCGGAAATTCCGACAACGGATTTTGTTGTCGGAAAATTTTATAGCCTGCTCTCAAACTTTGTGTGTCGGAAAATCCGATGGAAAATGTGTGATGGAGCCAACACACGGTCGGAATTTCCGACAACAAGGTCCTATCACACATTTTCCATCGGAAAATCCGACCGTGTGTACGGGGCATTACAGTGTTCTGGTACCACCAACATCTAAGGCCCAATTTTCCGCAGAATGTATAAGGCAGGCCTTATAGTATATACAGGCGGTCCCCTGTTTTCAAACATCCCACTTACAAACGACTCCTACTTACAAATGGAGGGAGACAACAGGATGTGAGAGGAAATCTACCCCTGGAATGGGAAAATTTTCTCCTGTAATAGTTAATATGGGAAAAAGGTGTCTCCACTGATGCTTTATCACCAATCCTAGTTTCCATAATCACCCAATATTTTCAAAATCCAATTGTCATTGAGACAGAAAGTGAGGTGAAATCTTCTGAACAGGGGCACAGACAGCAAAACAAATGTTACAGGGGTGATAGCCCTTCCGTACGTTATCCAAAAAGCTTAAAAATAGATTTTTTGGCTGAATCTACACTTTAAAAATGTACCTGTTCCAAATTACAAACAGATTCAACTTAAGAACAAACCTACAGTCCCTATCTTGTTTGTACCGCTTGTATACTGCTGTTCAGAGTATATAGGGCCTGGGGGCCCCACGCCTTTTTTTTTGTAATTTGGGTGCGGGGTTCCCCTTAATATCCATACCAGACCCAAAGGGCCTGGTAATGGGCTGGGACGGGGGTACCCATGCCATTTTTCTCAACGATTTTCATCTATACATTACATTACAGCCGCAAGCAGTTTTAAATGACTTTTATTCCTTTAGAAATGTCATTTTGTGCAGGGACTGTTCTAAACACGGGACAAATGTGCCACTTTACGGGCATACTATAGATACCCCCCAGGTACGATATTTAAAGGAATATTTCACTTTTATTGTTTCACTTTAAGCATTATTAAAATCACTGCTCCCGAAAAAACGGCCGTTTTTAAAACTTTTTTTGCATTGATCCATGTCCCCTGGGGCAGGACCTGGGTCCCCAAACACTTTTTATGACAATAACTTGCATATTAGCCTTTAAAATTAGCATGTTTGATTTTTCACGTTCGAGTCCCATAGACTTTAACGGTGTTCGCTTGTTCGCACGCATTTTTTGCCTGATGGCATGTACTGCCGCAAACCGAACCGGGGGGTCATCCCTACTTATAACAAATATTTAAAAATCATTGCTATTCTGGAAAAAAATGTGTATGTAAATCAATAAAGCCCATACCCCTGTGATTATTAAAAAGCAGTAAGGGTGACAGGCTCAACTGGTATTGGTAACACTAGACCATGCATGAAACAAAAACACTGAGGAACAGTCCATGCAGGTTTGTCATTAGGGATGAGCTTCGAGTTCGAGTCAAACTCATGTTCGACTAGAACATTGGCTGTTCGCAAGTTCGCCGAACAGCGAACAATTTGGGGTGTTCGTGGCAAATTCGAATGCCGCGGAACACCCTTTAAAAGTCTATGGGAGAAATCAAAAGTGCTAATTTTAAAGGCTTATATGCAAGTGATTGTCATAAAAAGTGTTTGGGGACCTGGGTCCTGCCCCAGGGGACATGGATCAATGCAAAAAAAAGTTTTAAAAACGGCCGTTTTTTCAGGAGCAGTGATTTTAATAATGCTTAAAGTCAAACAATAAAAGTGTAATATCCCTTTAAATTTCGTACCTGGGGGGTGTCTATAGTATTCCTGTAAAGGGGCGCATGTTTCCCGTGTTTAGAACAGTCTGACAGCAAAATGACATTTCGAAGGAAAAAAAGCCATTTAAAACTACCCGCGGCTATTGCATTGCCGACAATACACATAGAAGTTCATTGATAAAAACGGCATGGGAATTCCCCACAGGGCAACCCCGAACCAAAATTTAAAAAAAAATAAAATGACGTGGGAGACCCCCTAAATTCCATACCAGGCCCTTCAGGTCTGGTATGGATTTTAAGGGGAACCCCGCGCCAAAAAAAAAAAAAACGGCGTGGGGTCCCCCAAAAATCCATACCAGACCCTTATCCGAGCACGCAACCTGGCAGGCCGCAGGAAAAGAGGGGGGGACGAGAGTGCGCCCCCCCTCCTGAACCGTACCAGGCCACATGCCCTCAACATTGGGAGGGTGCTTTGGGGTAGCCCCCCAAAACACCTTGTCCCCATGTTGATGAGGACAAGGGCCTCATCCCCACAACCCTGGCCGGTGGTTGTGGGGGTCTGTGGGCGGGGGGGCTTATCGGGGCAGGACCCGGGTCCCCAAACACTTTTTATGACAATAACTTGCATATAAGCCTTTAAAATTAGCACTTTTAAATATTAATGTTCCTGTCCCATAGACTTTAACGGTGTTCGCATGTTCGAGCGAACTTTTTTCCTGTTCGCATGTTCTGGTGCGAACCGAACAGGGGGGTGTTCGGCTCATCCCTATTTGTCATGCACTTTTATTTAGCAAGGCAGTAAATAAATAGTTTTAATGTAGGAGGGCTTTATACAGACTTATTTATAAGTCCATAACCTAAAGCTGGTCATACACTAGTGGATTTTTGAGCAAACCAACATTCATATGAAAATTGAATTTGATGATTCAATCATCTTTTGATGATTTCACAAATGTCATTTAAAGTTCTTCAAAATATTGTTTGCTTTTAACATTTGATTTTGGAACAAATAGACTTTCCCAAATGAAAACCACATAACGCTGTTAGAAATGCGTTCATTCAAGAATTTTTTTTCCATTCTGCTCATTCAAATTGCTTCATCACTGCAGTTGAAAACAAATGTTGATTTAACATTTGTTGATTAGATCAAACAAACACTTTTTTTTAAAGAAATTCTAGTAGTGTATGGCCAGCTTAAAACAAATAAACAAAACATTTGCACCTCTGAGCCACTAACTAAACTCGGGTAAGTTCTTGACTAACATGATCTCCCCTAACTAATGGAATCCCCAAAATAAACAGGCAGCTCTTGTACCTTTTTGAATGTTAGTGTTCTGTCAGCAGCCAGACTTTTTAACCAGCAGCAGGCTCTTACAGCAGAGAGAGAGAGAGGGCCCTAAGCATCAGTCAGCTCACAGTATAAAGGCCTGTGGACAGCTGAAACTTAAAGAGGTCTGGCTGCTTGATAAGATTTGGACCTAGGAATGGAAGATTATTTCATCCAAAGTTCTACAGAACCTCAGAGCTTTAGTACCAGAATAGGGTTTATTAAACCTCAGAGAAAACAAAAAGTCTGTTTTCTCAACATCAGTCATAATCTCTGGAGCCCCTCATTATGTGCAGGTGAGAAACCTAGGAGACAGCTGGTCACCACATATACACCATTCACAATCCTGTCAAGCCAGTGCCTTAAAAAACACATTTATTTTTCAGCATCAACTATTACATTGTTTCCATCCATAGGATTCCATCAACTTGGGTTTCTATCTATCTTTTCAGGTGAGAACGCTCATCCACTTGGTTAAGAAGCAAGGTTACGGACTTCCGGTTCCGTTGCTACATGAGGAGGAGGTAAGCAGAGACTTCTCCCGCTGCACTCCTCTCTAAAGCCTGCTATTAAGCCAGCTCTCGCTTCCGGGGGACCCCCCACAGCCTCAGCTCACTGGCGGAACCCTTGTGGATCGACTTGTGGTGCAAACCAATAGCCGATCGCTCTCCTCCACACCACAGCCCTCGGCTGATACAGCGGCAGCCGCGGCCAAGTTGGCGGCCACTCCCAGAGATGCTGAGCTAGTGCAGTCTTCCACAGGTATGGTGGATGGTGATCCTGCCTCTCCCACTGGCATAGCGCAAGCAGTTTTAGCCCTGCTCTTACCCACCTTAGCTGCCACGGTGGATGCTGCGGTACAAAGGGGACTGGAGCAGCTGCATGTGGAGATCAAAGCCCAGGCTCAAAGGATCGATCATACAGAGGAGTGAATCTCTTCGGAGGATGACAATACAGCCAGCTCTGCTGTCTTTGCTCGCCTCTCACACTCCAATAGAGACCTTTTGGACAAGCTGGACGATTTAGAAAATCGCGCCCGGCACAATAATTTGTGGATTATTGGCCTCCCAGAATCATTCTCTAATGCACAGCTCACAAACATCTGTGCCAAAACCATTCCTGAGCAACTTGCCTTCTCACCCCATGTGTCATTGAACATGAGCATCGCATTGGCCAGCACACAGAGCACCATGCTAAACCTAGACCTGTCATTGTCAGATACCTCAACTACGCTGACAAGAATGCTATTTTGCAGAAATTCCGTCGCTCGCACACCCTCTCTATTGAAGGCGCAGACCTGCTGTTGTTCGCTGACTACTCAATAGAGGTGATGAAACAACGTAAAGCATCCTCATCAACCTGCTCGACCTTGTACAGCAATCATATCAAGTTCACCCTTGCCTACCCGGCTGTTCTTCATATCCAATCTCCTACAGGGGGACATCTCACCTTCTCATCTCCAGCCGACACGGAGCACTACATCAATAATCCTTCTGACATAGACACAGAGCACAATATTCCTGCTGACGACTCTCCCTCAACTGCTGGTAAAGCCTCCCGGGTCTCATCTAGGAGTCAACACAGTCCCAAGAAGCCACCATACAAATGTAGTCGTTTTGCCAACCAGGCTAAAGGCTCAGAAAATCGCTGAATTATTCTCCACACTAAACTGCTTCTTGAGTCTTGTTGGGAACTGGTACCTTTAATCTCTACTCCATTTACGCCTCTTAGCCTGTTATGTACAATGCAAACACTGCATTTGTTATAGTTATGTATTGTATTTACAGCACTTGGTTTATATATAGCTTTCTATACACCTGCTATTTTCAGTCAAACTCTTGCTCCATCGATGGTTTAAAATTCTGAAGTTTTATTCAGATGCTCCTCTACTTTTTACTAATGCCTGCAATCAGAGGGTACTCTTCCCTCTTGTCACCCTTCCCCCTATTCCTTCATTCCATCCTCTCTCCCTGTGGGGGCTATCCCCACATCCCCCCTCCCTCCCCCAGGGCTTAACTTTCACCCCCAAGAGAGGAGCAGGCATTTGGTGGGAGCTCTGCATGGGAGATGGTCCCCATGTGGAAAAAAGTGGAGTCAGTAGTTCGCACCAGGTGGCTCTTCCACTTGGCTTTATTATTTTTGATTTCTTCATCTTTTTATTTGCTTGAGTTATTTACCTGTTATGTAAATCTACCCTCAGAGGATTTCCAATGTACTGATGCCCCTCACTGTGATGAAAGGATGACTGTCAAAAGGCCCTATTACACGTTAACATTTTTCAATCCCTTATTTAACAGACATGGCTCCTCAAAGTGACAGGGATCACCTAATGATTATCTCCTGGAATGTCAAGGGACTTTGCTCCCCTAATAAGCGTATGCAAATTCTTAGACCTCTAAAGCATCTCCGGGCTGATGTGGTGCTCCTCCAAGAGACCCATCTATCCGCTGATGATTTACCACGTCTTCGTAAACTATGGGTCGTGATGTCTATGGCTCTCCAGCAGTAGGCCACAAAGCTGGGGTGGCTATCCTGCTACATAAAAATGAAAACACACTATCCGAGATATCCGAGCTGACTCGACTGGCCGCAAAATGACACTTTATTTATCATTAGCCTCTAGTGACATTGCTATTACCAACATCTATGCTCCCAACTCCCCTGACAATCTCTTCTTTCAGGAAATGGTGTCTTGGATCTTAAACGCTCCCGAGGCTCTCCACCTGGTTGGAGGAGATTTTAATGCCATCATGCATCCTTACGAGGAACGCACGGATGTTCGGTCCCATACACCGCAAGATCATGCATCACCGGCCGCATATCTCTCCTTGTTAGCACAGGCCATCTCATCCATAAATTTTGTAGACTTATGGCGACTAACCCACCCGACCAAGATTTTACCTTTTTTTTCACCACCCCCCACAATTCTTTCTCGCGTACAGACTATTTTTTTACTTCTCCAGCTTTACTATTGACGCTACATAATGTGGCGATACAGTGATTTCTGACCACAGTCCAATTATCTTACACTATGCCAGTGTCAAACCATCATCTCCCTCACTCACTTGGCGTTTCCCCTCATATTTAGCAGAAAATTAGGATTTCCGTCACATGCTTTATGATGCCTGGGCAGAGTACGCCTCCACTAACGGAGCACATTTCACCGATCCAAACTTCTTCTGGGAGGTGGGTAAAGCCTTCCTTAGAAGAAAAATTATTTCCTATACTACCCAATTAAAGACACTCCCGACATCAGTATATGCAAGATAGTGAAACATTACGATCAGCACATGCAACTTTAAAACATACTCGCACCTTGGATAACATAAAAGCCTGTCAGCTGGCTAAACAGAACTTTGATCTGTGGGCAGGGCAACAGGAAGCGGCTAAGACATCCTACTCTACACTGCATTTCTACAGGTTCGGTAACAAGGCAGGCAAACTTTTGGCCAGACTGTGTGCAGGTCCTAGACGACCTTAAATTTCTGCTCTAAAGGATACTGCTGGCTCCCTTGTTACCTCCCCTGCAGAAATTAGTAAACTGCTTAGTGACTATTGTACATCCCTCTATTCTGAGGATCTGACTGATCAGATAATGGCAGACAAATTGTTATCCAAAGTGCGACTACCTCAACTCACCTCCGCACACTTAGAGGCCCTTAATGCTCCCATCTCAGTGGAAGACATTCAAATAACGATTAAATCCTTAGCTTCATCCAAGGCTCCTAGGGCCAGATGGATACACTGCTGAATTTTACAAATTGACTAGAGATTTCATCCCTGACACATTAAAACATGTGTTTACCATGTGGGAAGGGGGCTCATACCTCCTCACAGGGACTCAAGCGCACATTAAACTCATATCCAAAAAAGGCAAAGACCCCTTACATCCTGGTTGGTATTAGCCTATTTCATTGATCAACGTGGGCGTTAAGATTCTCCTAAAAATAGTAGTCCCGCTATTAGCTATCTTACTCTCTTTGCTTCACCCAGCACAATCGGGTTTTGTCTCGGGGCTGTCGGCTTTTTATCGTGCTTTTTACACCAAATGACCGCATCCCCGATGGCTCGCCTTGTTACTCCAGATTTCATATCAGACACCCTACCTCTAACTAAGGAAACAAGACAGGGTTGTCCCTCTCCCCTCTACTTTTTAATATAGCGATTGAACCTCTATCTAGAATTCTTAACTCATCTTCTGGTGTTAGTGGTGTCACTTTCGGGGGTCAAACTTTCCCATCCGCTTTATTTGCGGATGATATACTACTGTTCTCCAATCCTCTTTCAGATTTTGATACACTACGTGACCTGTTTGCAGCTTTTCGACTCGACTCCGAATTCAGAATTAATTTTGACAAAAGTGTGGTTTTAGCGCTGCACTCGCGGTTGTCCGCTAAATGGCGATTGTCTTCTCCATTTACTTTAGCCACTCAATACATCACCTACTTGGGCATACACATCCTTTTTATATACTCTCAATTATCTGACTTTAATGACAAAAATTGTGAAGGAGCTGGAAGCTTGGGCAACCCTCCCCCTCTCGCTCTTTGGGAGATGTCACCTCTTTAAAATGGTGTAATTTGCACATTTACTCTATCCAATGCAGACCATACCTCTTCTACTAAACACTCAGATGTACAGAAAATACACAATACACTTTAACTGCCTTTTTATGGTTGCACAAAAAAAACACGCATAGCTCTCCAAAAACGTTGTCTCCGAGGGTGGTACAGGCTTGCACAACTTACTTTTTTATATTCTCTCATGTTTACTTAGACAAGGTCTATATTGGCTGTCTGGAAAATCTTGGTATTTGAACCATATACTTGAGGGTCCTTTGGTCTCCCCACACACCCTTTCGGCCGCCCACTGAACTCTTAAGGCCTTGCCTTTACATCTTAGGTCAAATGTCCTCGTCAAGGACAAGTTGTTGCCTGGAGGGAAGTGCGGAAGTTGCTAGGGCTTCCCTCGAATATATCCAACCATCTTACCATCCAGGGTACCCCCATGTTCCTCCCTTCCACTATCTACACAGCCTTCAACTATTGGCGCACACGTGGTCTCATTACTGTTACTCCCTTATATTCTGGCAAACTGGGTGAATTTAAATCCTATCAGGTTCTCTCACAGGAATTCTCTTTACCACCATCACATGCTTTTCACCACCATCAATTGCTCAGCTACCTACGAATTTGTCATGGACCTCAAACAGATCCCCCTCAAAAATCCTTTATTGATGTAGTGCTCCAGAAAGACGATTACTCTATTTCCAGTCTTTACTCCTACCTTATTACACATCAATCGGATAAATATCATCTTACTCCATTCCAGAAGTGGTCCTACATTTTTAATGATACTGAGCTCCCGGAAAGAATCCTACCAAGTTATCGCCACATTCACAAACTCACTACCTCAGAGACCTGGCAAGACACCCACTTTAAAATCATCCACAGAGCATACTATCCATTTCGCACCAACATCGCAGAACCTACCCAAGCTCAATGCCATTTCCACCGCCTTACCCTGCTGCATCGTCTATGGGAATGCTCAGCAATATCTACATACTGGGACTCTGTGCTTGCCTATATCTTTAATGTTAACAAGATACGGCTACTCAAAGATCCATTCTTATGCTTGATGCTCCAGCCTCCCCTTCCTCATCGTCAGGAACACCCATTCCCATGCAATGGTCTCATATATGTCTATTAGCGGCTCGCAGAACAATCATGGGCCACTGGATTAAACCATCTCCACCTTCCTATGGGCTGTGAAGCAAGCATTACTGTCGCTTTTCCATGTTGAAATACTGAACACCATTGTCTTAAACTTTCGCTCTACTGCTTGTTTTTTTTACCAGGTGGAGGAAATATATGGAGTCTACGTTCACTGCGGAAGAACTATCATCCATCATACATTCGTTCCGATATACTGAATGGCACCTGAAGCAAAATCATGCTAATACCCTGGCAAACTCAAAATGCCTGATCTGTCCACTTTGGTAAAATTTAAAAGCTGAGGTTGCACTGAGTGAATAGATACCCAACATGTCAAACCTTAACCACTTCAATGCCAGGCACTTATACCCCCTTCCTCCCCAGACCAATTTTCTGCTTTCATTGCTCTTGCACTTTGAATGACAATTACTCAGTCATGCAACACTGTACCCAAACAAAATTTCTCTCATTTTTTTCACACAAATAGAGCTTTCTTTTGGCGGTATTTAACTGCTTGCTGACTAGTGCACGATGATATACGTTGGCACAATGGCACGGCTGCGCACATGGGTGTACAGGTATGTCCCCTTTAAGAAGCGGCATTGTGGGTTCGCTAGCGCCTCCCACCGCGTACTCGATGACCGCCGGCAAGTTATAGACACTATAACTTTTGCGCAAACCAATCAATATACGCTTATTGCGATTTTTTTTACCAAAAATATGTAGAAGAATACATATCGGCCTAAACTGAAAAATAAATTACTTTTTTTATATATATTTTTGGGGATATTTATTATAGCAAAAAGTAAACAATATTGCTTTTTTTTCAAAATTGTCGCTCTTTTCTGTTTAGCATAAAAAATAAAAACCGCAGAGGTGATCAAATACCACCAAAAGAAAGCTCTATTTATGGGAAAAAAAGGACGTCAATATTGTTTGGGTGCAAGGTCGCATGACTGCACAATTGTCAGTTAAAGCGACGCAGTGCTTTTTTGTTGGGGTTCATGCTTTTTTCAGGTTTGTTTGCACGTGATTCCCCCTAAAATTCATTCCAGTTGGGTCTGGTATGGGATTTGAATGGAAGCATGACATTTTTTGTGTGGGGTCTCCTTGACATCCATACCAGACCCTCATCAAGGATAAGGTCTGGTATGGATTAGTTTAAAAACAGAAGTAAAGCAGACAAAGTTGTCATTTGCCTGAGATTTGAACAGCATATTTTTGTAAATGTTGTAGTAGGTTGCATATATTTTTCAGATGCGCAATTTCTAAGGCAGGTTAGAGACATTACCCATGCATATTATCAAAATGAATTTAGCATTTTTTCATGTGGCTTTTAAGCATTATGAAAATTACTGCTTCCCGTCAAATAGAATAAAAAAAAAAGTTTTGGTACAATGCAGTGCCTAATGCTGTTTGTTTGCCAATCCCTTGCATATTAGCGTAGAAAATGATCATTAGTGTTTTTTCACATTTTGCTCCCATTGATATCATTGGGGTTTCATTCCGCGGCCAGACTTTACTCATGTTCTGCGAACCTGCCCTGAACCTAACCCAGGTACGGTTGCCCCCCAAGTTCCTATGTAGCCAATCACATGATCTACAATGTCCTTGGTTAGAAAGCATAGAAGTATACCATGGCTACATAAAAAAGGAAGAAAATAAATGATAGAGAAAAGGGTAGTGAGCAGGTATTCCATGTGTAACATTCCTGACCATCACCAACTACGGACTGTTATTTAACTCTTCCCTGCCGCAATTGCCGCAGCTCTCCTTACATACCACTGGTCTCTGGGGAATTCTGAGACAGCTGTACCCTTAAATTGTCCTTCTCTCTCCCAGTACTATTTATGAGGTGTCCCGCTCAGGCCACTTATTTACCTCGTCAATCCTTCCTAGCTGCTAACCAAAACTCAAATTTTAAAACTGAAAAGAAGAAAAAAAAATGGAGTCATGGTTTCCTTAGATTCGGTTTTCTGCATTCAGTGTCTGGGGGACAATGCATGTTCTTTGTTTCCTGGAGACAGACCACTCAGAACAAGGACTGTCCCTGAGAAACAGGGATGAACATCAACCTTGGCCCATGTCCAATTTACCTACATTAAGAATGTGGATGGGATCCTAAAACTTATCATTAAAATCTAATTTAAGCTTTAACATTTTATGACAGTTTAAAAGCTGTTTTTTAATTCAAATGTCAACTTCAGCTTACACACTCCCTCTTGCCTCCTGTACCCTATGGTGTGTGTGTGGGGGGGGGGGCTACTTATTACAGCCTACAGTATATACAGGGCAATAGAGGGATGCACAATGTAAGAAGAAGAGGCATATGAGGGCTCTACTTTCTTAGCTAAAGCTGAAATTAGTATGACTGAGGCTTTCAGGTTTTTGGACTTCTTGGATGTCACAGCAGACATTTGTATGCATGAACCCTTAGAAGCCTAATTTGCAGTCATAGCACAAAAACAAACACTTCGCACTTCTTTCTTTTAAATTCCAAAACTGTCAACTGCAACTTATGACAATCAGTTCCGTCTTACCAACATTGAGTTTAAAACTAATTACCAAGCTGTCCTGTTTCAGTTTAATGCACCGCCACCAGCACCCAAAAGGCAAAAAACAGACTGGCTAAAAAAATCAAGTGAAAAGTTCCCCCTCATTGTGTTGCACTCTCTATACTGCTGTGTAATCACTCTGGCAGGTGGGAAGAGCTGAGACTCACAGATCTTGCCGCCAGTGTCCAAAAAGCTATAAAAGCCATTTCAACTCCCCAGAATCCACTGAAACCTGAAATATAATTTCATGTTCTACTGCAGTAGAGATAAAGCCATGCAGATGTGCAACAAATAATTTTAACTTTACGATTTAAACATCCCTTATATTATTTCTCTAGCAATGTCTGCAGGGAGCACTTGCAGGTTTTGATTAGAATTACAACAAAATACAGTGGGGACGGAAAGTATTCTGACCCCCTTAAATTGTTCACTCTTTGTTACAGTATATTGCAGCCATTTGCTAAAATCATTTAAGTTCATTTTTTTCCCTCATTAATGTACACACAGCACCCCATATTGACAGAAAAACACAGAATTGTTGACATTTTTGCAGATTTATTAAAAAAGAAAAACTGAAATATCACATGGTCCTAAGTATTTAGACCCTTTGCCCAGTATTTAGTAGAAGCACCCTTTTGATCTAATACAGCCATGAGTCTTTTTGGGAAAGATGCAACAAATGTTTCACACCTGGATTTGGGGATCCTCTGCCATTCCTCCTTGCAGATCCTCTTCAGTTCTGTCATGTTGGATGGTAAACGTTGGTGGACAGTAGGGATGAGCTTCGTGTTCGAGTCGAACCCATGTTCGACTCGAACATCGGCTGTTCGACCGTCCGTCGAATTGCGAACGATATGGGCCGTTCGCGCCAAATTCGTGTGGCGCGTCACGGCCCATAATTCACTGCGGCATCGCAGTGCATTGCTGGCTGATGATTGGCCAAGCATGCACTATGACCCGCATGCTTGGCCAATCACAGCGCCGTCAGTAGAGAGAGCTGTAATTGGCCAAAGCCAGGGTGGCTTTGGCCAATTATGGCTCAGGGGATTTAGTACACACCCCACACTATATAAGGCCGCCTGCACGGCGGCCCTGTGTAGTGTGTGTTCCGGTGTGCTGAGAGATAGAGAGAGAGAGAGACAGTGTCATTTGATTTGAGTTAGATAGATTAGGCAGAACAGTCAGTCAGTTAGCTGCACTTACAGTGTATTGTGTATATATATGCATCCCAGGTGTTGCATATATATATATACACTGTATTCAGTTTAGCTAGATCCGTTCCTGTTATCTTCTATCTAGACTATTTAGTGCAGTGTGTCCTGCTCACAGTGTTCAGCTAGATCCGTTCCTGCTATTTACATTCAGTGCAGTGCGTCCTGCTCACAGTGTTCAGCTAGATCCGTTCCTGCTATTTACATTCAGTGCAGTGCGTCCTGCTCACAGTGTTCAGCTAGATCCGTTCCTGCTATTTACATTCAGTGCAGTGCGTCCTGCTCACAGTGTTCAGCTAGATCCGTTCCTGCTATTTACATTCAGTGCAGTGCGTCCTGCTCACAGTGTTCAGCTAGATCCGTTCCTGCTATTTACATTCAGTGCAGTGCGTCCTGCTCACAGTGTTCAGCTAGATCCGTTCCTGGTATTTACATTTAGTGCAGTGCGTCCTGCTCACAGTGTTCAGCTAGATCCGTTCCTGCTATTTACATTCAGTGCAGTGCGTCCTGCTCACAGTGTTCAGCTAGATCCGTTCCTGCTATATACATTTAGTGCAGTACGTCCTGCTCACAGTGTTCAGCTAGATCCGTTCCTGCTATTTACATTCAGTGCAGTGCGTCCTGCTCACAGTGTTCAGCTAGATCCGTTCCTGCTATTTACATTCAGTGCAGTGCGTCCTGCTCACAGTGTTCAGCTAGATCCGTTCCTGCTATTTACATTCAGTGCAGTGCGTCCTGCTCACAGTGTTCAGCTAGATCCGTTCCTGCTATTTACATTCAGTGCAGTGCGTCCTGCTCACAGTGTTCAGCTAGATCCGTTCCTGCTATTTACATTCAGTGCAGTGCGTCCTGCTCACAGTGTTCAGCTAGATCCGTTCCTGCTATTTACATTCAGTGCAGTGCGTCCTGCTCACAGTGTTCAGCTAGATCCGTTCCTGGTATTTACATTTAGTGCAGTGCGTCCTGCTCACAGTGTTCAGCTAGATCCGTTCCTGCTATTTACATTCAGTGCAGTGCGTCCTGCTCACAGTGTTCAGCTAGATCCGTTCCTGCTATATACATTTAGTGCAGTACGTCCTGCTCACAGTGTTCAGCTAGATCCGTTCCTGCTATTTACATTCAGTGCAGTGCGTCCTGCTCACAGTGTTCAGCTAGATCCGTTCCTGCTATTTACATTCAGTGCAGTGCGTCCTGCTCACAGTGTTCAGCTAGATCCGTTCCTGCTATTTACATTCAGTGCAGTGCGTCCTGCTCACAGTGTTCAGCTAGATCCGTTCCTGCTATTTACATTCAGTGCAGTGCGTCCTGCTCACAGTGTTCAGCTAGATCCGTTCCTGGTATTTACATTTAGTGCAGTGCGTCCTGCTCACAGTGTTCAGCTAGATCCGTTCCTGCTATTTACATTCAGTGCAGTGCGTCCTGCTCACAGTGTTCAGCTAGATCCGTTCCTGCTATATACATTTAGTGCAGTACGTCCTGCTCACAGTGTTCAGCTAGATCCGTTCCTGCTATTTACATTCAGTGCAGTGCGTCCTGCTCACAGTGTTCAGCTAGATCCGTTCCTGCTATTTACATTCAGTGCAGTGCGTCCTGCTCACAGTGTTCAGCTAGATCCGTTCCTGCTATTTACATTCAGTGCAGTGCGTCCTGCTCACAGTGTTCAGCTAGATCCGTTCCTGCTATTTACATTCAGTGCAGTGCGTCCTGCTCACAGTGTTCAGCTAGATCCGTTCCTGGTATTTACATTTAGTGCAGTGCGTCCTGCTCACAGTGTTCAGCTAGATCCGTTCCTGTTATCTTCCTACTGACAGGCAGGCTTGTCTGGTTACAGTATATAAAGCTACCTGAAGAAAATTACAGGTGTTCTATCCCAGCTTAGTGCAGCTACAGGCCATTAGTATGTCTGGAAGGCCAAGAAGGAGAGGCAGACAGTCACAAGCCAATAAGAGAGGGCAAGCAGGCTCTGTGTCTAGTGCTGGTCGTGGAGACGGTGCATCCTCATCAGCACGTGGCCATGGGACACGCTTGGCCTTTTTTTCGGCAGCTGGCCGTGTTGAGCCGCAACATGCGGAAGACTTGGTCGAGTGGATGACCAAGCCGTCCTCATCCTCCTCATCCTCTCTCACCCATGCCCAGGGTGCTTTGTCTGGCAAAGCAGCGGCCTCTTCCCTCAGCTCAATGTCATCAGTGACTCCTTCCCTAGCTCCACCATGTCCTCATGAGGATTCCCTCGAACTGTTTGACCACAGTGTTGGGTACATGCTCCAGGAGGATGCCCAGCGTTTGGAAGGCTCTGATGATGATACTGAGCTCAATGAAGGCAGTAACATGAGCACGGACAGAGGGGGTGCCCAAGAAGGACAGCAATCTGGCAGTCATGCTCCCCCTGCTGCAGCATACTGCCAGGTTTGCTCCAGTGATGAGGAGGGAGGGGATGATGAGGTCACTGACTCAACGTGGGTGCCTGATAGGAGAGAGGAGGAGGAGGAGGAGGAGGAGGTGGCACATCACCAACTAGGCAGGATGCCCTCCAGGGGCCAGCCTAAGGGCAGCACATTGACTGCATCACACCCCAAAGCTCCACATGTGCAGGGCGCTGCAGTCTCTGCGCGTTATTCAAAAAGTTCTTTGGTGTGGGCCTTTTTTGAGACGAGTGCATCAGATCGCACCGCTGCTATTTGCAACATATGTCTCAAGCGTATCTCGCGTGGCCAAAACATCTCCCGCTTGGGTACCACATGCTTGACCAGACATATGTTACCTGCCATGCAGTTCGTTGGCAAGCGTATCTGAAAGACCCACACCAAAGAACAAAGAGGATCTCTCCTTGCTCCTCATCAGCTGAGATTTCCAACCCCACTAGACCTTCAGTCCTCTCTGAGACCTGCAGTGAGAGGAATGAAGGTGTAGAATTAGGTGTGTCACAGCCAAGTACTTGTGGGCAATCTGCTTTTGGTACACCGACGTCAGATTGTACCAGGCAAATTTCCCTGCCTCAGCTGCTGCACCGCCGAAAGAAGTTTGCTCCCAGCCATCCACATGCCCAGCGGTTGAATGCTAGCTTGGCAAAATTGCTAGCACTTCAACTGCTGCCTTTTCAGTTGGTAGACTCTGCCCCCTTCCGTGAGTTTGTGGAATGTGCGGTTCCTCAGTGGCAGGTACCCAAACGCCACTTTTTCTCACGGAAGGCGATTCCGGCTCTCTACCGGCATGTGGAAGGCAATGTCCATGCCTCGCTGGACAGGGCGGTCAGCGGTAAGGTGCATATTACCGCTGACTCATGGTCCAGCAGGCATGGACAGGGACGTTACTTAAGTTTCACGGCGCATTGGGTGACTCTGCTGGCAGCTGGGAAGGATGCAGGACAAGGTGCAGTAGTGTTGGAGGTTGTTCCGCCACCACGCCTCCAAAATGCTGATTGTGACACACCTCTCTCCTCCACCCCCTCCTCTTCTTCTTCCTCCATGGCCTCTTCCTCGGAACCAGCGGTGCTCCGTAGGCGTTCAAGGGGCTACGCAAGTACGCAGGCCAAAAGATGCCATGCGGTGCTTGAGCTGGTGTGCTTGGGGGACAGGAGCCACACTGGGGCAGAGGTTTTGTCAGCTCTGCAGGGGCAGGTTCAGAGGTGGTTGACGCCACGCCAACTTAAGGCAGGAATGGTGGTTTGCGACAATGGCACCAACCTCCTCTCTGCCCTCCGACAGGGACAACTGACCCATGTGCCCTGTTTGGCTCACGTCCTTAACTTGGTGGTGCAGCGGTTCTTGGGCAGGTACCCGGGCTTACAGGATGTCCTGAGGCAGGCCAGGAAAGTCTCTGTGCATTTCCGCCGGTCATATAATGCCAGTGCTCGGCTGACGGACCTCCAAAAGGAGTTTAACCTGCCCAAGAACCGCCTAATCTGTGACATGCCCACCAGGTGGAACTCGACGTTGGCCATGCTGCAGCGGCTGCACACGCAGCAGAGGGCCATCAATGAGTACCTGTGCGACTATGGCACCAGGACAGGGTCAGGGGACCTTGGTTTTTTTTCCCCACGCCAGTGGGCCATGATCAGGGATGCATGCACTGTCCTGTCACCATTCGAGGAGGCCACGAGAATGGTGAGCACTGACAGTGCATGCATCAGTGACACTGTCCCCCTTGTCCACCTGTTGGAGCACACGCTGCGTGGAATAATGGACAGGGCACTTGAGGCAGAACAGAGGCAGGAAGAGGAGGACTTCCTTAGCTCTCAAGGCCCCCTTTATCCAGACAGTGTTCCTGCGTGCCCGCCGATCACACAGGAAGAGGACGAGGAGGAGGAGGAGGAGGAGGAGGAAGATTGTGTCAGTATGGAGGTGGAGCCTGGCACTCAGCATCAGCAGTCTTTAAGGGATCAGTCCCAAGGAACACATGGACTTGTACGTGGCTGGGAGGAGGTGGCTGCGGACGTTGTTGTCCTTAGTGACCCAGAGGACTCCGGACCGAATGCCTCAGCAAACCTACGCTGCATGGCCTCCCTGATCCTGCAAAGCCTGCGTAAGGATCCTCGTATTCGTGGTATCAAGGAGAAGGACCAATACTGGCTGGCAACCCTCCTTGATCCACGTTACAAGGGTAAGGTTGCGGACCTTATCTTGCCATCGCAGAGGGAGCAGAGGATGAAACATCTTCGGGAGGCCTTGCAGAAAGGTCTGTGCAACGCGTTCCCAGAGACTGGGAGGTTACAAACTCCTGTTTCTGGACAACGTGTTGCTGAGGCTTCGGTCAGTCAAAGAAGGAGCGGTGGAGAAGGTGGCCGTCTGACCGATGCGTTCAGACAATTTTTTGGTCCGCAGCCCCAAGGTATGATCGGTTCCAGCAACCATCGCCAGCGTCTGTTTTACATGGTGCAGGAATACCTAGGGGCAAGATCAGACTTGGACACCTTTCCCACCGAAAATCCTCTGGGTTACTGGGTCTTGAGGATGGATCACTGGCCAGAGCTTGCACAGTATGCAATTGAGCTACTGGCCTGTCCTGCATCCAGCGTTCTTTCGGAACGTACATTCAGTGCTGCTGGAGGCGTGGTAACCGATCACAGGGTGCGTCTGTCCACTGACTCGGTCGATCGGCTGACCTTCATAAAAATGAATCAGTCTTGGATCACCACCAGCTACCAAGCACCTGATGCTGATGTAACTGAATAATTTTTTTCAGATCCCTTCAAAGACTGCCTATGCTGATGCTGAGTGATTATCCCTGAGTAATTATCCTCTTCCTCCTCAATCATCACGCTGATAGCTTGTAAGAACATTTTTGGTTCTGGGCGCCACCACCAGTGCCTAAGGCACAATTTTTCAGCCCCTGTATAACAGGGGCGTGTAATTACAATTTTTGATGTAATACTTTGCAGCACGGCTCGTTCCTGCATTCCAACTAGAGTGTCTGTGAGGGGTTGCAGTGTTGTGGCACCAGCACCAGTGCCTAAGGCCCAATTTTTCTGCCCCTGTCTAACAGGGGCGTGAAATTACAATTTTTGATGCAATACTTTGCAGCAGGGCTCGTTCCTGCATTCCAACTAGAGTGTCTGTGAGGGGTTGCAGTGTTGTGGCACCAGCACCAGTGCCTAAGGCCCAATTTTTCTGCCCCTGTCTAACAGGGGCGTGTAATTACAATTTTTGATGCAATACTTTGCAGCAGTGCTCGTTCCTGCGTTCCAACTAGAGTGTCTGTGAGGGGTTGCAGTGTTGTGGCACCAGCACCAGTGCCTAAGGCCCAATTTTTCTGCCCCTGTCTAACAGGGGCGTGTAATTACAATTTTTGATGCAATACTTTGCAGCAGGGCTCGTTCCTGCGTTCCAACTAGAGTGTCTGTGAGGGGTTGCAGTGTTGTGGCACCAGCACCAGTGCCTAAGGCCTAATTTTTCAGCTCCTGTTCAACAGGGGCATGTAATTACAATTCTTGATCTAATATTTCACAGCAGGGCCCTGTGAGGGCTTACAGTGTTTTGGCCACAGCAACACCTAAGGCCCAAATTTCTGCTGAGTATATAGGGCAGGACCCTACTTTCAAACATCTAACTTACAAACGACTCCTACTTGCAAACGGAAGGAGACAACAGGAAGTGAGATGAAATCTACCCATAGGAAGGGAAATTCTCTCATGTAAGAGTTAATATGGGAAAACAATTTCTCCTTTCCACTGATGCTTTCCAATCCTTGTTCCACAAAAAAACCCAAATTTTCAAAAAACATTTTTCATTGGGACAAAAAAGTGAGGTGAAATCTTCTGAAGAGGAGGAAAGACGCAAAACAAATGTCACAGGGGTGATAACCCTTCCCTATGTTTTCCAAAAAGCTTAGAAAAGATTTTTTGGCTGGAGCTAAACACGTTAAAAATGTTCAAAATTACAAACAGATTCTACTTAACAACAAACCTACAGTCCCTGTCTTGTTTGCACCGCCTGTATACTGCTGTTCAGAGTATATAGGGACCTTTCCTTATTTTAATTTGGGTGCGGGGTTCCCCTTAATATCCATACAAGACCCAAAGGGCCTGGTAATGGACTGGGGGGTACCCATGCCGTTTGTCTCACTGATTTTCATCCATATTGCCAGGACCCGACATGACATTAAACCCGCAAGCAGTTTTAAATGAGATTTTTTCCTTTAAAAATGACATTTGGTGCAGGGACTGTTCTAAACATGGGAAACACGCGTCACTTTACAGGCATACTATAGACACCCCCCAGGTACGATATTTAAAGGAATATTTCACTTTTTTTTTTTTACTTTAAGCATCATTAAAATCACTGCTCCCGAAAAAACGGCCGTTTTTAAAAGTTTTTTTTGCATTGATACATGTCCCCTGGGGTAGGACCCGGGTCCCCAAACCCTTTTTAGGACAATACCATGCAAATTAGCCTTTAAAATGAGCACTTTTGATTTCGAACGTTCGAGTCCCATAGACGTCAATGGGGTTCTAACGTTCGTGCGAACTTGCGGTCCGTTCGCGGGTTCTGGTGCGAACCGAACCGGGGGGTGTTCGGCTCATCCCTAGTGGACAGCCATTTTTAGGTCTCTCCAGAGATGCTCAATTGGGTTTAAGTCAGGGCTCTGGCTGGGCCATTCAAGAACAGTCACAGAGTTGTTGTGAAGCCACTCCTTCGTTATTTTAGCTGTCTGCTTAGGGTCATTGTCTTGTTTGAAGCTAAACCTTCGGCCCAGTCTGAGGTCCTGAGCACTCTGGAGAAGGTTTTCGTCCAGGATATCCCTGTATCTGAGGTCCTGAGCACTCTGGAGAAGGTTTTCGTCCAGGATATCCCTGTACTTGGCAGCATTCATCTTTCCCTCAATTGCAACCAGTCATCCTGTCCCTGCAGCTGAAAAACACTGTTTGGACTGTATTGGACAGGTGATGAGCAGTGCTTTGTTTTCTCCACACATACCGCTTAGAATTAAGGCCAAAAAGTTCTATCTTGGTCTCATCAGATCAAAGAATCTTATTTCTCACCATCTTGGAGTCCTTAAGGTGTTTTTTAGCAAACTCAATGCAGGCTTTCATGTGTCTTGTACTGAGGAGAGGCTTCCATCGGGCCACTCTGCCATAGAGCCCCGACTGGTGGAGGGCTGCAGTGATGGTTGACTCACTACAACTTTCTCCCATCTCCCGACTGCATCTCTGGAGCTCAGCCACAGTGATCTTTGGGTTCTTCTTTACCTCTCTCACCAAGGCTCTTCTCCCTCGATAGCTCAGTTTGGCCGCACAGCCAGCTCTAGGAAGGGTTCTGGTTGTCCCAAACGTCTTTCATTTAAGGATTATGGAGGCCACTGTGCTCTTAGGAACCTTAAGTGCAGAAGAATTTTTTTGTAACCTTGGCCAGATCTGTGCCTTGCCACAATTCTGTCTCTGAGCTCTTCAGGCAGTTCCTTTGACCTCATGATTCTCATTTGCTCTGACATGCACTGTGAGCTGTAAGGTCTTATATAGACAGGTGTGTGGCTTTCCTAATCAAGTCAAATCAGTATAATTAAACACAGCTGGACTCAAATGAAGGTGTAGAACCATCTCAAGGATGATCAGAAGAAATGGGCAGCACCTGAGTTAAACATATGAGTGTCACAGCAAAGGGTCTGAATACTTAGGACCATGTGATATTTCAGTTTTTCTTTTTTAATAAATCTGCAAAAATGTCAACAATTCTGTGTTTTTCTGTCAATATGGGGTGCTGTGTGTACATTAATGAGGAAAAAAATGAACTTAAATGATTTTAGCAAATGACTGCAATATAAGAGTGAAAATTTTAAGGGGGTCTGAATACTTTCCATCCCCACTGCATGCCCTCCTAAATTTAATATTTAATTTTTAGATTTGAATGGTAAATGTATGCAAATTAAAAAATGTTGCAAGTGTTACTGTGTTGGCCTTTACAAAACATTGAGAATGACAATGTAACCTAATTATCCACATCTGTCTCCATTAAAGCCATGCTACAACTTTTTGAAGTAACTAGTGTAGCATAAAAAAATGTCAAGTTGATTGCCTGATTAAAATATATTCCCATTGCTAATGAAACACAGTGGGTGTGTTGCATATTAAATTGAACTAGCAGATGCTTTTAAATTCAAGTCTGTAAATACTGCAATTGCAACTTCCATTTAAAAACTATTATATATTAACAGAAGTTTACTTAAGGTTTCATGGAACGAGGCAATATACAGAGCTGCTTAAAATGAACTTGTGGAAAAGCTATGGACATTAAAGTATTGATATATTTTTATGGGGTTGCACGCTAACTTTATAACTAGCCCTCACTGACCTCTGTAAATGTACAGTATCTCACAAAAGTGAGTATACCCCTCACATGTTTGTAAATATTTTATTATATCTTTTTATGTGACAACACTGAAGAAATGACACTTTGATACAATGTAAAGTAGTGAGTGTACAGCTTGTATAACAGTGTAAATTTGCTGTCCCCTCAAAATAACTCAACACACAGCCATTCATGTCTAAACCACTGGCAACAAAAGTGAGTACACCCCTAAGTAAAAAATGTCCATATTGGGACATAGTGTCAATATTTTGTGTGGCCACCATTATTTTTCAACACTGCCTTAACCCTCTTGGGCATGGAGTTCACCAGAGCTTCATAGGTTGCCACTGGAGTCCTCTTCCACTCATCCATGATGACATCATGGAGCTGGTGGATGTTACCCCACAGATGCTCAATAGGGTTTATGTCTAGAGACATGCTTGACCAGTCCATCACCTTCACCCTCAGCATTTTTAGCAAGGCAGTGGTCATCTTGGAGGTGTGTTTGGGTTCGTTATGTTGGAATACTGCCCTGCGGCCCAGTCTCTGAAGGGCAGGGATCATGCTCTGCTTCAGTATGTCACAGTTCATTTGGGCATTCATGGTTCTCTACATGAACTGTAGCTCCCCAGTGCCAGCAGCACTCATGCAACCCCAGACCAGGACACTCCCACCACCATGGTTGACTGTAGGCAAGACACACTTTGTCTTTGTACTCCTCACCTGGTTGCCGCCACACACGCTTGACACCATCTGAACCAAATACGTTTATCTTGGTCTCATCAGACCCCAGGACATGGTTCCAATAATCCATGTGCATCATCTTTAGAAGAGGCTTCCTTCTGGGACGACAGCCATGCAGACCAATTTGATGCAGTGTGCGGCGTATGGTCTGAGCACTGATGGGCTGACCCCCCATTTATGGACATTTATGGTTTTGAACAGTAGCATCATTGTCACTTTATTGGTATTTTTAACACATGTTTAGGGGTTTTTGTTCACTTTTTATTAGAAGTTGGATGTGTAAGGATATGTACTGATATGTACTGAAACCCAGCGCTTGTCCATTGTGTAGACTGCACTGCACTGCACTGCACTACACTGAAGTGTAGACTGTACTGTACTTGAACAACAGCCAGTGTAAGGCTGGGTTCACACATGTGCGGTGCAAACTTTAGCTCCATTTTCACAGCTAATTGACAAAGTAGTTGTTCAATGTTTCAGGTCAGTTTTTGAACAGGATCAGGTCAGGATTGCATCAGTATCAGGTCCGGTTTACATAAGGATCAAGTCAGGATTTTATCCTGTTCACAACTGAATAACATGTGCGATTCAGAAGTGTTCCCATAGAAGTCAATGGACCTGAATTTGCACCTGAGCCAGACCGCACTGCTCAGAAAATTGACAGGACTCTTTCAATTCGCACTGAATCAGCACTCCGGCTGCACCAGACATATGTGAACAGGCACAATAGAAAGCAATGTTCTTTCACATGTCATGCAAATTGGATGCGGTTCAAAACGCATCCAATTCGCATATGTGTGAACCTAGCCTAAATGAAAAAAAAAGGAAAGGATTTTTTTTTTTTCGAAAAAGAAACATATGAAGTAATGCATGGCCATGTTAGCGTTATGTTTTTTTCTAATTTGGGTTCCAGTCATAAACCTAGAATGCCAACTATGGCAATGGCAGCCTACACATTTCTTCAGTACAGGTTTACTATAAAATTAGATACTGTCAATATCACAAAAGGCAACCATCTGACATTTTGATGACTTTACTTGCAATGAATGAACAATTATATTGCAATTCAGGACACGAGACCCATCCTTTCCACTCTATTTTGCCAAATATCAAAGATCATGCACTGCAGAACAGAGAAAGATCATATTGTATCATGGGAACAGAGCTATTTTCTAGGAAAAATAGAATGGCCAGACAGGAAAAACTTACATTTATCAGTTTACATTCTGGAAGAGGTTTCAATTGCAACATGATATGGTTAGCAATGTGTTAAACTGTAAGGAGTGCATTGTTACATTACATTTGAATGCATCATCTCAGGCTATAAAAGGTTTGGTTACTTGGCTAGGGGATAAAGCAAGAGACCTATTATAATCTCTAGAAAGGGCAGCAGTTCCTTGGGTTTTGTTGGTAGAGGGGAATGGGCTAGGCCCTTCCCTCATACCTGGGTTTGGGAGATTCATGTTTTTTTGCTCTTGCTCTTTATTGACTCTCTTCCCTTTCCTCTTCTCCTGTTTTCCTTCCAGTCTTTTCTTCACCCTCTTCTCTCCTAGCAATCTCCGCGGGTGCATCGTACGACAGTCAGTTCCAGCTCCCAGCTCTCGGACTCCCCAGGCTACATCCCTACCCAAGAACTTCTGAGCCATGGCCTCAAATGATCCAAACAACTCCCCATTGAGGATAGCCTCCCATAATGTTCACTGTGACGTGTCAAGAGGAGCCGGTGCTGATACTTCCGGTGGCTCATATACTAGGAGGTGCAGTGAAGAGGAGAGCTGTCCTCTTAAATAGATTTTACAAGGCTTTTTTACAAGATAAAAAATGTGAGTGCATCTATAGAATTTTTAATAAACCAGGTATTGTTTACAGTCTTGCGCGGTGATGATCTTTCATTTGCTTTGAGAATATAAACTTGGAGAATTTGCTTCCAAATATATGGGGAGAAGTTTGCAGGATCCTGGATGAAACAGCTGCAGTTTTTCATTCCTTTTATGGCTGATTTTCTGGATTATTACTAAAGCGTGATTAGACCCAAGAGGGTCTTCCTTTGAGGTGAGCAGGCATTGCACACAGAGGTGGTGACTACTATCGTCCTTATCACCTGTTTTTACCAGAGTGTGTCACGGATTGTGGAGACAATTGAATTCACGTTATCTCATCACTGAAGAATATATTTAATTAATTCTGTTTGCATGTGGACACATTATACACATTTTATTTGCATTTATTTTGCATCATATATTGTACTATTATATACATTTATATTTGGGTTTAGCGCACTATTATTTATATTACATAATTTTTAGTTGGTGTCAGATCACTTTTGAATAGTTGCAGCTGCCCCCTCTTTTTCTTTACCATCAGCCCATATCAGCGCTTAAGTATTTTTATTTCATTGCTAGGATCTTGTGTTCACTGGGCTTAATAGATATAAGGAGGGAACTTAACCCGCAATCCAAAGACTACACCGCACCAAACCTATTCCAGGATAGATCACATTTTTGTCCCCTCTGCAGTGATCCCACTTTCCACCAGAGCCATTATCAGAAACTCTGCTCTCTCAGACCACGTCATTGTTCTACTCTTACTTACATGCTCGCCCAACCTCAAAAGGCCCGTTTCGATCGCTACTTAACAAGTCCATACTAAGCGACCCAGTCCAATGCACTATCTTGGAGAAGGAAATTAAAGAATACTTTCTCACGAGCGACTATGGAGATATATTGCCACATCCACCCAGACAGCCACCCAGATGGCACAGACCACCAATCACCTGACCCCACCCAAATATATAGGTTCTCCTAGCAGGCCAAGAGGTCCAAGAAAACCCCTGCCCATTGACTGAGATACCACATATACTCCTAATCTGTCCTTGCTTTGCTCTTATCTAATCTAATCTAATGTTACCAGGTACTCGGCCACCTAGCAGCAAAAGAGAAAAGTGCAGCAATTCCAGACTTAGGGTGAAATCAATTCATCCCTAACAATGAGCCAAGGTAACTACACTCGGCAGGTAAATTTAGGAGCAACCCTGTGTAATGTCCTTATCCCTCCACTGGAGGCTCCGACATTCTCCTGCAATGTTCTTATCTTTCCACTGGGAGCTCTGATATCTCCACAAACTCCGTCGCAGATTGATGACGTTACAACGACATCACCCGGCTCCTCCTCTTGTCCCTACTTAAACAGCTGACGCCACTTACTTGACGTTCATGCTAGGAACCTGATGCCAGGCAAAGATCTCCATCAGAAGATTGCCGTCTTCACTCTCTATTGGGCCGGTCAGAGCCCCAACTATCATCTCACTTTTGGGCCAGACAGAGCTCCGTCTACCACCTCACATTTGGGCCAGACAGAGCCCTCCAACTTCCAGTTGTTGGGCCGGACAGAGCCCCTTCCTCTCTAGTAGTCAGAGGCTCTCCTCTGCCCTACCCTCAGTCAGCTCACTCTGCCCGCAGAAAACCTTACCTGTTCCTTTCCACATAGGAGAACAGTACATCTCTCAAGAAGCCACTGGGTGAACCCAACACCAGAAATCCACTCACTGCAAGTATCTTTACTTTTCCTATAAACTTTATTCCTGTGTATTGCTACTACGCTTAAGTTACCTCTGAAGCTCCCCGTTATGGCTGTGTATTACCACTCTAAATAAAACCAATTGTATTCCCAAACTTACCTGAGTCTTCCTACCTGATATCTGGCAAATTTAAAGTTACCTGTTACGAAAATAGTATTCATAGACTTCCCAAGCTGTGATCCACTCAATCCAATATGGTTAACTGCCTGAAGCGTTACAGATAGCACGAACCCCTACTAATAGGAGTAAAATGGATCTATCGGAGGTAATTACACACCTGGCGGAGTTCAATCAGAGACTTGATGCTCTTTCACAGATGGACTCAAACCTCTCAACGGAGAACCAGAATCTCAAATCATATGTCACTGATAACTTCCCTATTCGGGTTACACAACCCGACACCCCAGAACCGAAAATAGGCCCACTAGACATCTTCTCGGGGGATAGTAGAAACTAAGGAATACATTAACGCTTGTAAACTGTTTGACATGAAAACAACAAACTTATACCACAGACAGAACAAAAGTTTGCACAGCCATTTCCTACCTTAGAGGGGAACCCCGTGCCTGGGCAAACACTTTCATAGAGAAAGAAGATCCAATCCTAAACTCATTCAGCGATTTCAGTGCCGCCATGGATCTATTATATGATGACCCCAGCAAGCAGATCTCCGCTGAGTTTGCCTTACGTGCTCTGCGACAGGGTAAGCACCCTGTCAAAGATTACATCGCCCAATTTAAACGGTGGGCCACTCAGTCCTAATGGAACCAGATCACCCTAAAAAATTAGTTCCGGCTAGGCTTAGCAGAAACCCTGAAGGATGAGTTAGCCCGCACTACAATACCCCGTACATTGGATGCTCTTATTCTCCTCAGCATATTCATTGACAGAAGAATGCGCAAACGGAAAGCTGAGAGAATAGAATAGGTCTCCTATTCGGTTCCCTCCGGCCATACCACAGAGTCTGTGGATCCCATGGAGATTGGTGCAATTAGGGGACCACTTTCCCCAGCTGAGAGGTCTAGGCGAAGGTCCCTTCAGCTCTGTATGTATTGTGGTGCGCCACATCAACCGCATGAAGACTGCCCCATACTCAGGAAGAAAAGACCGGGTAAGTCAGCTTACCTATGCAAGCTAATAAACGCCCACTTACCAGACTCTAACTATTTCAAAATTCTTGTCTCTCTGCAGTGGGACCAAACCCGAATTACTCTCGAGGCTATGATTGACACTGGAGCATGTGGGAACTTCATAGACTCACATATTGTTAAAACCAATAAAATTCCTATATCCACTAAATGCAAACCTGTCTCTCTTAGACTTATTGACAGAACTACCTTAACCACAGGTCCCATCACTACACAATCACAACCTCTGCTTATGGTGACAGAAAATACACATATAGAATACATCTGCCTAGATGTGATATCGT